>MKYO02025871.1:79316-302334 GCA_002013955.2 Citrus medica
TATTTTTATTTTCATTAATATAATTAATTTAATTTATAATAAATATGAATACAAGTATACTTTTAAATAAGGATAATACTATAAGAATTATGATTATGATGTCAAGAGAATTATTAGTTATTATTAAAACAGTAATGGTGCATTTTCTAATCGATAATCGGAATGGGCTGGAAACGGAATAAACTGGAATCGGAATAGACTTGTGATTATTATTATTCAAAATAATTATCTAATAATAATAATAATAATAATTTTAACAATAATAATATATATTATTATTGTTGTTGTTGTTGTTAAAATTATAGTTATTATTTTCATTATTATTATTATTATTATTATTATTATTTATTATTGTTGTTGTTTTTCAAATTATTATCATCATTATCATATCATTATTATTATTATCATTATCATTATTATTATCATTATTATTATCATTAATTTTATTATCTTGTATCATCACAATCATCATCATTATCATCATCATCAACAACAACAACTACAAAAATAAGAATAATAACTATAATAATATTTTAATTGAGTAAAAAAGTAAAATTATGAAATTTCGGTGAGATACAATTGAGAATTTAAATAACGAGAACTTGATTCCCAACACTCCCCATGGAAAATAAAGTTCTTGTTTTTTAATTTAAAAAATATGTAGGCTCCATATATTTCATTTTCATTCTCATTTTTATTTTAATAAATAAACAGGATCAATCATTCTTATTTTGAATTTTGATTTTTTTAATATGAGGAGCAATATATTAATTTTAATGAAGAAAAACTAACAATTCTTTATAGTTTTGGTGGGTTATATAATTCAATTTTTTAAACAATGTGAGAGAAGATACCGTTAATTTCACGAAACAAGTTGCTCACTAGTCGCTACAAGGGAGACTGTTGTCTTACAAGTTTGAAAATGCCGACAAAACTTGCAAGTCCAAGCCGCGTAACTCTATCAACTGTTTAAGGAACATAATTTTGTTTCATTATTTGCAGTTTTCCCTCTTTTTTTTTTTTTTCAAAAGGGATTGGAGATTCAACGAAGA
Organism: Citrus medica; assembly: GCA_002013955.2. Lineage (NCBI taxonomy): Eukaryota > Viridiplantae > Streptophyta > Magnoliopsida > Sapindales > Rutaceae > Citrus > Citrus medica. The sequence goes on from MKYO02025871.1 coordinate 80,369, forward strand.
TCACAAGTTTGAAAATTTGGTGATCTATAACTATAAGTCGGAATGTTTACACTCAAAGGCTCAAGAGTGTGGAATCCACCTCTTAACGAAAGTAGTCTTCAAAGATCTTTCAATAGAATCACTTTGAAAATAAACCCTTACATTTTCCTTATTTTCGTCTTGATCTAGAACTTAACATCACTACTAATTCACATTACTACTAATATTTAGTTAAGTCTAAAGATATAATATTTTGAAAATATAATGTTCGTAGATTAAAAAAATTATTGTCATCCCTATTGATCGAGTCTATATTAGTTAGTAAGGATACTACTTTGATGCAAACTTACTCTGAGATAGATTGGTTTAATCTGTGAGGGAAGAGGGACATTATAGTATATATAGCTTAAGGGTCTACTGTGCTGGTTAAAAAGTTTAAGCCAATGCTTTAGCATTTACTAGAGAAGAAGTATGAGTCTTCACTATAAAGGAGAAATATGGAAACATAATATAATATAAGGTTTCGTAATTTTGTAGCAATAAAGTATAGGATATAATATTCGTTATACTAAGTTATTATTTCCCAATAACTTAAAGATTATTTTAATTTAAAGTTTTGACTTAAAATTTTCACACAAATTTATAATCATTGATCTTTAAATTCAATAAAAGAGAATGCGGATGAGTTGGCAACTTGGAAAATAGAAGAATAATAACTTTAATTTAAAAGATGATAAGGCAAGTAATGGTAAAAGCTCTTCTCTTTTTTTTCTACTTCAAAATATACCATATCTACCTTGTTTACCATCACAAGTAATCATATCCATTAACAAATAATCACAATTTATTTTTTGAATTAGTGATATGTATCGTATATTCAAAGGTCATCAGTAATTCAATAAATAAATAAATATTGAGATCAAATATTTATGAAAATTAATTACATTTATTTTATGATGAAATAGTCTAAATATCTACCTTAAAATATTTATTTTTGAGGAGAATATATAAATCTCCTTAAGAAACTGCAGCCCAGCACTCCCTTTGCTCTTGAATTTTATTCTCCAAGTATACATATCCACCGTTGGATTTCTATATGCTAATCCAACGGACACCGGTTTACCGGCCTTAGAGCTATAAGGCATAACCTAAGATGATTAGTTCCAAAAGACATGACCCACAAATAAAAAGTAAAAGAAGGCCACAAACAATAATTCAGCGAAAGTTCAATTATTCCTTCGCTATTGACATCAATTTTTAACATCAGTCTTTCTTGGCATTCATTCATTTTCAATCAACAACCGCTTTCGTTACTTCCGTCTGTCGATCACAAACACACTTTGCTTCTGTTTATTGCGTTCATTGTTGTTCTGTTATTCAGCATCTGCCATCAACTCTTTTTAATTTTCCATCTCCTGATCTCAACAATAATACTTGGCCTCTGTTTGTTGTAATCTTAAGTCTTGTTATTTGGTTTTGCTCTGTTCTCTATCTAGTTGTGTCCAGCTGTGACGCTGTCTCTGTTTTATTCTCCATCCACTCTTTGTATTTTTTTCTTTTTTATTTTGTTCCATCTTGTTGTGGTCACTTGTGTTCAATCACTCAGTGTGCTTCCTAAATAGTCAATTGTTTTTCAAAAATTCAGAAAAAGAGAGATAGAGAGACAAAGGACAAAGGATTGAAGATGGCTGAAATCATTCTTACTATTGTTGTAGAAGTTGTGAAGTGCTTGGTTCCTCCCGCATATCGCCGCATTAGCTATTTGCGTGAGAGTAAGTACACGAGCAACTTACAGAATCTCAAGACTGAAGTTGACAATCTGAAGTCTCAGAGGGTGAGTACAAAGCACCAGGTTGATGAGGCTGAACGAAACGGGGAAGAAATTGAAGAGAACGTTAGGAGTTGGCTTGAAGGGGCCAACAAAGTCATTGAAGAGGCAGATAAATTTACAGAAGTTGAAGCCGCAGCAAATAAGCGTTGTTTCAAGGGGTTGTGTCCTAATTTGAAGACCCGCCGTCGACTTAGCAAGGAAGCAGTGACGTTGAAAGAGGCTATTGTCAAAGTCCGGGACGCTAGAAGATTTGATAGAATTTCCTACCGTACTGCTGCAGAGGATATTCGGCTTATCCCTAACAAAGACTACGAGGCCTTTGTATCAAGAGCGCCCATTCTGAATGACATAATGGATGCATTAAAAAATTCCAATGTCAACATGCTTGGGATTTATGGAATGGGCGGAATCGGAAAGACGAAGCTGGCGGAAGAAGTTGCTAGGAAAGTCAAGAGTGAACTCTTTTATCAGGTAGTTCTTGTTGAGGTATCCCGTAATCAAAACATACGAAAGATTCAAGGAGATGAGGTATCCCATAATAAAAACATACGAGAGATTCAAGGAGAAATAGCAGATAAATTAGGCCTGAAGTTTCATGAGGAAAGTGAATCAGGAAGGGCAAACAGCTTATTTAAACGTATAAAAGCAGAGAAGAAGATCCTGATAATTTTAGACAACATTTGGGAAAATCTTGATTTGCGGGTTGTCGGAATTCCTCATGGAGATGGTCATAAAGGTTGTAAAGTATTGCTGACGGCCAGAAGTCTAGATGTATTGTCTAGGAAGATGGATTCTCGACCAAATTTCTCAATTGGTGTTTTAAACGAAGAAGAAGCTTGGAATCTATTCAAGAAGATGGCAGGTGATTATATTGAAGGCAGTGAATTCCAATCGGTAGCAAGGGGTGTGGCAAAGGGATGTGCAGGTCTACCACTTTCCATTGTGACGGTTGCAAGGGCATTAAGGAACAAGAGCATACAGGAATGGAAGGATGCATTGGAAAAACTAGGAAGGCCTTCTTCATCGAATTTTAAGGATGTACAGCCAGATGCATATGAAGCCATAAAGTGGAGTTACGACAAATTGGTAGGGGAGGAGCTGAAGAACATCTTTTTGCTAATAGGATATACAGCCATAGCATCTATTGACGAACTGTTAATGTTTGGTATGGGATTGACTTTATTTCAAGGTGTGAATAAGATGGAAGCAGCACGAAATCGAGTACATACATTGGTGCACCAGCTCAAAGATTCTTGTTTGTTGCTTGACCATATAAGCCAGAAGAAAGAGTTGTTTTCTATGCATGATGTAGTTCGCGATGTCGCCATATTAATTGCATCTACTGAACGAAATGTGTTTACTGCTACAAATGAGCAGGTTGATGGTTGCAGGGAATGGCTAGACGGAAGTGCAATAAAGCATTGCACTTCAATCGTCTTACATCATATCAAGACTAATTTGCTTCCTGAAGTACTGGAATGTCCTCAACTCGAACTTCTTTTTCTACGTTCTGATCGTCGGGAATCTTATTCATTACTAATGCCAAAAAACTTTTTCGAGAGGATGATACAGGTCAGAGTTGTCAACTTGACTTCCATGAATCTATGGTCACTGCCTTCATCACTTGGTCTCCTGTCAAACCTTCGAACACTGAGTTTGTGTGACTGCAGCTTGCGTGATATAAGTGTTGTAGGAGACTTGAAGAAACTAGAAATCCTTTGCTTAAGAAGTTCTTATATTGAGAAGTTGCCGGTAGAAGTAGGTGAATTGACTTGGCTAAAGTTGCTTGATTTGAGGGATTGTTGGTGTCTAAAAGTTATTCCACCAAATATACTGTCAAAATTATCCCATTTAGAAGAACTATATATAAGTCATAGAAGCTTTGCTGCTTGGGAGGTGGAGGTGGAAGGGGTTAAGAATGCAAGCCTTGAGGAGTTGAAGCATTTGCCCAACTTGACCTCTTTGGAATTACACGTCTATCACGTCAGCACTCTGCCCAGAGGCCTGCTCTTGGAGAAGCTGGAAAGGTACAGCATACGCATTGGAGATCTTGAGAATTGGGGGATCACCAGCATTCCGTGTCGTGAATTCAGAGTCAAGCTAAATAACAAGATTTGCTTGAAGGATTCGCTGATCGTGCAACTGCAGAGAATTGAAGACCTAGAGTTATGTGGATTGCAAGAGCAAGATGTCGATTATTTTCGTAATGAATTAGTCAAAGTGGGCTCTTCCCATCTCAAGCGTCTCTATATGGCGGGTCTCGGGATGTGGAGTTCAGACCTCTCCCTCAGTTCGCCAGAGTCACAGGTATGATCATTCCTAATTTAAATAATTGGTATGAGAGGGTTCTTTTCACCTGGGATTCTAATATCGTTTTGTCAATTTATACATTAGACTAGAGCTAGAAACTTCTAGTGCATCTATCACAGTAATTAATTTTGAAAAGTCTTCAAATATTATATTATTCTCATTTTCAAAGCAACCATTTGAAAAAAAAAATCTTTAATGTTTGCAATTTAATTAATATTTTAATCTTTTAGCTTCAAAATCTTACTATTTTAATTTAAAGAAAAAACCATCATTGCCCTTATATTGCACGAGCTTCATGCTGTGTAATATCCTTCTTCTCTTTTCTCTCAAAAAAAAAAAAGAAAAAAAAAAGTGAAGTTAACTGTCTTATATATTTTCAGTCCTCCTACAACCACCCAAGTTTGAATCATGGGACAGTAAAGGACTAAAAAAATGAATTTGGGCTTTGTACGCTCTTTTACCTTTAAAAAAAAATATTAAGAGAACATTCATTATTTATCAAAATTAAATCCATAATTGCAACTCTAATTTTTCATATTTAATTTTTATTTTTAAATTAACTCTATTAAATTTTCATTTTAAAAAAATCTTAATCATGGAATCCAAAATTTCAAATTCAGATTTAGTGCTAAGTTTATTGTACTAATTTTTAAAGATCTTGCATCTATGCATTAAGGTTGTGCTCACAATTAAGCTTACACTCTAAAATCAATACACCTGCAATGTTAGCAGAGACAGGAGGAATCAGCTAATGATTTGCGGTCACATGAAATCATTTTGGAGGACAATGTCCAAATTTCTAATACACTTTTCGCTGAGAAGGTCAGTTATTGATAAGTCAATGGTCTTATTAATTCTCTATAATTTTTTTTTCTTTGTTGCATTCTTGTTTGGTAGCAAATATGGCAAAGAGTGATTAATAATCATATTTCACAATGATTCTAAATTTTTCATCCGTAGTATAGTAGGGTGTACGAAATTCATTCTTAGAGAAAGAAAAGGTTCTTGACACAAAATGTGAATTAATAATAATTATTATTATAAACATCATGTCATGGAATACTAAATATGTTGTAGTCACTTATATATATATATATATATATAGACTAATAAGTTGATTGAAATTATGGTTAGTCATTTTCTTTAATATACGTCATTAGAATACATATAAATTATATTAGCCGCCGTCTAAATCTATACTAAATATGTTGTTCACTTTATAATATAAATTTTTTAAAAGATCTCAGTGAGGGATGCTCCAAGATAATGTGTCCACTCCTGCATGAGCAGAAATCACGTTGATTCTCTAGCATCTGAGGAAATCATGATGATTTGCCAAACGTGATATCTGCTGATTGATTGTTGATGAGACTCTTCTCGCCTAATTTCTTAGAATTATATGTGAACCCCCGGCAATTGATGATATTACTATTTGCAAGGGGAAATTATTTAATTTCCTTTGAAAATATTCTAAATTTTTATATAATCGAGGTGCCAGTAGTTAAATTCCCGAGAACTGCTCGCGCTGGATAGTAGGTCCTATTGCGAATCAACCAAAATTTAACTAAATCTATACATTTAGTAAGGAATAATTTGGAAAACCTGATTAACGGTTGTTTGTATGAAAAACTGAAAAGAACTATAAACAGAGAGTAATTTTATTGATTTGTCCATCAACAGAAATCATTGTTGCTTGTAATTAACGAGTTAATTTTTTGATCGAGCAGGTTCGGTTACCAGAGTTAGAGGAGTTGACGTTGGAGTTAATAAATGTTGAGAGGATTTGGCAAAACCAAGTTACAGTCATGTCTTGTGGTATTCAGAATTTAACACACTTGACCTTGTGTGACTGTGAGAATTTAAGATGTCTATTTTCATCTTCTACTGTTAGTAGCTTGGTTCGACTCCAACACATTAAGATAGTCCAATGTCCTGTCTTGGAAGAGTTAATAGTCGTGGACAACGAAGAAGAAATGAAGAATAATATTGTAATGTTTCCTCAGTTGCGATATCTGGTGATGTCTGATCTTGAAAAGTTCACAAGCTTCTGCACTGGAGATCTTGATATTCTTGAATTTCCATCCTTGAAAGAATTAGTGATATCTGGATGTGCTGAATTCATGGCGAGATACAAAAGAACTACTAATATCTTGACGGAAAGGGTACGTACAAGAATTTTATAATCAATGATCGTTTACTTGCAATTAACAAGTTAATTTTTTGATCGAGCAGGATCGGTTACCAGAGTTAGAGGTGTTGACGTTGTATTCAATAAATGTTGAGAGGATTTGGCCGAGCCAAGTTACAGTCATGTCTTGTGGTATTCAGAATTTAACGCACTTGACCTTGTCTGTCTGTGAGAATTTAAGATGTCTATTTTCATCTGCTACTGTTAGTAGCTTGGTTCGACTCCAACGCATTCTGATAGTCAGATGTCGCGTCTTGGAAGAGTTAATAGTCGTGGACAACCAGGAAGACATGAAGAATAATATTGTAACGTTTCCTCAGTTGCAATATCTGAGGATGTCTGATCTTGAAAAGTTCACAAGCTTCTGTACTGGAGATCTTGATAATCTTGAATTTCCATCCTTGAAAGAATTAGAGATATCTGGATGTCCTGAATTCATGGCGAGATGCAAAAGAACTACTAATATCTTGACGGAAAGGGTACGTACAAGAATTTTATAATCAAATTTTCAATTCTTATGTATGTACTGTGAAAGTTTATATCATAAAGCTTAAGAGTTATATTGCCTTTGCCTTTATCGCTTGGTTTCTTACTAAAAGTCAAATTGTCAGCAACGGAACTCTCTTATAGATTAGTGTATAGTATTCATTCATAATTATTCTAGATGTTAGCTAGGCGTATTATTATTACTTTTTTTTTTTAAGGTAAAGATTTATTGAATAAAATATATGGTATAAATTAGTTGTAACTTATAATTCTCATCAACTGATTCATCTTGTATTTTTTTTTTTTTTTTTTGGGCTCTGATCAATCTCCCAGGTATTCCCTAATTTGGAAAAGTTGAAAGTTGATGCAAAGCGCGTGGTAACAAATAAATATCTATTTTCTGAAGACTTGCTTTGCAAACTAAAATATCTTTACGTGGAGTTGGTTGATGAGCGGACAATTTTATCACTTGGTGACTTCCTCCAGGGACTTCACACAATGAAAGTCCTCGAAATAGGAGGACATGGTGCTTGGTTGCCGAAAGAGCAGGTTGAAAATGGGATGAGGGTAGAAATAAGAGAAGCAAAATATCAACTGGAGCACATTTTGATAGAGGAGTCCTCTGTTACGAACAACTTGGTTATTCTGCATGTAAAGGGGTGTGACCGTTTGGTCAACCTAGTGCCATCGTCGTCATCCTTTCAGAATCTTGCAAATCTGGTGGTATCGTGTTGCGAAGGCTTGAAAATCGTGTTAACACCCTCAATTGCAAAGACTCTGGTGCGACTTAGATATATGGAGATAGAATCATGCGATAAGATAACAGAAATAGTACTGGTGGATGGTTCTGTAGCAAAAGATGAGGTTATTACTTTCAGAGAATTGAAGGAGTTGAAGCTTTTAGACTTAAAAAGTCTGACAAGCTTCTGCTCTGGCAATTGTGCTTTCAAGTTCCCATCTTTGGAAATATTAGTGGTGGATGATTGCCCCGATATGAAGATTTTCTCTGAAGGAAAATTAAGTACACCCAAATTACACGAAGTGCAGCGGCTGGGTGAAGCATGTTGGGATTGGAAGGACGACCTTAACACAACCATACAAAAGGTATATATATTTCTCAACAATCAGCTTTTTCCCTTGCGCTTTCTCCACCTTCACTCTCACTCCAAATCCCTAACTCAATTTCCTCCTCCTGCTCCTGCTCCTAAAACAAGTACGCGAGTTTTTGGTCAGATGACAGCGGCTTGGAAGAGGACGATGATACAGAGAAGGAAGATGGACAAGGCAGTGACCACTAGTAGTAACTATTAACAAAGGTCTATTATTATTATTTCCAATCGGCTTTCAGACGGTAAAACAACCCTCATCTTGTTTCTTTCATTTTATGATTTCAGGTTTAATGGTGGAAGATTCATGCATGATTGTCGTGTTGAGTGTATTGTGGATTGCTGTTGTGTTTCGACACAGTCAATGATGAAACTCGTCATTAAATGAACTTTAATCATTCTAATCATGCAATTTCTTTTTTTTTTTTTTTTTAATGAAGATCGTTGAGTATTTTAGTATATAGTAATAAAATTCATTGAAGCACTACATTCAATATAATATCATTGTCTGATACTAGAAATTCAATGTCCATGATAACTATACTACTACAACAGCTTTACAATATTTGGTGAAAAATTATGATGAGTGACGTTGCTGGTCTTAGATAAAGGATTGTATTTGTATAAGAAATTATTAAGATTAATTGCACATGAGTCTTAACAAAGTGTCTGTGTATTTAATACTTAATTTGGGTACATATGAAAATTTATGTAAACATAAATGATACCGTATATAAATAGAAAGCAAAAAAAATTGTTCAAACATACAAGTACAAAGTTTTTGAGAGCATTGGTTACAGGAAAAAAAAAAAATATATATATATATATATATATATATATATAACCAATTTATATTATGTTGATGTACGTAATATAATACTAGTCAAATTTTGAAAATCTTAATTTACTTATAACCTTTTTCTAATTTGGTATGTACATAAAGATTTTTATTATAAAACCAACTGTTAATTTGCAATTGTGTACCATGGATCTCATTCAATTATTATGTATAAATTTTTTTATTACGATTCGCTAATTTTAAAATGAATATGTACGTATCAAATACTATTAGACGAAAGCAGGGACGAAAGGGGCGCCGCCCAAAACATGTAAGTTTACGTAAATCAAAACAAAGAAGAAAACAAATTCTAACAAAAACTTATCACATGCATTTTGTGCCGTTGTTAAAAGTGTTCATTTTCACATTTCGGAAAATTTGGCAGAGTTTCTGCTAGCAAATAAATGTACTCATAAGGTTTAATTTTGCGTGTAAAGTAGTTGGTTGAAAATATTGCATGATCCAGGCGTGTATTATTTTTATTATTTTTTTAATTTATTGAGGCCAATCATTTTATACCATATAATTAAGTTTATATAAAATATTTTCTTCAAAAGAATTGTGAATCTATCATCATCACTTACATCCTTGGACTTCTCTCTAACTATAGTCAATAGTCCAATGTCACATGAATGTCCTCAGAAAACTTGAGAAAGTATCGTACTATCCTTACTCAACCTCGAGTAAAATTACTTTGATTGTCAAGTACTCGACTTACTCTCTATTAACTTCTTTCGCATAATCCATCTTTTTTTATTTTGTCAGTTAATTTAACTTTTACTCTATATTAACTTTTTTAAAATTAAAAGAAGAGAAATATTATAGCATATTTAGTAGGGGATCTATCAAGAATAACTTGAAAATCTGTGGTAAATACTTATGAACATTTACAAAGGAAAATTTCGATTCTCTATTGTAGACTTGAACTCTGCTGTTTGGCCATCCAGCCAATGCCTTGGGTGACACAAGAAAAGAGAGCTTAAAATTCATATTGCCGCATGGTAAACCACTTTTTGGTTTTTTCCCCAAACATTTTCGTACCCATATTGAAAGATTTTTATATGTGTATTTTAAGTGGATCCATCATATTTAGATGGGTTCTTCACTTCTGTTTCCTGCAACTTTAGTTACTGGTGTTTGTTGGTCTCGGGTTCAAGTGAAGGTTCCAAGATTCTGTGTACGGGCTTCTTTGGATACTAACGTTTCTGATATGAGTGTTAATGGTAAATTTCTCTTCTTTTTGTTTTATTTGATTTGATTTGTTTGTTTACCAAGTGTTGATCTTTTGGGTTTTCTGGTTTCTGGTGGGATTTTTATGTGTTTATTGCTGGGAGCTCTTTTTGTTCTGTAGTGTTTGCTAGTTATGAATTTTTGAGGCTATTGATGGAGAATTTGGCACTTTACTTGAATAATTTTTAATTGAATTTGTGGCAGAATGGTTCATGGATTGTACTTATAGATCAAGATAACGTTTAAAATCTGACTTTGGAGTGTTATTGAGTGGCTAGCCTGCTCTCTAGTGGAAATTTTCTTAAAGGAACTCAAGAACAGACCAATTATTTTGTATTTATTGGAAATGAAATGCTTATGCAATTGTGCTTTGTATTTTTTTCGGGAGACATTTGATGTTTAGTACTTTCAAACATGTATGTTTTTCCAATATCGCTGTGGATAATTGAATGGTATACTTGGCAGCTCCCAAGTGTTTGTTTCCACCAGAACCGGAACATTATAGAGGACCAAAGCTGAAAGTGGCTATTATTGGAGCTGGGCTTGCAGGCATGTCAACAGCAGGGGAATTGTTAGATCAAGGCCATGAGGTTTTGCTCATTTAGATTTCAATCTTTTGAATGTTTCATTGGCCTCTCAAGTATTTTCTTTTCCCCTAAAATGTCTCACTTTTACCATTCATCCTCTTGCCTAAACTCAAAATTTGAAGTTACTCAATTTTTTCGAAGTAAATAGCAGAAGCTTTTATCAGCAGTTCAGAAAAATGAATAGCAGTTATCATTTTCTTTAGAGCAGGCATTATTTCAATTCACAAAGTTTATTTTATTTTGAATTAGTATGTGTTTCACTGATTTTGTTGATGGTGAAAGAAATTAGAAGATTTCTTCTCCCCCCCCCCCCCCCCCCCCCACCCCCCCTCTCTCTCTCCCCAGGTGGATATATATGAGTCAAGGTCTTTCATTGGTGGTAAAGTGGGTTCATTTATTGTGGAAACCATATTGAAATGGGTTCATTCTCAAGATTTGCCTTATACCGTGAAAATAATCTATGTTAATTGTAACATTACATAAGAACCCACCCAAAATTATGTAGATTAATCAATATAGTACTCTAGTTTTGTTAAATATAAGTACAAATATTGCTAATATTTTGGATATATTCAATGTTTAATCTTATTGAAGATTCTAACTGGCCCATCAAGGTAAAGCTAGCCAGTAAATTTTTAAGTAAAAAATTTTAGTCTCAATTTAGACTAGGTTAAGAATAAATTCATTATATTAATTTATTTATAGTTCTTGTCTTCAAGGAACTTCCTTTTATAGAGTAAATAATAGATCGGATCCTCTTAGACTTTGAAAATTTTATTGACATGTGTTATTAATGGCTAATATTTAATTTTAATTAATTTTTATTTAAAAAAGACATCTAAACTCACATGTGACTCTTGTCAAATTTTTTTTCGGGCAAATTCTTTCCCTTTCGACACACATCTCGCCTATAATAATACAGCAGAAAATGCAGTAGCTAAATAATTTAATTGTTTCATAGTAGTTAAAGAATTCAAGATCACATTTATTTTTATTTTTCCCAAAAAATCAACTATAAAACCTAAAAAAAACAACAAACAGCAGTTGCAAACCCCAAAAGACAATAGAACATAAACTATAAACTCAGAAAAATAGCTAAATAGTAGTAAAATTGTAGCAATATAATTATATGCCCAATAATAGCAGTTTATAAGTAGCAACACTAATTTAGTTCATTGAATTGCAACTTAGAGTGAAAACAACAATTATAGAACCCACAAAAACATCAAAGAAAGGAAAATTTTGAAATTAAGATGCAAACCTTGTTGTCAATCACTTTTTTTCTAATTTGTGCTCCTTTTTTTAATAATTTGCTGGAAATCTATGTCAAAATATAAAGAATTAAGAGGAAAAGAATTTGTAAGAAAAAATTTAACAAGAGTCACACATGAGTTTTGATGTCTATTTTGGTAAAAATTAATTAAAACAAAATCTTAGCCATTTAATTTCATTAATGACACATGTCAATAGATCCTTAAGGTTATATTTGGGAGGTAAGATTAAGTATAGGATTGGACTTATTATTGGGATAAAATATTAATACCATATTTGGCATGCTCACTTGGATTGGATTAATGGACTAAATTCAAATTTTAATCCTAAATTCATGGGATTGCTAATCCTAATTTTTATGTGTGTTTAGTTAGAACTAGATAATGTGAAAAAAATATTTGTGTATTTATAGTATCTTCCATAATTTATTACACCATTTTATTTATAAATTAAAAATTATTTAATTATTTACTGTTTTTAATTAATTAATTTCTTTTTTATTCATGATTTACTTAAAATTTATTAATTTATTTATTATTTGAATAGTTTTATTTATTTTATTCAATGAAATGATATCTCTCATTTGAAATAGAGTAATAATATAATCACAAATTATTGTACAACTTTATTTTGTACAAACTAATGTGGCATGATAAAATTGGTTGAATTAAATATCTCTTGGTCCACATTATTTATTTTTATTATTTTATATTTTCATTCAACCAATGAATTAATTCCAAATCAGTTTGTATAAGATAAGTTTGTACAAGAATTTGTGGTATGCTAATAAAATTGGTTGAATTAAATATCTCTTGGCCCACATGATTTATTTTTATTATTTTATATTTGTATTCAACCAATGAATTAATGTCAAATCAGTTTGTATAAGATAAGTTTGTACAAGAATTTGTGGTTGTATCATCACTCTTGAAATAACCTATAATTTAAATAATTTATATTTCTTTATTATAATTATGACTACCCAATTGTTGTTTTTAATTAATTATAATATTTCTTGTTAAATATCTATAAATAATTGATATTTAAATTCAAATATTAATGTAAATACTATTTAATTTAACATAATATAATCCAATACCATACCAAACATAAGTCAGCACTATATATAATCCAATCCAATCTATTCCATTATAATTTAGTCCAATCATAATAGTTTGTCCAATTTAATCCTACGTGCCAAACATACCCTAAAAGTTTAGGAGGATTAGTAGAAAAAATGTCTAGGACAAGATCTAAATCCAATAATAATTATTTGGAACAATGCTTTGTTGCCTGGAAAAAAAAAATTACTATGTTGCATTAAAGGTTAATAATAATTTTTTTAAAATTAATTAGAACAATACTTTACTCTTTACACTTTTAAGATAACTTTGTATAATCCTAGCACTACAAAAACATATGTATTAATTTTATGAAATTATGTCTATCTTTTTTATCATAGTCCATATATTGTATTTGACATAATTTATTAATTAATTATCATATATTTACTTTTTATATCACTTGCACTAAAGACAATTAAGTCAAAATAATATTTTTTACAATTTTACTTTATTAAGCTATACCCTCTTTATAGAAATAAAGTTAATTGGGTTCTAATATCATGATTATAGAAAAGTTTAACCGTATTATTTTATCAAAAGAATGTGGCGTAACGGCGAGAAAATGACCATAAAATTATATGATATTCCAATGTTAAGTGAAAAATTAACGATAAATTTTTATTTTATCGTCATTTCGCAACCATTGGAGTTTTGCACCACTATTTGTATCGTCATTGCATGACACGCGTCCTTCAAATAATGCAAATAGTAATAATAACGCTTGTCAACGTGGGGCCCTCACATGTAGGACCAAACGAAGAAAAAACAAAAGCAAATTTCTCTCGTTTTCCCGCCTTCCCGCCTCTCAATCAATCAATCAATCAAATGCTTTCGCTTTGCAAGTGTGTGGCGAGTTTCAGCTTCAGAGTGAAGAGGCTTTGTGGCGGAACGACTGAAAACGGACAAAGTAGATTATAGAAATGGACACTCCAGACAAGAAACAGATCACTGTCGCTTCTGTTTCCAAGTTTGAGGTCTATCTCAGCTTATGGGGTTGTAGTTTGGATTTGAGCATTTTTTCCTGATTTTGCATCTGGGCATTTGTTATTTTTCATTTTTGTTGCTTTTTTGCAAATTGGGTTCTGAGGTACTAGTGCTTTGTGTGACAAATAGCTTTCGTAAATTGCTCCAATTCTGTTTCGCGTTAGGGTTTTGTAGTGTTGATTGGGTTGAATATTTTGGAATACGATGATTTCAGCTCATGGATTTGTTCCTCTGTACATATGTTGTGTACAGCAAACAAAGGCTCTAATAATATGATTTGTTTATAGCATGCTATGCATAGTTAATACCTTCAGAAAGATAACAATTCGTTGGACTTGAAAATTTGACATGTGTATGAAAATTCAATCTCTGAGAATTCACTGGTGGCACTTGTTAAATCATGTTTAAAACCAAGTCACAACCCCCTTAAATTGTGCATGTGGTGATTTGAGATAGGTTATTTTGCTTTTCTTCTATCTGCTTGGTTCTTGGTCTTATTTTCTCTTAGTGATTTGTTGAGCTCTGCTGTTTCTACTTCAGATTTCTTGTCATGATCATTTGCCACTGACTAGGTTTTTAAGACTCTATGCTGATTAAAAATGATGCTTGTCAACATGCAGGATTCTCCTGTCTTTAATTATATCAGCAGTCTTTCACCCATTGAACAAATCAAGTCCATACGCAATGATCGCTCATTCAACTCAGTGAATTTTACTTCGCCTTCTTTATTTGCTTCACCCAAGATCGGTTACCTTCGGGAGTCTAGATTTTCGCTTAGCAGGTAAAACTAATTACCCATTCTTGCTTTACTGTACTCAGTTGAAAAATGAAAAGTGCATCATTGTTTAATAACAATTTGTGTCCTCTACCGTATGTTGTCTTTATCATTAGTAATCAATCCCCAGATATATTGAAGCCTGAGCTCCCTTTACATGGAAAAGAAAACAAGAAAAGCAAAGGGAATTCAGAAGCTGTTCAACTGTTTGATGATTGCACTGGAAAACTGGATTGTGTTACTCCAGGGAGTTCAGCGAGAGAGGTTATCTCTAAACTGCTTGATGAAACATTGGAATTAACTATTGAGTTACCAATAACAGTTAAATATGATGGTGGCACCCCAGTTAGAAACGAGGTGTCTCTTGATGTGAAAGAGAAAAGCAGAGAGCCAGAAACGGACAGAGCGTCGTCATCATTCGTTCAATGTAATGAGGACAATCCGGGAGCAGCAGACTATTTTGAGAACAAAACAAATTTGCGTAAAATCTGTCGAATTGAGCAAAGTGATGAAGTAGCCGGATGCGACTGGGTGTCATTGGTTTCTGATGCTGTTCTAAACTCAAATTTGTCCATTGTTGAGAATAACTCTGAAGATCAGGATGAGAAAACAGTAGATACTGGAGCAATATCTTTTATCTCAACTGTCCTACAGCTCCCACAAGATAACGCCAAGGATTTAGTAAACATGGTAACTGGCAGTCAGAGTTGTTCTTGCAAACAAAGTAAAATGACGGAACCATTAACTCAACCAGAAGAAATTGGGGACCTAAAGGATACAGATCAGACTCCTGACATTCTTTCTAGCACTCTACTAGATAAGCTAATTGTAAGTGATTTAAGAGAAAAAATGGATAATGAAGAAGAAAAGTGTGGCCAGTCTAGCTGTAAGGTAAACACAGTGTTTCATTTGTCATAGACACTATTTTGCAGTCAGTTAACTAATCAATATGGATGCGCATATACTTTTTTTCATGTTTTGCCTGGTTCTGTGCATCAGCATAATATACTAAGGCGCTGCCTGGATTTTGAGATGGTAGGAGCTCATAAAAAGAAAGTTGCATGTGAGTCTAATTGTACGTCTTCGAACCTATCACAAGCTGATTGTAAAGATGCCAGTACAGAAAAACATTTTGTTCCAAGCAAGAGCAAAAGTAGTTCATCATCTATGGTAGCTGGTGCTGGTTTGCACTTGAATGCTCTTGCAGCTGCATCAAAGGATGGTAAACTTGTCAAGTGCAAGACTACAGCCTCTGGAAGCAAGGTAATAAGTATGCGAATCTGTGAGTCCTCTTCTCTTTCTTTGACATCTTGTCCAAATCTGCTTAACAAAAGCGAGGAGAGGGATCCTGTTCCGTGTAGCACTGAAGTTTATGTGGTAGAAAATGCTATGCAACCATCCGTAAGTGTTGGTTCTGAAGAATTCAACCATAGTAGCCCCAAAAGAAAGAGGCATGTATAGTACTTACTACTGTTGGACATTTCACCAGAAATTCTTTGGACTACAATGTGAAATAAAAGCTTCGCTAATTTTCAGGTACAAGCCAGAACATAATGTAGAAAGTATGGCCTGCAAGCGCTGCAATTGTAAGAGGTCAAAATGCTTGAAGCTGTAAGTGTGTTTCATTTTCTTTGTCTATTAGTTTATGTTTTGCAATACAAGCATTTTTATTACCTAATTATGATGCGAATTGTTGCTTGTTGACTCTCTCATGCCATTTTAATCATTTTTACTGGGCACTTGTGGTTATTTATATTATCTATACAGTGTATTAGCTAACACGTGTCTATACAGCTATTGTGAATGCTTTGCTGCTGGCCTCTACTGTATTGAGCCTTGTTCGTGTCTAGATTGCTTTAACAAGCCTATTCATGAAGATAAAGTTTTGGAGACACGCAGACAGATCGAATTGCGAAATCCCCTTGCTTTTGCTCCCAAAGTGATTAGAAGTACCGACTCCACTGTGGAACTGGGGGTGCGATGTTATCACTGAGATTATAGCAATGAGTCTAGCATCAAAGTCATCACAATCCATCCTCTGCATTGCCTCGTTCTCGAGGAAAGATGCACATTGCAATGTCATGTTGCCAAAATATGAGGTTTGGGATGTGGTGGCTTTGTTGCAAATCCTTTTACCAAAAGAGGTTCTTATATCATGTATTTCTAAGTTTCCTTGCCATGCATGCTTTGCATTCATTCATGCAGGATGACGCTAACAAGACTCCTGCTTCAGCAAGACATAAGAAAGGATGCAACTGCAAAAGATCAAGCTGCTTAAAAAAATACTGTGAATGCTTTCAGGTTGTGTTTTACCTCGGTATAATATCTATATTTTGTGTATATGATACTAAATCTTGTTTGTGTATAAAGGGGGGTGTTGGATGCTCTATAAGCTGCAGATGTGAAGGATGTAAAAATTCTTTTGGAAGAAAGGATGGTAAGTGTTTATAAGGAGCTCTTATAGTCCCTTGTTTCAGATTTAGTTGTCTTTGGTAGAACTTTTATAGTCTTTTTGACAACATTTTCTCTGGACTCGAGTTCTACATTTTTGCTTATAAACTCTAGGTTGCTGGGTGCATGATATTACATTTGCTGTTGCAGTTCCAAATTTTGCTGTCTTTTCCCCATTAGGAGCTGAAGAAGGTGAGTATGACGGGGAAGAATCAGAAACCTTTGCAAAAAGTGAATCAGATGCAAACATACATGATAACACTGTGAAGGAGGATGAAGAGGAGCATCCACATCATCTGCTACCTTCTTCCGATATTTCCAGGTTTGCTTGTCAGCAATCAAGATTTGTTTTAAACTGTTTAAGGTCATTATCTTTCACAGGCCCTCAACTCAACTGTTATTTATATTTAGGCATGAGTGCTATGGATCTTCTCCTCTTGCTGTTGACCCTCTGAAGGTTTGCACCAGCCCAAAAACATCAAAGTTTTTCGATCAGCCCAAGATTGAGCAGCCACTTCGGCCAACTGTAGAAGAGAAACCTCCTAAGATTCTTAAAAACAGTTTCTCAGAGACTAGTAGTTTGATTTCAGTCTCTCCGAACTCCAAGAGGGTTTCACCTCCTCATCATGTGATCAGATCATCTACGCCAAGGTATAGAAGTAGGAGGTCGACTCTGAGATCTGCTCTATCATTCCCATCTGTAACTCCTCCAAGAGAGCATTGAATCTACGGTGAGGCGCCATTAAAGTACGCCTAATTTACTTCATAATGCTGGTCTGTTTTCAGGTTGTACGCGTTTTAAGGCTTTAAGCCAGTAAACTAGTTGCAGATTGTGAGATAACAAAAGATTTGCAAAATCCTTGCCTGTATCTTCAAATTTGCCACTTTTAGCATCCAAATTTTCGTACAAAAGCAGACATTTTCAATGTATGGGAGCTGATCGCACGACTGCAAGCACTTGATCACTCTTGTTCAATGCATAACGTTGTCATCAAGGAAAAGAAGATTAAATCCAGAAATTAGAGATAGTAAGAAGAAAAAGAATGTCATCTGACATTATGCAGGGGGGATAAATTATCTCACAACATTCCTAGTTGACTAATGGGGCATCTAAAAAATACATTATGTTTATGTCCTCATGTATTAAGGACCTTAAATATACCGAGAAAGGACAAGCACATGGGGACAAAAAAAAACCTTGAATTTGTTTTAGTCAATAAAAATCTAAAAGAATTAGCCAACTTCAATTGAATTCTGCCCTAAGTTGCTCATGGCCCCTTCCAATTTTGGGGAGTAGGGTGATAATTAGAATTTTCATCTGCCAACATTATGAATTACGAAGTTTTCAAACTTTTCAGGGCAGAAGTAAGCAGAGGGAGCTTGGCAGGAGCTCTCTGCTTGTAGTCTTTCTCCAAGGCTGCTGCTGCCAAAGATTGTAGCTCTGGGCTCTCCTTATCTTCCTTGTTCCGCCCTTTCGTAAGTTGTGCTATGGCAGACGAACACTGTAATCCAGAATTACACCTTTGGTTAAGCAAGTTGGAAACTATGATACAATGACTAAGGGAAAACGGCAACTCTAGAGTATTTATAGATGTAAAACTGAATACATGACTAATATTCAATAATCAAATGACCGATATTTAGCAGCAGAAGAAAACCCGAAAGAAGAATATTAATGCCAGCAAGAGAAGCAAATGACAAACAAACGTTTAAATCAGCTAATACACCCACAGGTATAAATTCATGTATTCTTATCTACTTGATAATGCGTCCAATGACAAATGCAAGTGAAAACTCACCAAGCAAATACCAAAGAGTGCTTTGGTATTCTTGCCCCCAGTCAAGTCTATGGTGGAAGCATAATATTTCTTTGCCAGCAGAGTGTTTTCTACTCCACCAAGTGTGTATAATACCTGTTCATCAGAAAAATCAAAAGAAGACATATTAAGAGTTACACCTCTATTATTATTTCGTTGCACATGGATATTAACATTCAAGTCCCAAAATTCAGCACAGGTACAAATTATCTCTCCATATGTATGTATACATACAACGCACCAGCAGAAGAAAGAAGGAAATATTTACAACTGACTCAGTTTGTGGTTGTCTAACCTATCTCATCAAGCAAGCAACGATTCTCGAGTTAAAAAGTTAATCAATATACAAACATGAAGCAACTCAACTCATAAAGAGTTAACAGTTAGTCTCCAGTCCCTACAGCAGGAGTAAATGTTAACTAACTGTTAGTTGAGAAACTATTCAGATACAGTATCTCTACCACAAAAACCAGAATAAAGATGGAAATTCCTCATTAAACGTGCAATAGTAATGACACCAATTGAAGAGGCACTCACATCAGCATAGGCCAGGTGATAAAGTGGAACAGTGGGTTGGGATAAAATGAGCTCCTCATAGCAGAAAGCAGCTTGTTTGTACCTAATTTACAAACAAAAACACAAAGAAAACTAAGCTACATCAGGAGTAGGACGGAAAAGAGAGAGGCAGATGAGGAACACTCACATTTGTAAGGACACATATATTTCAGCAAGTTCTCTCCAGGCATCATGATCAGCCATAAATCTGGCAAATGGAGGAAATAGAACAATTAGCAAATCTGTTCTGTTGTATACTATAAGAAATAGGAGGGAAAAAAGGTTTAAAAAAGCTGTCTTACGTTTCAAGATACTTATTAAGCCATTCTATGGCCATTGGAAAATTTCCTTGGGCCTTTGCAATAGCCACCCTCCTTTTATGTAATACCTGTTTAAGATAAATCAGCTTGTTTGGAATAAAACAGTTCTTATACTTATCAGGTATCTCATTTATAAAGAATGGGTCACAAAATTTACCGGATCAAGTGGATTATCCTCTAAAAGGCTTGAGTAGGCTTTTTCTGCCTCTGCCCACAATCCCTTAGCTTCAAGCAATATCCCCTCTAACCTTCCTGTGATGCATTTATTAAATATTAGAATTTAAGACAACAACAGGCATACATAAGTAAGATTGATTATGTAAGCTTTCCCAATGTAAGCTTTCCCAATTGACCTTAACTTAAAGCATGTACAAGCAGATCAACAAGATATCCAATATCCATTAGGAATCTGAGAATTGTGCTCTAAAATTTATGCAGTTTACAGGAGAAAAACCATAGCAATAATAAGTAAATGATGTAGGACACTTCTTTTTGCTATATGACTTTTGAAGTGCAAAATCATACACAATGTTGCTATAGCCCTCCTTCCAGAGATACAAACTAAAAATAAACAGGACATCTGGCCACAAGGGCCATGAAAATGCATAACTCATCACTTTAATAGTAATATACAAAAGCAAATCATGTCTAGAATTGTACCATAGGGACTGGTAGATGCACTCGTTAATATATGGTGAAAGGTTATTCAACTCACCAACTCTTTTGCTCTCAGGAAATTGCTTCTGCAAAACTTTTATGCAGTCCTGCAAAATTTTCAAGATAAACTTCATGAAATTCAAGAGAACCCCATGAATAAGAAAATGAAGATGGTAAAGAATCAAGTAGACAATCAAGAAAACAGCCAAAACTATGAAGAGACTTGCACCTTTGCAACATCAAGACATTGACAGTCCATAGCTGCAATTGATACCTGCTCATATAGAGTCCACACTGCATGAAATACTATTTAGTTAGAAGTACTTTCAAGTATATGACAAACTGCAATATCCAAAAGCAACATGCAGGTAAACAGATGAGGAAAATAAAACAAAACTAGAGCAGAAACTTATAATCTAAATAAATAAAATCTCAAATCAGTGAATTCAAAACTTAGTCAACCAGAACTTAATTAATATATTGCAAAAAACAAAACTAAAGCTATTTACTATTGAGCAGTTTAACTCTCATCCAAACCCAATTATAGTGAAGATTGAAACTTGTGACACAAAATACAACCAAAAAACCACAACTCATCAATATGAATTCAAATCAAGTATCAAAGCCTCCATGTCATATGAAACTAATGCATCAAATCATCAAATTCAAAAATCAGCCAAACATTTTCAGTCCGATATACTTCCTTTCCGTAGCCAGTACAAATCAAACTTCCAAGTCTCAAACCCAATTGACCAAATCACATACATCACCTTCACCCAAAATCTGAATCAAGCTTCAAACTTTAAAACCCCACCAAGACATAAATTAAAACTACATCCGACCCACTTGAACAAATCAACAAACTTTCAATTCCACTAAATTATTCACTCAATATTCAAGCTAACAAATCCGAATTTTGAAACAAACTCACCATCTGGGCCAAGAGCGGACCGTTTCTTGGGATCATTCAAGATCGATAAGCCGTGCCTCAAGACCTTGTCGGGGCGCCTGACTTTGAGCTTCTTAACGAGACAGAGATACTCCCAAGCTCCTCCTCCGCCATTATCAACCTGATTCTCCAAGCGGTTCAATTGGGTTTCTTCTGTCTTCGTCACCATCGCTCTTTTCTATTTCTCTCCTGGGTATCGAGTCTCAGCGTGTATATCTATGTACGTGAATGTGAGTGAATTGAGAAAGCGTCGGGCTTTGTTGTGGGTGTCGTTTAGTTTGGGTTCTCTATTCAGCCAGCCGGTGTTTTGGATCTGTTGTTTGTTAGTTTAGTGGAGTTTTGAGTGCCGGGCATTGATTGACTTTGAAGCACGCTTGGCCCCAATTATTGTTGAAGAGCTAGGCTGTGTTTGGTTATTACGGCCACTCACTTCTTTGAAAAGTGCTTTCTTAAAAATGTAAAAAATATGTCTACAAATTTACCACTATTTTGAAGGAGAGGTAGCATGATACAATTTGTTTAATCATTCGTCACTAACGGATTGGAGGTTTTATTTCCTCAATTTTATTGAAGATATAAACATAAAATAAATTTTTTTAAATATGAATATAGATGATTATTTTAATATTAATGAAAGTAGTCACGCTATTTTATATAAAAGTAAAAATCTCATCTTTAGTTGCAAATTTTTTTTAGCAATAATCGATCATCCTCTCAACTGCACTATGGTAATAGATTTAATTATAACAAATTGAAAAGCAATAAAACTATAGGCATACTTTATAAAATGATTAAAGTAAAAATGGTGGATCAATTTTGACACCAATTTTTAGCAATTCTTAATTTACTATTATGTAAATCTAATTTTAATTGGGCAATTTTCAAATTAATCCCCTGAGATTTGGGGTCCCTTCACTTACATATATAAAGGTATCTCCACTTTGCACCCCTACCATTAGTATAACTTTAGTTGACTGTTAATTGATTGACTAAATGACTAAAATACCCTTGTATCAATAAAACAATATTTTAGACATGCACTGGGCACTAGATCATGGACAAATTTAGCGGCAAATTATAATGAAATGTCAATTCTACCTATGAGAAATATTGATTTCCATTTGTTGAATCACCACTAAAAGAAAAAAAAAAAGAATCCATCTCTGCCAATATTACTGTTGAATCCAACGGCTATATTGGTAAAGCTGATGGTTATAAATTCATCTCACGTTATGGCAATATTTAGAAGCAATTTGGTTTGCAATCAACACAAACAAAAACTGGAACACAACACACTTTGGCAATATTAAGAAGCAATTATGTGTGCATTTTTAGCCAAAAAAAACTATGGAATACAACTTATTTATAGCAATTTGAAGAAGTAATTTTGAGTGCATTTTCAAGGAATAGCTTATTTCCTCAAGCTCATTCATAGCTTATTGAAGAAGCAACTTGATGTTCAATTTCAGTATAAACAGAAGTCGAGGAGCACAACTCATTCTAGCAATATTCTAATTTGCAATTTGAAGTGGAATTTCATAACAAATAAAAGTTAAGGAGCATAGTTCAGTCTCAGCAATTTCATCTCCGCATTCTCATTTATCATCCATCTCAATCTCTATTTTGAATCATTAAACATTCATCTCATAAGCTACAGTACAAACACCTAAACTCCATGGATTCTCATAGCTTAAACACTTCAAGAAGGTCAAATTCATTTTATCAGCCATCTTGGAGGAATTATGTTACTGGCAAGCTTATTAGATATTCAAACAAGATATGCAAGTGTCATATGAGAGCTGATTTGAGGCTTTCTGAATTTGATGACAACCCACACATTTTATATTATCGATGTGCGAAGAAAGAAGGGTGTGGATATTTCAGGTGGTGGGTATATGAAAAGACTAATTTCAACAATAAATCTATTTTTTAAAGGGGTGTGGCAACATTTGTGGATCATGAGCTGTTAAGTATACTTAGATTTGAGGTGAAGGAGTTAAAAGACATAGTAAAGAACTCGATACAGTCAGTGAAAGACTCTACTACCACCAAGATACTTATGATCCTAAAAGTGGTGTTTTTTATGTTCAACTGTGTGATGTATCTAATGTCAACTCTTGAGACCTAATGTATTATGAATTCAATCAAGTCCTTTATTGTGCCTAACAGTTTTGAACCTAAGAAAATAAAATTAGTTACTTATATAAATGAAAAAATGAAACTTCCTCGTCCATTAATAACTTCTAATACATTAGCAATTGCATAAAATCAATTTTGAGAAAGTAACTTGTAATCATAATCTAAATGCATCATATCAATAGATTGAGTATATAAAACTACATGTAATAATCTTAGGCAATTTCTTATCATTGACAAATTATAGCACATCAATAACTTGTAAGCAACATTACATCATATCAGTAATTTGGGTTTAGTAATGTTAACATACATATTTGTATAATATTGATTTTGATGATAACAAATTAGATAAATAAGTTTGAATCTTTAAAGCTGATTATTTTTAAGCCGTATGAAGTTGTTTTAGATGTAAATAAGATTATGGAAATAAACGGATAATTGTTAATCCTAAGTCGACAAACTGTTTTTCTTAATGAAATTTATAGTTTTGATTATGGAAGATAATGGTAAATCATTTATTAGAAAAATGGCTAATCGATACATTTCGGATAGTAAATTCTTTGGAATAGGTAAAACGTTTACTGATAACGGCTAACCGACAAATTCTATAAAGGAATGAGTTTGCAATCAGTGAATCATTTAGCATAAATGTTAGCCGATAAATATCTTGCCAATACAAAGTAACAGAAACCAGCAAAATACAATTAAACTAAAAAATAGCATCATAAATTAATTTCCATTTCAGCAGCAATTTGTTTAGACAGTGCAATCAAGTTGTACATTCAGCCCATAACATCAACATAGGCCCATATATACTAGTAAGTCTTATCTAGTGAGTTTAGCAGCGTGTTACACTATACAAAATATACAAAAAAAAACTCATATTTGAGTAACAAAAAATGATATGTCATCTTGAATGCAATGCTTACAGGTAAAGATGTCGTATCATTTGATCCCTAAAAAATTAGTATCATGGGATCAACTAGCCTTGTGTTGTCACTGCTCGGTAAAATTGATGATGTCATGTCGTTTGCTATTGGTACCATGTATCTATGGCACCCTGTATAACATTAACAATTTTATTTTTATTAGTTTTAACTTAAATGTACAAGAACAAAGTTATGTAATGAAAGGTTTATGCATATAGAGAAATCAATTTTAAAGCCAAACCATCATGGTGGAAAGTCTGAGTAGATGGAGGAGTTTAATAGACTTTCTTCCTGAAATTTGACCTTGTCTTTTTTGGTGCTTGATCTTTGTCTTATATCTTACAATAAAAGCAGTTAAGTTGTATTAGTGGTGTTACAATATACGGTAAATACCACATATTATTTATTTTTTTAAAATGACAGAAAAGTTTAAGTATGTAACCTGACTAGATGACAAATCCAATTTGTTCACTAATTTGGATCTCTTGATAGCTTTACAAGTTCTAACATTATGTCCCCACTCATCACAATTTGAGCACTTAAGACTAGAACTTCTTAGGAAAGTTTTTACCTCACTAACCTCTCTTTTTCTCTTAGTTTGTGGTCTACCAGGTGCCTTTACGACAATAGGCATACTGTCATGTAGAAAGGAAAGCCACTTGCTTTCATTAGGAATTGGATATAACTTATGCTTGTAAGTGTTCTTGAAAGCTTTATTTTTCAATAGAGGATGCACATATTCACTTACATTATACCTCACGGCATCAAGGTTGTCATTATTTCTCTCACATGTGTGTGCTCAGAACAGTAAGTCTTCACTTGAAAATATCTTTTGTTCTAATTAGGCCTGACATATATCCTCCGTAAACATCCTATAGAAGTACACCTTAATATAACCCTCGATTTCTCATTCTTGATCCTCTAAAGCCTAAACCCATTTTAAATTGCAAATGCTTTGACAACTGCCCTGAACTCATCAATGTCTTTATAAAGATGACCAAATTTTAAGATGATTTTCTTTCCATCTACACTGAATACAAACCCCCCTGAGTTTTGCTCATATATGTTACAAGTTATAATGACACCATCACTAGTGTCACCATCTGATTCAGCCCCACTGTCATATGCTAACTCATAATCGTCCAGTCCAGCATCCCATGCACCATCAACATCATTTGCAGGGTTAAATTCATCCTTATGTAATCCCATATCAGCTTCATTTTCATATGTCCAACATTATGTACAATGACATCAGCATCTATCATTATATGCTTATTCACTTCTTCAAAATTCAACCACTTAAATTGATCATCTAGATGTACAGAAAATTGCTCCTCATGTGATATAGTGTGTTCATTAATCTCCACAGTGTCAGCTCCATCGGTGGTAGTGTTCAGTTCAGTTGTAACAATAAAAAATACCCAGCTATAGGACTTTTCCCTCAACTTCTTGAAAACACTCTGAAGATCTGAGTCCCCTTGCAAAATAACTTCACTTATTTCCCATGGCAACATGACTTTAAACTTGATTATCTTTAGCTTGTCTAATTGAGCTATCAAAACATATATTCTTGATATCTTCCCAAATTTTTTTAAGATTGTATAGTTCTAAAATTATCGATCCTGCTCTGACTACTTCTCCATCAACCATTGCCTCTATCTCCATATAAATGAAGAAGTGAAAGTAAATCATAAAACACATATTTGGTGTGTAATTAATACTCACAACTACTAATAAGTTGGGTATAAATACTAAAAACTCAACTCAAATGGTGCATATATCTTCTATAGTTATTATTCTATCAACCTAACAACAACCAACATTATTCATAAATAACAGTTAACTAAACTGAAGCATAACAACAACACTGACATCTCAAAATCATTGTAAAATTAATTTAAAAAACAATGTAAACATTAAATGTACTTTATTGAGTAGATAAAAATGAAGGTCAATCTCCAAATTCAAAAAGCGAACTAATATTATCAAGCTCAACACTTGATCAATTACTCATAAAAATATAATATTAGGTGCACAATTTGTAAGGTGAAATAAATCCATACAAATCTATACTTAAACAGTGAACATATTCTTTTCAGTCAATGCCTAGTCAACCTAGCAACTGAAGCACCATTCATATGCAAAATTTAACTAAAGTCAGGCATTCAGTAACAACACTGCCATTTTCAAAATCAATGCAAAAATCATTTTCGGAGACAATATCATCATTAATTTTGCTTTAGCATCAATTTTACTTTATTAAGTTTATAAAAACAAAGCTCAAACTCCCAATTTTGGCCATAGATCAATATTATCATGTTTAGTACTCTACACGTTGAGCAATTACTCACAAAAGCAGAATATCGAGTGCACGCCTTATAAGTTTAAACAAATTCATGCAATTTTCATATTATTGCTCCAACTCTTGCCTCAAATATCCTTCTTCAACAAGATGTAAACTAACCAAATAGTCGTTTATTTGCTAAATATTCATAATTTAGAGAACAAATTAAGGCAATCAATCTCTACACAATCATGCCAAAAGTTCGTTTAATTAGCAATCAGTCGCCAAAATCATGATCCAACGAAACAATAGCCATCTAAAAATACAATTATTGACATGCATTTTGATGATTTGAAGAAAAAAAAACACATGCATTAGCTCTACAGACCCACATCAGCAGTGTTATACAATCTTAGTTACCCTCTTAACTCATCTCAACATTGAAAAAAAGAAAAAAAAAACACAAACAAAGGAAGTTTCAGTTACCTGGCATGCGGCTCCATTGCGAGTGTGTGGGTTCTTAGTCGTCACCAGTATTCGCTGAAGGCTATCGAATATGTCCAATCTCTTACATCAGTTCCTGTTGTGGTCGATTCCAGTTGCTTCCTCGACATCTTGTTGGTTACAACAATGAATTTCCTTAGTACATTTCTTAAGATTTGTAATGGTGATTTGAATTTGTGTTTTTGATTTGTGAAGTTAAAAGTTACCCAAATCATTATTTTTGCTTTGGTGTAAAACTCGTTGTAAATCAGCAAGCTTCTATTATCAGCAGGCATTATGGGCATTATAGTGCTTCACACATGTTCTAGTCTTCAAAGTGCAAAATTCAAAATGCTTTTAATATTTAATTAATTTATCATGCAATTATTTACCTGAACTCATATATTAAATATATACTAAATTTTATATTAACGGTGGGAGTATAAAGTGAAAATATCCTTACAGATTCTAAGCGAAGGGATTAGGGATGAATCTGAAAATTACCCTTTTTTAATTCTACTTTTTTCTTTTTCTTTGAATGAATCACATTTAAAAAAGAAAAAGGCAAAAAACTCATGGGCACAAAAAACGATGCGTTTTGGATCAGAAAATGGTCCAAATGATGAGCATCCCAGTGTCATCTTTGTTCTGGCAATCAGCTCTGAAACCCTACCCGCTCTTCTGCTACAACAGTAGATTCTGCAAAACCCTAACAACAACAACAATGAAAACCGTAGACGAATCCGACGTGGGCATTATTTGTTTCATCTCCAACCTCCCTGGCTTTCGTGGCATCCTCAAACAAAGGTCCCCATCTTTTCTTAATTCCACATATTCGTTTACATGCATGCAATTAAGGTCAAAGATGAAGAACAAAAATCAAAATTTTCACTATTGGGTAAAAGAGCTTCCCTCCAACCCCCCCCCCCCCCCCCCTTAAATGCATTTTAGAACCTTATGGAGTTGCTTGTGTATAACCGAAAAGTTTTTGGAGGTTAGCGTTATTAACCCAATGAAGAAAATTGCAATGTAATGATCTCAAGTGCTTGTGTGTAAAATGACGAGTGTTCATAATGGAGCAAGCACAGAGTTTTATAATGAATTATGATCCAATAATTGTTATAGTTGTTTCTGCATAGT
Organism: Citrus medica; assembly: GCA_002013955.2. Classification (NCBI taxonomy): domain Eukaryota; kingdom Viridiplantae; phylum Streptophyta; class Magnoliopsida; order Sapindales; family Rutaceae; genus Citrus; species Citrus medica. The sequence continues at coordinate 108,803 of MKYO02025871.1, forward strand.
CGTGTAATTTTTATTTTAATTGTTTTGAATTTTATGTAGGTATTGTGATTTTATTGTCAATGAAGTTGATACTGATCGAAAAGTTGTTCGTTTGACCAGTTTAGATGTCCCTCCAGAGGTAATCGGCTTTGCACTATATTGTTTTCTGGATTCATTTTAAGTTATATATGCAAGCGTGTTTGTTTATCTGTTTTATACAGTTGATCCGATATGGTAAAGGGCAAAACAAAATAAAGATTTGTTATAACGAAAAAAAAAAAGGACATTGAGATGATTTACTTTTCTGATCCATTCAGGAGGCGGCGGCGGAACATGATGAAACTAAGGCATCCGATCAACTGAATAGAAGTTATGCTTCTGAAATAGAATCATTCAGATCACTGGCTGGTGATTCTGATGCGCAATGTTTGGAGACTCTAATAAATCAAGTAACTTCTGGGAAAAACGAAGACAGTATTCCGCCCATAGTTCTTTCTGCAAATTCAGATAAATCCCATCGAACAGTTAGTTTACATGCTTGATCTCATTTTATTTGTGGAGTTGTAAAATTGCATTGATTATCTTAGCTGTGAGCTTGGTTTGGCGCAGATTGAGAATATAGTTCAACTCATTCAAGGGTTTGCTTGGCTATGAATTGATAGTTTTGTAGGTCATAAACAATGAACCTTGTAATAAGAAACACAAGTTATACTTGATTTAGATACTTCGGAAATGGTAATTAGGCTGAAGCATTTTGATAATGATTTGGTTCTCTGCCATTTGAAGCTTTGGTTTTGTGTCCTGAGAGATATATCCATCATAAGGTTCTTTGATCTTAGTGTTCAGAGATATACGCATAGTACTGAACCAATCCAGAATTTATTTTCTTTCCCAATTATGTAGTTGATTAATATTTTTTTTTGGGATCTTTTAGGCAATACATAATTTCTTTAAGGACAACTTCAAATTCCTTGTCACTGACACCGTTGATGGACCAGATGCTTCATCAAAATGCATACGCGTAAGATTAAATTCAGGAGGGAATAACAACAGCATGGGTAGAAATTCAAAGAAACGGAAAGAGAGAGGTGATAACCCTTTTGATAGCAGAGGTTCAGAAAATTGGCCCGAGCAGCTTGGAAAGTTTCTCAGGTAATGGGTATATAGGTACCCAGTCAAAGCTTGTCTATCATGGAAACATTCTTTTATATGTTTGTTGATAGTATTGAAAGCATAGGTGTTATTTAAGAGAAGTAAATTCCTTTGCCCAGTGAAAATTTTCTATTTTCCTACCACCCTCATTCATGGTGTCAAGTGGTCCTTAGAACACTCTGATAACATCTTACAAAACACTAATTCAGGTTTCATCTGTACAAGGAGAACAAGGATACACAGGAGGCCTTGGGGTTGATCAGCAAGATGCTTGGCATCCTGGTACTTTCTTCTCCTTTGAATCATAAATGGCTTGTTTATGGCCTGCTCTGTGGTGTGATTATGAAAGGAAGTCAAAGTGGAAGTCTTTTGCTTTCAATTGCCTTTTCTGTTTGCTGATTGATTGTGTTCTTTATGATTAATTGATATTGATTAAACATCAAGAACATTAAGAACTCATAGATCATACTCATTTAATAATCATAGTTTGACTAACTTTTCGATTTTTCAGCCAAGATCATTTGGTTTTGCAGGTACAAAGGACAAGCGCTCTGTCTCGACACAAAGGGTTAGTAATTCTAGGCTTCTCCCTTTCCCTGCAGCTTTTATCTAGAAAAAAGCCTAGGGTTAGTAATCCAATTAACTGGTTGCAGGTCACTGTTTTCAAGCAACGTGCGAGTAAGTTAGCTGCTCTTAACAAAAGGTTGATTGGTATCCGGTTGGGTGACTTTTGGTAAGAATAAATGAATAATCGGACCTGTCTTGGTTTTCCTGCATATACATATATATTCTTGGTGTATATGGTTTGACTGTGTTATTGTTCAGTTATGTCAAGGAAGGACTTCTTCTTGGTCAGCTTCTTGGAAATCGTTTCACAATCACATTACGGTAAGAATTCTTCATTGGATATGGATTCCACTTTTTCTCTTGTGCCCGAAAACAATCATGAGTGCCTTCATTGCCTTATGGATCATGTATGCGCTATATCAGAGGAGTTGTTGTAGATTCTGAAGATGTCATCAAAGCATCTGCAAACTCCTTAGGAAGGAATGGGTTCATCAACTACTTTGGTCTGCAGGTACTTCCTTCCTCAACTCTCACTCCCTCCCTCCCTTTCTATCTCTGTCCATGTTTATTTTGATTATAACTTTTTTTTCCCTATATTCATTAGAGAGAAATTTGTTGCACAGTGCTTGTTGATCTTTTAGCTTATTGTTGGTCAGATCCAAGGGCAGTGTTGGAATGAAAGATTTGAATTATTACATTTTGGACCTGGGGGTGATTTTAGAAAACTATGTCTGAGAGGTTGTAATGTGTTAAGTAATTCTCATATTTGTATCAAACCGATTCTCCTTTCTCAGCCCTCATTGTTCATAGTTCCATCTGAGAAAACTTAAGCATGTGGTGTGTGTGAGCCCATTCAGGCATTTTCTATGAAGAAAGAAGTAAAAATGACAAGGCCACTGAAGACTCTAATTGGATGGTTGAAATAGTTCATTATAGTTGTTGTTTGGCTAAAGTGATCTTGTGCCTTTTAAACCAATTTGAAGGAGAGTGTGCCTTATTACTATGCAGATACGCATGACCTATGACCTTTTGCTATGAAATTAATTTTGAGATGAATTGAAGTTAGATAATAATAGTTAGTGTTTCTAGGGAACTGTTACCTTACCTATTTATGTGTGTGCGAGCTTTTTAATTTGAATTGTTTACGACCTTTTAACTCTTCTTATAAACTATTATAATTTTGTCAGCGTTTTGGAAGTGGTTCTGTGCCAACCCACCTTGTTGGAGCCACATTACTACGAGGAGAGTGGAAAAGTGCTGTAAAGATGATTCTTGATCCAAGGGAAGGAGATATCCTTTTATTGTTCTTGAGTTCTGCAAGGAGACTCTTTTATATGCTTAACTACTAATTCAACTGGTTTATTGCATGCCAGTGTTAATACATTATCATAACATAATTCATAAGTTGTTTTTCTTGACTTGGATCTTGAAATACAAAGAAATGAGATAAGTAAGGCACGGGAATACTATAAAGAAACTGATGACATTGACGGGACTCTAAGGAAATTACCTCGCCATTTGGTTGCTGAAAGGGCTATAGTAAGTTTTCAAATGTAGTGCCTTTCCATAGCTTTCTTTTGTTTTGTGGCTTTTAATGTTTAGTGCTTCCATAAATTTTTGTGAAATCTTCTCCAACTTGTTTTCTAAGCTAAATAGCCTTTTCCTTTATATTTGTCCTTTTCTTGATAATCTTTCAATTTCTGTTTGTGTCCTCAAGTCAGTGATGATGTTCATGTTTTTTAAGACAACTTCTGAAATGAGATCTAGTCATTTTTCTGTCATTCTTAACATTATTATTATTTTTTTTCATTTTAATCATGTGCAGTTGCAGTGCTTGAAGAAATGTCCTGGGAACTACTTGCAGGCCCTAAAAGCTATACCTAGGACTTTGAGAATGATGTGAGTAAATTATCCGCCTATGAGTATCTGATTTCAACACACACACTGATATACAGGCCAGCACGCATTCCCTAAAACAAGAGAAAAATGAAATGTGCATTCAAATTTCGGCACTTTACAATGTTTTGCTGCTGTAACATTTAGGTATGTCCATAGTTACCAAAGCTTTTTGTGGAACCATGCAGCTAGTGCAAGAGTGCAAAAACATGGTATGCTGCTTTATTTGTTTTGCTGAATTTCACTTCTCTACAGAAATTTATCCACTGTCTTAATGTTTAGTGTCAAAGCTGTACCATCTGTGTTTGAATGTAACCACTGAATTTTGTTCTGCAATTCCTTTGTCGCAGGAACTGAGCAAGTTGTCGTGGGAGACTTGGTATTTTGTAAAGGAGATGATACTGAAAAGGAGTTGGGATGCGTCAATCCTGAATTTGAGTATGAGAGTTCTAATGACGCAGATGATTCTAGTCATTTAGATGAGGTGTCAGAAACTGATCATCCTGACGGAAGACATAACCCTGTCAAGGTTAGGTTTAAATAGTATTCCTTGTTTTATGATTCTACCACTGCTGATGACTTAAACCTAGTAAAAGAAAGAAAGATTTAGGGCGACATACTTCATTTTGACTAGACCCTTCTGTCTAATTTCTCGAAGGGTATTCATCATCCAGCTGTAAGATATAATGTTAAAAAAAAAGGAAATCAACATACATCTGCCTTATCACAGTTTATCTGAGAATTGGAAAATAAAATTATAACATTATTTGCTGAAGCATTGATAGAGATTAATTCTCCTATGCTTAAAATGGGAATGACATAGCTGGCGATTCACTTGTTAGGAAGATTTATTGAGTAGCAGTAAAGAACCTGTAATTAGTTGGTGGGAAGTTGTCTAAGTACAAATAAAAAACCTGTAGTTTGTTATCTGTTATTATTTTATACTCCATTCACTGAAGCTAAATGTGAAAGGCATTCAGTTGTTGGTGTTTTTTTGTTCACTTAAGTTGAATGTAAACGTTAGAACTAACTTGTTTAGTATAAGTTGAGAATTTAAGCTGCCTTTCTATCATCTTTCAGACTGTAACTGCAGAAGATATCAATAGTGGAAAATACACTATCGATGATGTCGTTCTTCCTTTGCCTGGGTAAGAGAAGACAGGAATCCTCATACTTTCTTTTATATGTTTCAGCATAGAATGAACATTTCTTTCATGTACAGCACAATTATTTTCTTGTTTTGCAGTTCACGGGTTATTTATCCAATGAATGATGTTGCTGAAGTTTATCATCATTTGGCAGAGAAGGTATATTAGATTGACTGATACTGCTGAGGTCTTTATGATGAGAGTTGTGCTAAATTTTATATTTCTCCCTTATATAGGGTTTGTTTTCATCTGTTTATTTAAACTGCTCAGTAGAACATAAATATCTGAAAGATTAACATGCATATAACATGCATAAATAGTAGGTTTAGAAACAAAACAATTGGTAACAGTTGAGACTTCTGTTATGAAATGGTCTTCCTAGAATTAAGGAATTATGAATAACTTCAATTTAATATATTCGGAGAGTTAAATGCTGGAATGGATTTCTGGACACAAATAAGAGTGGATGCATGTATGTATGCACTTAGATTGACGTCGGCCCACTGATAGATAAATATACCATTTATAGGTTCCACAATGAAGTGGAAAAACGTTGTCTAGAAGGTACCATCGAATGGTAAATAATTATCTGTATTTTGAATTTTTATTTAGCCAGAAAAGAGTTTGGGCAGGCTGTGTTGGCTGGCTGGTGCATATTCTCGCAATATGTGTTCTGCCACGATCTAGATTAGTTTCTATGATTGATTGGGGTTAAATCAACTGTTTGAAATCAGAGAGATGCAAATCAAAGGGATTGCTTAGGTATTAGTTATTGTTACTTGGAGTGACCAAGATATGTAAAATAGTAGGCACTAATTATGCACTACAACTGATTTTTCCAAGTCTTTCTTTTTTGGTTATTAATTATTTATTTTTTATTGAGCAGGATGGGATTAACTTGACAGAGAGTTTACATAATGTCAAGTATGTTGTCAAAATATGTCCCTTATTTTCTTACTTAAAACTAACCATCTCAGTATCCTGCACTTTCTCCGCATGTACATGCTTAATTTTTTCTCTCCAACTGATTGAACTATTACTTGTGTGTATCTTGTTAGGGAATTTTCAATAACCAGTATGACTGGAAATTATAGACGGGTATTTCAGAAGCCTATGGACTTTGAATGGTATGCCGGTCTTTTCTTCGATTATTATTATTATCATTTTCTCAGCACTTTTCTTCACTCAGCGGTATTACCAGCGTAAATGTTTGGATTATAAACCTAAATGAAATATGTTTGTCATTTTTGTTGTGACAGGGAGTTGCTCACTTACATTGATGGTAATAAACCATTAGCAGAGACAGATATGGACAAAATTGCCAAAGCTAAACTTGCGAATATAGTCAAAGAAGAAGAAGCAGTCTGTGGAAATAAGAAAAAAGATCCATCTGACTGCATGAAACAATCAGAAAGCTTAAGTAAGGATATAAAGCTTTCAACAGAGAATAATGAAGCAGCTTGTGCCAAAGAAGTAAAACAGCTGCATGTTGAATCTGTGTGTGGCGCTGATTCTCAGGGAAAGCAGATGGCTCTAAAGCTGGGTCTTACCCTTCCATCTTCATGTTATGCCACTATGGCCATAAGAGAGCTGCTAAAAACATCAACATCTGTAAGTGATTTCACTTCCTTTTGTTCGCTTTTATGATCTTTTTAATCTTAAAGTTGATGTTTCTCAACTAGACCATTGCTAAGTTTCATGCTTATCAAATCTGCTGGTGTATGGATGAGTGGCATTTGGCATATACTGTATACATGATAACTTCACATAACATGATGAGGAAGTGAACAGTATGACCTGCCTCCGAATTGATCCAAACAAGATTAGGATTTTCAGGGAATTGTAAACTGGCTCTGAAAAATTGAAATCCCTTCTCCAGGGTGGTTGGAACTTTTTGACCCAAACAATGGGAGGCCTGTCAATGGCCAAAAGCATAACCTGTTGCTAGTCATATATTATGTAACTCAAACTTTTCAAAGGTTTCTTGATGTAATGTAGTATCCTTGTATTCATGAAGCCTAACTTTCAGTTGGCTGCCTTTGCAGGTTGCGTTCCACAAGACATTGAACTAGTGAGCAAATCCTCTCTTGTAGAGATTGCATTCTGGACAGGCTTTTGGGTGTAATCTGGACAGAGTTGTGATTCACGAATCAGGAATGAGGAACAAAAAAGGTTCAGCCCTCAACACATAAATAATTTATCAGTAACACAAACAATATATAAAAGCTATTTATTCTCGACTTAGTTGCTGAAGCCATATATGATATCTGACTAAACCAACCTGCTATGCTTTGCTATGTTGTATTCACAAAGTTTACTTAGTGAGTTTTTTGTTTCAATGCTTGTTCTCTATTTCATTGTTTCTATGAACCTGCAGGGTATATGAAGAAGGTGTTAATTACTGAATTTGTTGCTTCCTGTTTGTATGTGGCAGTATACTATACATGATACCCCAGAAAGACCAATGGCTTCTTAACCAGTGGCTCATAAACGGAGAGGGGAGGTCGAAGAAGAAGATTTCTTCCCCTCTTGGACAATTTTTTATTTGTACTTGAGTTGCAACATTATATCTCAAGTTATCAAGGATTATGAGTTGTTATTTTCTTGTTAAAGATAGCACATTCTACTTTCCGTTTAACGAGGCTGTATTGGAGATAGTACATTTCACTTTAATTTAACGAGCGGATTTAAATGCTTGGAAGTTGTTATTAGGCAGTCCCGAGTTGTTAGTCCTTTTTTAACATTATGTATCCATCGGTTCACTCACTCTTGAACTAGTGATAAAAAATCGTCTACCAATTAAAAATAAAATGTGTCCAATATATCTATTTATGTATATGTGCAGCAGTAAAACTGAAAAAAGTTCATTCATGTTCACTTGTGATATATGAGTGAGCAATAAGTGATCCCATCTGTGCTTATTTTTCTCCTGAATCTTCAAGTCTTTGTTCGTCATGTGTTCTTGATTACATCCTTGGTGCCAAAGAGCCAAAAGGATGAATTGCTAGTACATGTTCACATGAGGCTGCGGTCAGATGAATTTGGATATCAGACGACCAAACATTCCAGATAATATGCAAAAATGAACCCAACTGCCAATCTTCTTAACTTACCTCGTATGCTAGAAGAGAGTTGCAGTAGCTGGAATGACTGGTTATTGTACTGTAGGCATCAGAGTCTTCATCCTTGACAGCGCTTCTCTTTTGGTAGAGCCTGATGAACGCGGGGTCCTGGTTTTCATTCGTAATGTGTTTCGAGTGTGGAGAAGAGCATTGTGATTGAGCATTTGCCAGGAAGCTGGTGGTTCCGTCCAAAGAAGCCTTTCGCTTGCTTTCCGCTCGCACGTTCCGTTCAGGCCGCTGTTTCGGTTCACTCTGTGACCTGGCTTTGGCCCTGGAAGATTCTGTTTTGGCCATATAATTTGGTTGGAAAGAAAAGTCATGAGACCCAGGACGTGTATAGTTAGGTTGCCGGTTAGAGAAAGAGGCTCTTCCTGGAATTGTGTTGCACGTTACACGATGATGTCGAGGAGTGTTCTGTGCTGTGGAGAATGAAAACTCCTCGTATTGATGATGTTCTTGCCTCGAGATTGAAAGCTGTCTTGAAAAATATCTTGTGGCCTCATGTTCTATTCTGTCAATTTGTGAATGATTTAGATACCCATATTTGCTCTTTGAAACTTCATATGTTTCATAAATATTTGTGTCAATTGCTTCCTGCAAATCAAAAGAAAACACATTATTATTATTTGTTACAACATTCCAAGAACTTCGAAAAGGTACTTACCCTGTGAGCTCTTCTGAATTCATTTTCCTGAGTGAATTTTCCGTATCTTGTTGATTGGCTTTTGCCCACAAGTTGTGATTCCTCAGCCATCTGAATTCTCTGAAACCGAGCTCTAACTTGAATTGCCATTAGTGCGTGCATTTGCCGAAGAGTAGAAGCTATTTTTTTCCTCACTTGGTGACCCCTTACAAGGGCTTGTAATTTGACTAGTCCCCTTAAAGCACCCAATGCTTTCCTTGCCTATTCAAGATATCAATCAATTCACTTAGACAAGTAATACTGGTTTGTACGATTTTCCAAATTTCATTTTATTTTTTTTAAAGGCAAAAATGATAGGAACATATAGTCAGATATGTTCCAAAATCTGCAAACACCAATCCTAAAGTCTCATCCTCAGTTTTTAGGAAATAAATTCAAAAACACCATTTAATTAACAATACTAGAGGCTGTAAAACTTGAGAAAAAGTACCAGGAAAGAACGAAAAACGGCCTGAATTTTGGTGGCAGCAGCATCAGCAACTTCTCTGCTTATTCTATAGGTAGCTGGTTTTGGCTTCCTAACTGTTCTAGCAGTTGCAGTATTTGCCGCCAAAGCCATGTTGTCAATGTGATTCTGCTGATTTTGCAGGTGCAAAATTGCCTGTTTTACCGCTGGGTTTGTCTTGATCAAGTCAAAAGATTTGGTTCTCGTATGAGCTTTCTGCTTGCTTGATGATCTACCAAAGCTCCACCTCCTCTTAATAATAGGTGTTGATGGCCAAAACCCAGATGAGGTTTCCTGGATTTCTTCAAAAGAAGCATTTTCTTTCTTCCTCTCTTTCTCCTCTTTTCTTCCTAGCAAGAAGTTTATTATCCATTTGCTTGCTTTTCCCATTTCTCGCTAACTCAAGACTTCTGCATGGGGGTGTCTATTTCCTTTTGTGTGTGTATATATATTATCTTGATGTTGTTGACTCATGCATTAATGCTATTTCTTCTTTTTATTAACCTTTCAATTATTTGACTTTTTTGTCAAGTGGGTTTGTAGGTTTGTGTAAATAAATATTAGCTAAGGCCTGCAAAACTTCTTCCAATTTAGCCACTTGCCACTTTCTGAAGATTTCTGTCAATTTATTCCTCTACCTTGTTGGAGCTTTCCCAACTGCTCAATTCGTTCCTTTCTGTTTTTTTGTCTTTGAGAGTAGAAAAACAAACACTCCCTCTTTATTTATTAGGCATAGCATAGCCGGTATTTTCTTGAGATAAAAATATTAACTTGATTAGCTTCCTGTCCAAAAGCTAAGCAAATGTGGACAAAGTGTGGGCACTGAAACAAAAATGATAGACTTAGTGTGGCACTGAAACAAAAATGATATACTTACAGAAGGCCAAGGAAAAGAAGTTTTGGAAATTCACAGAATGAAGTGTTCATACAGATTGAACATACAAGATCACAATACATAACTACAATTTGTCCATTGTTTGTGCAATAACTATCTGCCAAGATACAAATGTGGTCCTCAACTTTAGAAGCTAAGAATTTGTATCGATAACCTATCATACAACACCATCCAGGTTAAACCAAAATCAACAAATCACAGACATGGGAAATATGGAATTAAAATCCACTACAACCTACAAATTAGTGTTTGCGTAAGTGCCTAGTTCCTCAATCACTGACCCAAAAAAGAAAAAATTACTCAGCTCTAAAGATTGTCGAAGCTGCAGATATGGTACACACATGTGCTGGTAGTTCATAGGTGTTGATCATCTTGCTTGGCAGTGTTTTCCTTGATGCTCTTGGTTAACCAGATTGCTGTCTCCCTGGGTGAAACTTTCCCGGGTCCAAATGGCTTTAGTAGCACCCCAAGCTCATCATACCTTTCCTGTTGCAGCAATTTTGCACTAAATTCGAGCAAGCCTTCCAAAGCTTCGGCACGTTGCTGGTATGATGAAGTGTCAAACCGATGGCGGCGTGCGTCTGATGAGTTGCGGCTGGATGCCCCTGCCGTTGCATTTTGATCTGATGAGTTGCTTCCTTCCTCCTCATTCACCTGAAACATTCTGTGCTGAATACCCTGCCAGGCCTCTGTGAATTTGTGATTTGCAGAGGCTCTGTCACATTTCTGAACAGTACATTTGTCTTTGGTGATCGAACGGTCAACACAAAGTGGTGAGCTGGAGGAGCCTTGTGCAGAGGTTGGTGAAGTTTTAGGAATGGGAAAGAAGGTATCCTCATATGAGGCCAATGGGAATTCAGCTATTCTATCAATTCGAGGCTCGTTAACAGAAACATCTGGTGATTTTACACAATGAAGAATACCAGTATTAGGCCTGTAAGGCGATTCTCGAATTGCAGCAACTGGCGGCAACGGCAACGATGCTCTGCGACTTGAAGGGATAGATTTTTTTGATGGAAGGTGTGAAACAGGATGCTGCAAGAATGAAGAAAATAACATATAAGATCCCAATTCATGAAACAACAAATTACACTTGGAGCTTGGAATGATTCGCAACTTCATGAATAATGAAGGAGCGAGAAAGTCATATGATCTTACAGCTTCATGTTTCTTCACAGCATCTGACCCTCTCCGATTTGTAGAAGCTTTTGATGAAGCAAGCCTGGGAGTCTTGGCAACAAATGAAGTTTTTGAAGCAATTGGCTTACAGATGACTGTCCTTTCATGGCTGCTTTCAACAGATACTTCTGATAACCTTCGATTCAAATAAGCAGGAGTATTGTGTATTCCCTTAGTAGAACACAGAGAATCTTGCTCAGTACCAGATATACTCGGATTCAAATTCCTATTATTGCTGAAAGAATATTGCTTCTCTCTATAAGAGGAAATGGGAACATTGTCTGGCTCTGAAAATCTTGTTCTCCTTGCGTAGTTAGATTCAGGCCAGTGAGATAGAGAGTTGCGTCTAGGGCTATTGAGCTTCAGATGAACCTTGAGAACATAAGGCTGAAGGTGTGCGTGTCTGAGCAGTTCTGCAGCCTGCCATAATACAACTTCAAATGAGAGAGAAATTTGCATCACCTTTCCTAATGATTAAGCAGAATATCATTTTTCTTCCATCTCTGGAATCATCCAGGGATTTCACTATAAAGTCAGATAAGTAGCAGGTGGACCATTGGAATAAACATATTAGGGCTAGTATTAAACTTTATAGAAACAACTTAGAAAGATTTAATGTAAAGAACTTGTAGATCATCTTGAAATGGTCCCATCATACTCCACTAGAATAAATGCTTTCATATGGCATAGAAGGAGGATGAGTGTGAATGTACATACACTTGGCCTCAGTTCAGGATTTTTCCGCAGCATGCTTTTAACAAGACCCCGACTGAGAACAAAATTGAGCAACATGATTAGACCGACAACATTCACTGCATAAAACTCAATCTTTAACAGAAATATAGTGTATTCAAAATCTGGCTAACTACCCAAAAATATTATTTGCAACATGCATTTATCCACAGCCTATGTCGGATAGTGTATGGAATTAGATTGCTTAATGATTCATTTTAAACAAGGATCATTAGCCAACTTTTCTATTAATAAGAAATACTTTGAAGCTAGCCATAACTATAAGGATAGAAGGAAAAGAACTTACAAGGCACCAGCGTATTTTGTTGGAAGTGGAGCAACTATTGATTTATTTATTTTGTTGATTAGTGCTTGCATATCCTGACAAAGACAGAAAATGATTAATAAAAACAAGAAATTCAGAACATAATTGCAGAAAATGCAGGAAAGCAGATTACTTTATCTTCTGTTAAGTATACATTCACAGAACTTGGAAGAATAAGATTTTGTAACAGTCACATATGCATACAGAATTGCTATATACTTCAGTTGTGATCTCAACTGTAAACACACATGAAAGTGGCAGTTTAACAAGCTCTAAAAGTTTATGACGCAATAAGGCAGGGTCTAAAAACTTACAAATGCCTTAAATGCAGGCTTAAGTGAAGTCATTTCATATATACAGCATCCTGTATAACAGATATTCAAGACAAATAAATAAATACACAGAAACTGAACTCCATAATACACATAAGTTTAAAAATCTTCGGCTGTCATATTACACAGACAGATATAACTGCAGACTTACCTAAAGACCAAATATCTGACTTGGAACCATAAGGTATATCAGCAAGAAGCTCGGGACACATATAGCTGGGAGTCCCCACAACCTGAATTACAGTACAACAGCACTCATTAATGAAGTCAAAAAAAGCAAGCAGAGGCTCGGAATTAGAAACATAACCAGCTTATTTCACTTACAGAGGAAGCAAGATCATCCGAAGTCAAAATTTTGGCAAGTCCAAAATCACCTGCATTTGAATCAGTCACATGTTTAGAAGAATTATTATACCCTTTAAAAAAAGTCTGACAAACACAAAACAACTCACCAAGACGAATATCTTGATCTTTAGTCAAGAAGATATTAGAACACTGAAATATTCAGAAACATCATCAGTAGGAAAAGCTTCAGAGGTAGTGGGCTGATAGTAACGATCTTTTAAGTATATAAATACATGCCACTAACCTTGACATCACGATGAAGAATATGATTTGCATGCAGGTAGTCCAGTGCCATCAAGAGCTGAACAAGCCATTTACAGAGCTTCTGTGGAAAGTCCAATACATAATAATCAGATGTGAAGGTTTTTCAAAATTTTAGAAGTTTAATGAGCAAAGCAAATATTGGGCATACAACTAACAGAATCCAAGTTTCCACAAGAGTGCTGAAGAAAAGGGAGCTGGGGGAAAAAGAAAAAAAAAAGGGAAATTAAAAGGAAAAAAAACCTCTTCAGAAAAAAGTTTGCTATTTGCTTTCTTTATGGCTTCTGCCCTGTATCACATGAAGTGCAAAGCATAAATATTCGCAAGGCTGGAATCATAGTAGATTCAAATACTATTCCATAATCTCAACATCATCAAAAAAGAAAACTTACATATCTCCTCCTTCACAAAATCCTATAATAATGCATACATAGCAACCCTGAGAAAATAAACATGAGCAACTAACAAAATTAGTGCATACGTTATCAGTCAGGTGCAATATTACCATAGGAAAAAGAGACGGTTATAAAAGAGGCCATAGAGACAACCCATCTAGAAAGATGGTAGAGTGTTATATAATGCTCAGCAGCTCAGGGGAATCCAAATGCGTCCATTGCTAATGAAGATGACGGCTTTTAGCGTAAACTTTTTTGGATTATGGTGTAATAAAATTATGATCGGATAATGGTGATTCTGTAACAAATTGGTTATGAACAACATCTTAGGTTGATCAATCCTCCAGAGAAGAAAGAACACTTGAATGCGAGGTTAAATTCACGTTGTTTGAGCTTTTAAATTTTGAAAAATACTGACCAGCGAAATGCAATCACGGAGGAAAATTGACCGAATATAGATGAGAATATCAAACTATAAAAGAATACAGGCATAACATACCCTTTCCACCCAAGAATCTTTGTACTCCACAATAAATGGATTTCTAATTTTAGAAATGAGCTCCATCTAGATGAACCAGGAAAAGGATCAGTATGAAGATTGGAAGTTCAAATAAAAGATGCAACCTATAGCACATCCAACTGAAAATGCAATAACTTTAATTAGAGCTCAATTTCAATACATTTGGTAACCACGACTCATCAAAGCGAGGTCTGAATTTCTGATTCCTTATATGAGAATAAAATTTGCATACAAAACATGTCTGAGCTATTTCAGGTTGTAGTTATTTTCTTACTAGCCTACATTCTTTTTTTGGTTCTACAAGAAGAAAAAAAAAGGTGGAATACTAATGGAACATTTGAAGAATACAATTGAAAGACTGGAGATGCCAACATAAGACATTAAAAGTTAATTGAGGTCAACCAGGAGAAAGGATACCAACCTCCTGATGAGCAGATCTGCGCGACCTATCAGTCTGCCGAGCAAGACGGATCTTTTTCAAAACATATCTTAACATACCAAAAAAAAGTAGAACAAAGGGATTAGTCCATCACGAAAACATGAATCACATTATTCCATTTAAACAATAAGAAGTAATTAAACAAAATGGGATTCATTCTCACTTCTTCTTTTCATGCTTATGCCTCACTAGAAGAGCTGAACCGAAAGCTCCCTTCCCAATTTGCTCTAATACCTCGTACTGCTCCATGTGTGAGGTCCGCTCCAAAACCTTTACCGAACCGCATAGGCAAGAGAGTTTCAGTGCCATGAGATATCACAAAAATGCAAAAAGAAATCCTCTACATTTCCCAAATTGTACACCATAAATGCAGAAGCAAATAAAATTTCAAGAAGTAAACAACAAAAGGAAGGTAAGTTACACTATCTGTAAAGTCACTCAAGAAGTGCATATCCTTTATAAGCAAACAAAATCCTCTTCACAAACAAAGAAAGTAACTTGATCAAATATCACTTCTCAAATGTTAAAAAAAAAAAAATACTAAAAAGAGCCTTAAAAGCCAAGGAAAAAACAGCTAAAACAAAATATGTATGTGATCTTTGAATTCAATTCACAGATCATTTTCTGATTGCAAAAAATAGAAAGAAAACAAAAATAACTTCACAATATATTAAAGAAACTTATAGTCTCTGCAAATCTTTTATTATTATTATTACTTTTTTTAAACTGCATTCGACGATACTGTGGAACTTGTCATTCTACCTCTTACATTTCATCTGATCAACTAAAGCATTAAGCCTGCATTCAAGTTAATTAAAACTTTCTAATTAATGGAAATCAAGGAAAAAATAATAATAATAATAATAATAATAAAAAAGAAAATTAAAAAAAAAGCGATCAAATACTAACAAAAAGAGAGAGGAGAAAATATCTAACTTAAAAAGTAGCATCAGGCCACAAATTATTGAGCTTTAAAATCAAACACCTAAATAAAAAAATAAAAAATGCAGCATAAATAAATACTGCATTGTGAAATAAAATTAAAAATATACTGAGAACCAAAAAATAAAAAATAAATCAACAAATGCAGCTTCGGAAAGTTAATCATAAGTAAAATGTTAAGATTCGGAACTTAAAATTTTATTAAAAATAAAAAAGAGAGAGAATGCAAATCAATAATTAATGTACCTGATGAAAAAAAAAAACAAAGAAACGACGCACCGTCTTGATCCGAAGAGATCAAATCAAGAAGAGAGAAGAGAGGGAGGAATGCGAGCTTCGAGTTCGACCGGCATTATTATTATTATTGTTATTATTATCTTAAAGAACGACGAAACGACACAACGTTTAAGCCGAAAATGAACAGTTACAAGAAGAAGACGCTGCTTCGCAGCAGCTGCTGCTGCTCTTGCTATTCTCTTTCGCCATTGGAGTGTGTGTGTGTGTGTGTGTGTGAGAGAGAGAGAGAGAGAGAGAGAGCGAGAGTTTAATTTTTTTTTACACTTTTATTCTTTCGTTTAGTTTTTTTTTTTTGAGAGAGAGAGAGTGAGAAAATGACAATCACAGTAAGAGATTGGACCACAAATATTATTATATTTGTAAAAGAAATGGGAGCACAGCTTGTGATTTATATAAACAAAAGAGTAAGTTACAGTCTCCTTCTTCGGTGAAAGAGACAGTAATTAAGCTACCTACATTTTGGGGGATTAATTAAAGATTAATTAATAAACTACTTATTTTAAGATCCTATTAGAGACTGCTTTAAATGAGATTTTTAAGCTAAAGTTATACAAATCATGGAGAGAGAAATAAGATTTCGAAAAAGAAAAAAAAAACAAAAAATCATAATATTGGTATTAGGGGTCGTGCCAAACTATTGATCTAGCAATGTTATTGGGTCGATTCATATTAAAACAAGAGGAGTGTCGCGCATTACCGTCTTGGTATCATGATATTATGTCACAATTAAATAATAATTTTCTTAATATAATTCATTTAATAGTGGAATTTAGTTTAACGTTGGATCTAAATGTTCATAATATTTAGAAGTAATATATTTTGGGGTATAAATATTCATAACGAATCGTAATAAAGTCATGCAGGTTATTTGTTAACCAATAAGCCTTTATCCTAATGAGAGAGTTTTCGCACTCACAAAATATGAAAATGAGAATTTAAACCTTTATAAAAATATTATGGAGTTTAGTTTCAATTCTTAATTGTGAAATAATTGAGCAGAAATAGTAATGTTTTGGTATACATAGTACAAAATAATGGATAAACTCACATATAATATTTTTGTATATATAATACAAAATAATGGACAAATTCAGAGAAAATACAATCACTTGAAAAAATTTTCATTTAAAAAAAAAAAGAAGAAACTTTTGTAAACTTAAAATGTGGTCAAAATGAGAATCATCTTAGACTAAAGTAAAGCTGCAACTCTCTTATATTCCACTCACTCTCTCTTTTTTTTTTATATTTAAACTGAAAAAACAAGTAAAATAAGTGTTTGTGAAAAGGAGAGAAATTGAACAAAATCATCAAACAGAAGACTGCAAGAATTGAAAGTTGGACTCGGGGAAGGTCAAGTGGTCTTCATCAGAAAATTTGTCAGCTTTTGCTGGCTTCTCCTCATTATTATTCTCTTTTTTCTATTTTCATAATTCCTTTATCTTCGATTTTTTTTTGTCTTCTTTTTAATACATATATAGAAAATTAGAAACGCAAAATAATACGATCGAGTCGTGAGTGGAAGAAGGCCGACCAAAAGGAAACAAAGGTGGGGGCCCACATCTATTTCCTCTCGATCTACAATTACAAACAGTGTTTCCTCTTTCATCCTCAATCGCTATCCGGCGCGTTTTGTTCTGTTCAAATGACCCAAATGCCCTTATCTTAGTTATAGAATTACAGCGTGTCTCGCGTTTACAGGACGTGGTGTGTCGTTTCGTTGAAAAACGTGGGGTCCGCGAAAGATGGTCCGGTTGGCAAGTGGGGTTAGCTTGTCCCCCAATCATGCCAAAGATTTTGCCTCTCCCGCGGGCCTCGTCTGGAATCTCCCTTGCTCTCTTACTCAGAGAATTATCCATATATAATATAAGGTCTTAATAATATTTAGATAAATAAATGCAAGTCAGATGAGCTTTGTATATCCTGAAATTCAAAATTTGGTCAAAATAAAGAAAAAAAACTCGCTATTGTGTAATTCAACATTGCATATAATTCTACTGATTTATATTTCAAAATTTGTCAAGAACAACCTTGATCAGTACAACAATAATGAGGATTACAACTTTTTAATATCGACTCTAAAATTAATAAATACAGCCCAAGTTAAATATATTTTCATAATTAGGCACTTTAGAATAACCCAAGTTAAATATATTCGAAAATATATTTTCATAATTAGCCACTTTAGAAAAATGTTATCAAATACAAGTATTTTCTTTTTTTTAATATTTTCTCTTTTTGTTACTAACATACCGCATTGTTGAAGTGATAAAATAATGAGATAGAAGACAACCATTTTTTATTTTTTTATTTTTATATTGGGAGTGCCCATAACTTTATTATTATTATTATTATTTTCGTCCACCAACTTCAAAATCTAGCCAACTTTGTGGCAATCTTTATCAATGAATTGTGTTAAATGCCTAAGCATAACTTAGATTTTGACTTACATGCTATGGGTAAAAAATAAAAAAGAATTGATATATTCTTTGAAAAGTGACCTTTTAGCTACCCAAATCAAAATCATGAACACCACCACCGCACGACATAACACATCAACAAATATTTCATAAAATTTGCCTTCAACTGGCAATTAAGCCACTAATTAAGTAAGCTTAATTGGGTGGAGTTGTTAGGTTTGTACGATTATATTGAAAAAAAAAATCAATTCATGCCTATCTAATCATATGCTTCTCCTCATCCAAAATAAAAAAATCATATGCTTCTCTAAACAAATATTTTTTTTACGTAAATTTTTTAATTAGAGCATGGAGATTGAAATGCTATCAAATGAAAACACTTTTTGAGACACAAATTTACTAATGAATCAATTATTAGAGGCACTTTAATTAGAAGCATTTTTAATATGCTTTTCAAACATCTTGAGTATCTTATTTCACATCAAAGTCTTTCAAAAAAAAATATTAGAACTCAATGAGAAATTTTAAAATACATAAGAGGTAATGTAACTAATTAATGGGTGTAAGACATTTTTGTAATTGAATGTTTTATAATTATCACTTGCTATTTTTTAAAAAATAAATATACACATATTTTAATATCATTTGTTCAGTGTATAGTTGACATGATACTTAGAGATATTCTAAAATTTCTCTTGACTCGACATCAACCATTTAAAAAATAAACTAGAATTAGGTGTTAAAAATACATTTATTAACCTTTTTTAACTTTTTGAAGATATATTATTCAATTACTAGAGATAATTTAATTAAGAAGCATTTTTAATGCTTTACGCCTTTACTTGTAAATTTGAGAAACTTTCAACTTAGATAAAGATAACAAATAGATATTTGCTGCCAAAACCAACAAAATTGAGTCCCAGCTTTTATTTCCAGCACATGCACGGCCACAATTTATGGATGAAGAATACTGACGATGGCAATAAATTCTAAGAGCAAAAATACAAATTTCCACTTACGATTATATATGAAGTTTTAACCACAAATGGATCAAAATTTGATAAAGATTATAAAAAAGGAGAAAATGGGGTACATTTAAACACATGGATCACGATAAATGTTTGAGTCATGATTAGTTCCTTTTTTTGGGTAATAGATGAATTGATTGCACAACGCCCACTTTACAGCAATATCGACTATGGAGTAGCAAGATGTGAAGCAGTTGAGGAGTAAAAGGGCCGGTCTATTTAAGAATCTAGGTAAAAGAAAAGTTGGAAATCTTGCTTCTAAAGTATTGATTTAGTGCATGCAAGAGACCATATAAGATCTCCAATTTGTCTTGTCAAAAAGGATTTAAAGAGGCCAATCATTAAGGTAAATGTTGCATAATTGATAGTCTGTTACACTATCATAATGGTACTAAGTTAATGGGATTTGATAACTTGAAACTTCACACTTATCAACAGAATATGAATTATAAAAAAATTGTATGATAGAAACCATTAACTATTAGAGTAATATAATCTCAGGGGAAAAAATTATGTAAATGAAAATTTTGAAGGAGGAATATGAGATTGTGAGTTATATAAGTTCAAATATTTTGGATTTGGGTATATCTCGTGTATAATTTATAAGTGATTGTACAAAGTTTAGAATTATAAAATTTTTAACCTAGCATGTGTAAAATGAATATATATATATATATATATATATTATGAATGTAATGTAATTAAAGGCGTGGGCCATAATTTTCACCGTTATTGGTGAGAGCAGCATGCTTACTTTCTGAAGCAATTACTACCTCCAATATAAGTTAGGGGTTTTTTTTTTTAAATTTTATTTTTTAAAAGAACCAAAGACATTGGCCATAATATCATTCATGCAAAAAGTTGTGCAAAAAGATTAATAAGTGGAACTACCATGAAAAGAGAAGTGTCACCCGTGAATTGTAATGAACAAACCCACTTTAATAAGATATATATTTATGTGAGCAGACTCACTAAATTAATTTTCAACAACTTTGGGAGATGGATATTATTTTGCTTTTTAAAGCAAGTTAAAGAAGCCAACAAAACATTTAAATGGGTGAAAAATTCGATAAAATAATATATAATTGAAGTGGAGAGCTTTGCTAGATGTTTGACTGATGACAAGTGTTCATAATGAATTTGCTGGAGATTTAATATATGCTTAATTTGTTGAGCTCCGAAGCACTTGGCAACGATGGTTGCTACCTTTGAAAAAGATGAAAGTATCTAGCAACTAGCCACCTTGTATGTCATTAGATTTTAGTTGGATTTAGTTGCAGTGGATTGTAATGGGCAATTTTAAAGCAGCTCAATAGCAAACACGTATGATTTTAAAGCCCAAAATCATTAGGCTACCCTTGGGCTTTCACGAAATGTAGTGAGCTCCAAGTAGCATACGAAAATCAAATTCTAAGTAGAAAAGCATAGGTAAAATTAAAGCCTTAGATTGAAAAAAAAAATGTTTTCCTTTTATTGTTTCGCAAGAATTAATGATTCTAATTTAATGTTAATTTCCTTATTTTTGATATAATGGGATTTGGGTTACTACTGATGCTCATATTATTCAGAGCACTGATCGGGTCTGGATTGTTGTAATTGGCGTGTGTCATAGGTCAGTTGAGCGGGCGGATTAAGATTCAGTACTTAGGCAAACTCAGTAATTAGCTGGACAATTGTTAATTAAACAATTAACACTATCTTTAAAGCTTTGACAGTTTCTAAGCGTATGGTAAATTATTCTTCTTATAATTGATTTCTCTATCTTATAATCATCAGGGCTGTTAGAAAATCAAATTATTTCCACAATCACTCCTCCGTGGATCATCTTTGCCAGCATAATCAGATTGTTCTTAGCCAAATACCAAAACCTTTCACAAGCTCTGGCTCACAATTCCGGGCATCTCCATAGCCAAAACTCGCAAGTGAAAGAAACAAATAACAAGTTACTTATTATTAGAATTATTCTTGAGGTGAAGGAAATTTAAGTTTTGAACTTAAATTACAAACATATTATTTTGATATATATATATATAGGTTCTTCTTGTACAAGGTCTAAGTTCAGTCATATATATATTGTGTACTTTTATTTAGAAATTAGATAGGCACAAAATTTGTAAGATTTTGTCACTCATGTAAATTTCACTTACCAATATCCATAAAAATGAATGAAAAATAATAAATAGTTCTTCAAGTAATTTCTTTTACTTATCAATTATTGGAGAAAATCAATACAAACATTGGTAAACTAGTTTGTTGTGATTGATCATTGATGCAACGAGAAAAATTAAATTTAGAACAAATTATTAAAAAAGAGATGTTTTTCACGTGTGTCAGTAATTAAAATTGGGTTTGCATTGGAGTTAATTGAATCGCATAGAGAAGAAATATGACTTCCAAGCTATTGATTGCTACATGTCAATTAACAAGTTCATTAAAACTGAAAACGAGGACGATCGGGAGGAGATACCACTGTGCTTCAAAGAAAGCGTACACTATAAATTTATTGGCAAAAATGATTGAAACTTCAATGTTATTAACCAATAAAGTAGTATAAATGAGAATGAGTAATTTAAATGTAAAAAGCAAACGCGATTGATGAATTATAAATTTAAATATTTTAAAAAACAAATGTGAAATCAATAGTAATGAGTCGAAGTACATTAAAGAATGAATGTGAGATCAATGAGTAATAATTTCAAATATTTCATATCTAAATATCTCTCATGTATATTTACAATCGATTGCACAAAGTTAGAAATTAGAAAATTTTCAATTTACCATGTCTTTGTATGAATGTAGTTGTCGTAATTCTCCATGACCTAACAGTATGATACATATCCCACTTGGCAGGTAAATCGTAATGGGATTTTCCAAAGTTTGCAACTCGAAAAGTTCAAATAGAAATCATGTGAGTTACTTAATAAAGCATGAAGAATTAACTAATGACTACATAAAACAAATGAGTTCGAATTATTAGCGAAGAACCTGAAATTAATGTACCACGCGCCTTTATAAAAATAATACACATGGCGTAGCCATTAGGACACTAAATCTATCTCAAACCTTCAACCTATAAATAGTGACCTCACTTCTCTATTTTAGACAAAAAAAACAGATTTTTACTTATAATTATTTATAGGGTCTCATTAAGTTATATTCACTATAAGGATAAAGCTGTGGTGCAACTGTGATACCGCGCTACAATTCACAAGTAAAAGAAACAAATAACAAGCTAGCTCTACTTAAGTTTTGAATTTAATTAATTATAAACATTTTATTTAGATTTATTAGATTTTATATTTTTTTTAGTATTACCAAAATTAGCATAGTTTTTTTTTTTGGCACAACGTCAAGTTTAGCCATACATATCTTATGTACTTTCATTTTGTTAGACACAAAATATGCAAGATTTTATGACTCATGTAAAACTTCACTTACCAATACCCCAAAACATAGAATGAACGAAAAAATAAACAAATAGTTCCATCAAAAAAATTCTTTTAATTTCTTTTATTCATGGAATATTGGAGAAAACCAATGCAAGTATCTGCAAACTTGATTGTTGAGATTAGCTATCATTGCAACGATACAACTTAAATTTAAAAGAAACTGTCAATATAAGGCTGCATCTAGAAGCTGCATCTAGATGGTCAGCTTGCAGCAAGTTGGAAAGAATGGCGGCTTTGAAGATTGAATTTGATGAACACGGTTTTGATGAAGAATTTGGTGAACACGGCTTTGACTTTCTTGGCCATCATTTTGCTATAAATACAAGTGCAAATGAAGAGCTTAGTATTCCATTTTTAGAGAGCATCCAATTTCATTTTGAGAGGCATTCAATTTTTGTAGAGAGAGTCGAGAGTTGTGAGAAATAATTCTTGCAGAGCAGAGAGTCTAGTGAGTGAGAGATTGGGTGTATTGGGGTTTTGGATAGTGAGCCAAAATATTACAATACTTATAATCCTTATTTCACTAGTAAAATATTTCCTTCTGTTTTCGCCCGTGGACGTAGGCTAAAAGCCGAACCACGTAATTTCTGGTGTCCTCTATTGTGCTTGTTCTTTATTTTTCTTCCAATTTTACTTTAGCTGCGTGTCCGCTTCACCCACCAATTTCCTAACAGAAACCAGCTGAAATGAAATCTTTCTCCGACATGCTAGTAAATGAAATTGAACTTAATATTAAATATAATTATGATTAGTAATCTTTATTTCGTTTAAGGATGTCATGATATGTCTTGTAGCATTTGAAGAAGCTGTTTTCAAAGTTTTAAGTTAATGTCAATTAGAAACTTATTTTTGCTTTTTTTTTTTAAATTAAAATTTGTTCAATTTTAAAATACATTAACACAAGTATATCATGTGTATGATCAACCTGCGGCCTTTGGCTTGTTTTAAAATCTTATAGATGTCACTCCTTTTGTAGGTCTTTCTTCCCTGCATGACTTGTCATAAGAGGCTTATGTGACGTTTATTAAATTGAAATCAGGATGAGTAGAAATGGGAATGATTGGGAATAAAGAATGAGAATTAGAATAAGTTAATTTACTTGAATTGTATAAATCAGAATGGGACTAAATTGGATTGCCATTAATGTGTTTACTTTGTCTTGAAATCATAATAGATTAAATTAGATTATTATAAATTACTACAAAGTCCTTAATAATAATGACAATAATATCAATCAAAAGAATAAAATTAATAAATTTTAATAATAATAATGACATTATTGAAAATACTAATAATAACAATTAAAATAATAAAATTAATAAAGTTTAATAATAATAACAATAATAATTAATTAATTAGTAATAATATAATAATAATAATATTATTATTGATTAATTAATTATTATTAAATAATAGAGGACCTATTTGTAAATAGTACAAAAAATTTAGATATTTTCATAAATTCTGTGGGGACCAAAGTGTAAAAATGACAAAAGTTAGTTGAGGGCAATTTGGAGATTATAAAAATTTAATGGGGTAAAATGGAAAATTAGGGAATGAGAGATTGATTCAAGGAGGGCTTAGGAATCAATCTTCCGTTCTCCATTTCCAAATTTGATTGGGGCTCACGATTTTGATTCCGATTCTTGTCTTTATGTTGCGAAATAAATGTTGTCAATGATTCTGATTCTCTAATCTATGAAGTAAACACTGTCTTAATGGTAGCAAAATATTTCCATGCGTCACTTTTATTTTTTGTGAATCCAACCTGTATTTATACAAAAACTAGAGTAGCCAACAGGTAATCTAAAAATAAAATTGAAGATATTTTTAGGTAATGTTTACTTTTCGGATTGGATTAGGAATCTTGAGTAGTAGAAGTCCTATGATTGGAAGTGTAGAGTGGGAGTAGGAGTACATTTTTTACTTACACTAAAATGAGAGTATGGATTAGGAAATTATTTCAAATTACAGTTTCATCTTTAATTAAAGAATTTTAGTTTCTAATTACAAAGTAAATAAAAATTATGTTTATAAAATGAACTATTTATTTTATTATTAATTTTAATTATATTATTAATTTTAATTATATAATTTAAAAATAATATTCTTAATTATGTAAATAATTTTTTTATTAATTTTACTTTTAATTATGTAAATTAAAAATTATTGATAAGAGCAACACATGAAACATTATTATTAATAATATAGTACAAAATTAATATTTTCTTAGAATAAATTNCACTGTCTTAATGGTAGCAAAATATTTCCATGCGTCACTTTTATTTTTTGTGAATCCAACCTGTATTTATACAAAAACTAGAGTAGCCAACAGGTAATCTAAAAATAAAATTGAAGATATTTTTAGGTAATGTTTACTTTTCGGATTGGATTAGGAATCTTGAGTAGTAGAAGTCCTATGATTGGAAGTGTAGAGTGGGAGTAGGAGTACATTTTTTACTTACACTAAAATGAGAGTATGGATTAGGAAATTATTTCAAATTACAGTTTCATCTTTAATTAAAGAATTTTAGTTTCTAATTACAAAGTAAATAAAAATTATGTTTATAAAATGAACTATTTATTTTATTATTAATTTTAATTATATTATTAATTTTAATTATATAATTTAAAAATAATATTCTTAATTATGTAAATAATTTTTTTATTAATTTTACTTTTAATTATGTAAATTAAAAATTATTGATAAGAGCAACACATGAAACATTATTATTAATAATATAGTACAAAATTAATATTTTCTTAGAATAAATTATTTATTATTAACATTAAATATTTTCTAATAATAGTAATATTAAATAAGTAAGTACACATTAAAGTGGGAGGAATCCAAACTCTCTACTTCCATTCTAACAAATAAACATAATTAGAGTAGTTTACAATTAAGACGTTGGTCTCAAGATGAGATTAAGAAAACTATTATTTAATAAAAATTATCAATTTATTGAAGTTTTATTGCACTGCACATCTAGAACTAGAGTTCTTTTTTTTTTTTTTGAGAAGAGAACTAGAGTTCTTTAAGAATATAAAGGGCGTCGATGGCAATTACTTATTTACTTTAATCTTTTGTACGCATGCGGTCCATCTGTCCCACTACACTGATGCACCGTGACATACTCCAGAAAACAAAGTACATATAAAAAACAAAGACTAATAAAAAAAATGCCGAGATTTGGATTTAGTAACGATTTTGTGCCTATTCTAGAGAAAATTGTGATGAGTTGTATTTGAATAAGAAGATAAATATAAATAAATTTTAAGTATACATTATTACATGCCAGCAAATATATAATTAAAAGGACAAGATTAACAGCACACTGGTATAATATATCTTTTCCTGCTATAAATCTGAAATCTATATTACTATAATATGTCATTTTCTGTCATTTTTTTATTATTAGCCAATTATATTAAATTCATAAATCCATGATTTAGACCAACAAAAAAAAATAAAATAAAAGGGATAATAAGTATCAATAGGAGGCTTGCACTTTGCATATAAATCAAGCTTTCTACGTCGAGAAATGGTTTTAAACAAATTTGGTGGGGTTTCTTCATTTGGACAGTATCTACATGTCATGTCATGAGCTAGGAAGAAACGACCTCCACATTCACTTTTGTGAGAGGATTAGAAGACAAAAAGAAGACGATTCCGTGTCAAAGAGAGCTCCTGTGTCGACCTCTCGTCTTGATAGAAAAAGTAATATTCATAAGCTAAGGCTGCAGGTTTTGGATTGGAGATGGACGTTCATATACAAGGTCTAGAAAAAGAGATGCAGTTATCGCGCTGATTACAGATTATGTGGGTTGGAATTTGATCATGTCTATTCTTTTCATTTGAGCCACACAATAGTTTTATACAAATTGATTCAACACACGGTGCATGCAGAAATGGTGTATACATAAAATGCATGAGACCTGGGATTGAGAGGGAGAGCAAGCAGCAGAAGGAGACCGTATGGAGACCCAACAAGAACCCTGTAAGCTACCGAGAAATGGAAGGCGAGTGATTCTATTCCCTCTGCCTTTCCAAGGCCACATAAACCCAATGCTTCAGCTTGGAAGCATCCTCTATAGTGAAGGCTTTTCAATCACCATAATTCACACAACCCTCAACTCTCCGAACTCATGTAACTACCCTAATTTTGAATTCTGTTCATTTTCTGATGATGGCTTCTCGGAAACTTATCAACCCTCCAAAGTCGCAGATGATATCCCAGCTCTTCTTTTATCTCTCAATGCCAAGTGCGTCGTGCCATTTCGAGATTGCTTGGCTAATAAGCTGATGTCAAACGCTCAGGAGAGTAAAGATTCTTTCGCCTGCTTAATTACAGATGCGGCCTGGTTTATGGCACATTCTGTTGCTAATGACTTCAAGCTTCCGACAATCGTTTTACTGACTGACAGCATCGCTGCCTCTCTTTCTTATGCTGCCTTTCCAATTCTACGGGAAAAGGGTTACCTTCCTATACAAGGTGTGTGATAAATACAATTATTATTGTTTTGAGAAAATAATTAAAACCCAAGACAATGAATATTCTTTTGAATACAAAGTACTCCCTGAAGTATCGCCGGGCCTTGTAATCAAGTGAAAGAAGTTGAGGGTAAAAGTTGGGGTAAACAACTAAACATATCATTAAGTGGGAATAAAATTGTGGGCTATACCATAATAAAATTTATTTAAGTTAATTCATTAAATCTATGATCGTAAAAAATACAACTCAGATTGTAAACATATTTTATTAAAAAAAATATAAGTTTATTCTTTTTATTTCATTTCATTAAATCCCAAATTAATGCCATTGTAATTTTCATTTGTGTTCCCCTCAGATTTCCAATTAGAAGCACCTGTGATAGAGTTTCCACCACTGAGAGTCAAAGACATTCCACTTTTAAAAACACAAGATTCAAACAATACTGATAAAGTATTATCAATTAGGGACAGTCAGATAATGGCCTCTTCAGGAATCATATGGAACTCCTTTGAAGATCTTGAACAAGTTGAACTTACCGCAGTACACCAACAGTACTATTTATCCATTCCAGTGTTCCCAATCGGCCCATTTCACAAGTACTTCCCAGCTTATTCGAGTAGCTTGCTATCACAAGATCAAAGCTCCATTTCATGGTTAGACAGACAAGCACCTAAATCTGTAATTTATGTAAGCTTTGGTAGCATTGCTGCTATTGACGAGATTGAATTTTTGGAGATAGCTTGGGGGCTAGCCAATAGCAGGGTGCCCTTTCTTTGGGTGGTTCGAGCAGGATTAGCCCCCGGAGCAGAATGGCTTGAACCATTACCAAAAGGGTTCCTGGAAATGGTAGATGGGAGGGGATACATAGTGAAATGGGCTCCTCAACAGCAGGTGCTAGCTCATCCTGCTGTCGGGTGCTTTTGGACACACAGTGGTTGGAACTCGACAATGGAGAGTATATGTGAAGGAATCCCTATGATTTGCCAGCCTTATTTTGGCGACCAAATGGTGAATTCAAGATATGTTAGTCATGTCTGGAGAGTTGGGTTGCACTTAGAGGGGAAACTGGAGAGAGAAGAGATTGAAAGAGCAATCCGAAGAGTAATGGTGGAAGCCGACGGCCAGGAAATGAGAGAGAGGGCTATGTACTTGAAGGAGAAAGTGGATATTTGTCTACAGCGAGGGGGTTCTTCATATCAATCTCTAGGAAGATTGACTGGTCATATACTGTCCTTGTAGCCAGCTAGTTTCCGGATTCCTTTCTTCAGCGTTTTGTAATAAATACAACGCGTCATGTACTCAACCTTGTGCGTTGATGTACTCGCAGTTTAGTATAATTATTTTCTTCTGCTTGGTAATTTTTCTTCAACCATTCTTTATTAAGTTTAATTTAATCATTAAGGACTTAAAAATATTCTTAAAATATTTAGATTTTATTGATAGCATCAAGACTAGGGGTGGAATAGTTAAATAATATATAAAAATAATAACAATATGATTGCAGGGGATTTGAACCTATTTTAAAACATAAGGAAAGTTTCTCTTAATTTCTCTAAATAATAGAGAGATAATTCTTATTTTTCTCATAAAATAATTGAATATCGATAATTATGGGGCTATTTATAGATTAGGAATATTAACTATCTTTGCTTTAGTCAGGGATCTTTAATGCAAATATGTTCGGACATTATTAGATAATGGTTATGATGGACTACGAAGAAAAATGCTGTGGTTGTCGTACTTGGTAAATTATCTTCATGATTTTTACACGGGGGTTTTCTTGTAATATAATAACAATAACATATAATACTTACGGTTTCAAATCCTTATCCTATTAGCATACGGAAGTTTTAATTGCACGTGTAATTAATGCTAAATCCTTATATATATGAGACGCATGATAAATAGACAGAAGAAAGAAATTATTCAAAGAGGTCGTCAATCACAGGCTCACAGCCCTTGGTTTGATTTTGCAATATATGGCTATTACTAGAGGCCAGGCGAAGAAGAGGAAGATCTGGATTGAAAAGAATTCATCATCATCATCATCATCATCAAGTTCATCATGCTCATGGTCGAATCTACCAGATGATATAGTATGCATGATAATGAATCGTCTCCCCTACGCAGATCAATTATATTTCCGGGCAGCATGCAAGGGTTGGCGAAGTGCAAAGATTCATCGAGCAGGGCCACTTAAATATAAATATGCCGATGAATTGCCATGGATGATGGCCATCGACGATTCACAAAGTTCATGCCATCTCTTAGACCCTGTTCACAAACGTAAATACACCATTCACAACGAAACCACCATGCAACTTTTTGGTGAAGGGACAAGTGTTCTTGCTTCAAGACATGGTTGGTTACTTGTCGCCAAAGAAAAATATCCTCATCCATATGATTCGCTCTTCTTATACTCTCCTTTCACTGGTAAAACCATTCGACTTCCGGATTTGCCAGGGGAAATCACTCAACTTCCTTGTCGAACAAGGGACATGCGTCACTCTCTAGCAATAACATTTACTGCGTCTCCAGATTCAAAAGATTGCGAGGTCGTCGTGGTGAGATTATTAAATACGACTTGCAAACAAGTGCTCATCAGGATGTGTAGACCTGGAGACACAACATGGAATACACCCCTGCGGTTTGATATCAGTGATCATTTATACCCTGACAAAAAAATCCCATCAGATTTTAACTTCGATACCGCATATGTGAATGGAGTTGTTTACTGTTTATTTGGTGTTTCTTCCGTGGGGGCTTTCATTGTTGCAACAAAACAGTGGAAGGTGTTTCCATATCCTCCCATACATGAAACCCACTGCCGACTTAGTTTTGCTCACATTTCGGAATGGGATGGGAACTATTTGTTACTATCACACTATGTACATGATCTTCCAGAGGGGTTTGTCTTTTACAGGCTTCAATTTGATCCATCGAAATCAAGATTAATGGAGGAGGATGGGGAGAAGGACTACTGGGTTGAAGTTAAGAGTTTAAATAATCGATCATTATTCTTGGGTGATAATGATACATCGTTACTGTTTCCTGTGGGAGAGGCCACTGGATTAGCCAATACAGTGCATCATTGGAAATGCTGCGACAATGGCTTGTTCTACCATGCCAATGACATTCGTTATGATGATCCTACTCCATGCCCACAGATTTCGCAAATTTATGATTGGGATGTCTTGGAGCACCTAGTATTATGGATTCAACCTCCTGATCAGCCGAATTTTTAATTCCTTTCTTTAGTTCTTTATTCATTATTGTCGAATGATTTGCAAATTTGATCCACCCATATAGGATGAATCCGCAGAAGAGAAGGATTACGAAATGTCGCCGAAAAGAAACGTAAAGCACAATTGCATTCAAATTACTTGATCTGTTCTTCAATTCATTTAATGAAATTTCCACTAGAAGGGAGCAGTAGCCAATATGCTACTCATTAACTCTCCAAACTAGATTTTAAACAATGTCTTGAACTATAACTTCAGTCAATGACTGAGCCTTCCTCCTCAAATTCAATTCAAAATTGTTCGAGTAACTACACAAAATATTCTCCGAAATTTACCATTAATACTCGTATCAAAGACCATTAGTGTCCATTATAAATACCAGCATTATGTAGAAGGGTAAGACATGGCACAAAAGGTAGTTAAAATTTGAGAAGAAATTATTGCACCACCAGTGAATTTTAATAAAAGAAAAGGAACACATGAATGCATACAATATGATTAAACTAACATTTCAATTGCGAACTTGAATGTCTATCTGATTGAAAAAAATTAAAAATAATCTAACCCTTTTATTTGTAATGTATTACAATCATAATATTATTGATATTTACAATTAAAAGTTTTTTAGAATCAATCAACATTATTTTCATTGTGGCACAACTCAAATTATTATTCTTTCATTTAGAAGGAAACTGCTTCTTATTAAGGGATGAATTACATTTTTAACTAAATAAATTTGACTGACATTTTTATATATAAAAGAAAAGCCTTTTTTTTTTAAAAAAAAAATGAAAATACAACCAAGGACTAAGTTGAATTCATATATTTACATTACAATCTAGAGATTTAGCTGAAAAATCAAAACTAACAGTAACCCAATCAAGTTAGGGATTTCAGTTCACCACTAGTCAAATCATTCTTTTTTGCAAATACCAATTAAATATTCTTGCTCTTTTTGAATATCCGAAACCGACCGACCCGACCCATTTGTTTTAGCAATCAGCCCAGAGCTCGCCAAACGAATTCCCCATCCTATACCCCAGAAAAATCCTAAACCCTCGCTCAGTCCCCGTACGTATTCACCAAAAAAAAAAAGGTCTAAATCAAATTCATAAATCCTAATTGAATGGACACCTGATACCCTCCCCTTGCATACACTAAATTTTACACAGATTGGCGAATGGCTTGGAGACAGATTCTGAAAAGGGTAATAAAAGAATTTGATTTTTCAAGCTTAATTGATGTTTCCTTTTTACAAAGTTGATTCTTTTGGGTGTTTTGCTCTTAAATTTGATTTATATTTTATCTTTCTACGACAGTGTTTGTAAATAAAATTGAATTTCATTTTGTAGAGTGCTAATGCTAGAGTTGTAGCTTCAAAATCATTAAAGTATGCGCCGAGCTCTATTACTACTTCAGCAGGTAAGCTTGCATAGTTAACGATAATATGCATGGATTGGTTCAACTATTTTATTGTGAATCATATGTTTTGACCCCAACTAACCGATCCCATTACCGCGATTTAAATGGTACTTTTATGATGGTATCATATTTAAGGTATATGATAACAATAATGCTTGTTTAAATGTTATGGGGCATACAACAATTATATGATGAAAATTTCATGATTCGATTTTTCAAAGATTCTCACTTCTCAAATTTTGTGATACAGAGTCTTCCTGCTCGTGTTTGCAAGGGTTGCGTTATCATGATGTATCAATGAAAGTTTCTCTAATACGGTAAGCACCATCTTTCTTGCTCGTTCGTGTCTTGTCATGTCTGCTTCTTTACTACTCCATGGAAGGATAAGCTTATCCACAACTTCTTCATTGTCATTTCCCACGAAGTCCATGTCTTGGTCTCGTATATTTTTGTGCATAAACAACATTTGTTGATTTTTGTTTCTTTGATGAAGCTAAGAAAACTTGAGCCTGTCTATCCTTGGAACAGAAATATAATACAAAATTTATCCCCCTTCTGGCATTATTGCTTTTGAAATGAGTTGAATACTTAATATCATTGACTTGTAAGTCATAGCATCCAATGCTGAAAAATTAGTAATGCATGGCATTACAGTTGCAACTAATAAAATTATGAGGTGTAAATCTAATTTGTTTTTATGATTTAACATTCATGCTGCATTTGATGTAGATACAACCCTAATGAATCTATAGGGCCATCTATGATAATTGTAGATTTGCTAAAGGCTTCATTTATTGGGTTTATTGTTTAGGACTATTTAGTTTATCACCCCTTTTCTTCCACTTCATTTGAAATGTGATGCCCTAAAATGTTAGCAGTTCAATAATAATAGCAAGTGCTACAAATGTAGTTTGATCCTTGTCATTGCAAGCATGCATGAAAAATGTCCACAGGTAGTGGGAATGGACTCTTGAAGATTTATTGTTCTTTTGCTTGTGATCTTCCACTAATGCATCTTTAACTGCCATTTAACAATCATGTTTATAAAATGTCAGAGGGATTTTTTTTTTCCCTGGGGAGAGAAGACTCTTTTATGTAAATTTCTGACAATGGGACTTTGGTCAAGCATTTATTTTTGGTCATGGTATAGGAAATCAGAGTAGCATTATTTTATTGCCTTTGCATAACTGAAGAATGTGTAGTAGTGTGTTGTCTCTAGTCTGGATGAAATAATCACTTCCTGATCTTACTTAGGTGCTTTCATGCAAGCCCTGAACTTTTGGCCAGAAGAAGAGATGAGGACTCATTTGGTCTCAAGACAGCCAGGAGAGAGAGCAACAAAGGGAAGTTTAGAAAAAGGGAAATTGGGAAACCTCCTGTTGAAGCTGCATATGTACCTCCTAAACCCAAAAAAACTGTTAAATCCTCGCAAGATAAAACAGTCGACATATTTGAAGGCATGGCGGTTGTTGAGCTTGCAAAGCAATCAGGTGCATCAATAACCACCCTGCAGGATATTCTTGTAAATGTCGGGGAAAAGGTTGACTCAGAGTTTGAACCTCTAAGCATCGATGTGGCGGAGCTGGTTGTCATGGTATTTCCTCTTCCTGGATGCAAATTATTGTATAATTTTTACATACAACTTTAAACACCACATTGATTATTGTACTGAAATTTTTACCTAATTCTTCATTCCCCTCAAGAAAATAAAAGAAAGAAATCTGCACTTGTGTTTTGCATCATATATTGCCAGCAGGACCCTGTCAATGTATATGCTTTATTTTATTTTATTTTATTTTTTTGGGTAGTCATTATCTATATTTTATCATATGCACCTGGCAGATTTTCAAGAGTAAAATTAAGTTGAATGGAGAATTCTTAGTGTGAGTGGTTTTGCAGGAACTTGGTTTCAATGTAAGGAGGATACATTCCAGTGAAGGTACAGAAATTCTACCACGGCCTCCGGTTGTAACGGTCATGGGTCATGTTGACCATGGGAAAACATCACTTTTAGATGCTTTACGCCAAACATCACTGGTGGCCAAGGAAGCTGGAGGCATAACTCAACATATGGGTGCTTTTGTTGTTGGCATGTCAACTGGGGCATCAATCACATTCCTTGACACCCCTGGTCATGCTGCATTTAGTGCGATGCGAAAAAGGGGTGCAGCAGTCACTGATATAGTTGTACTTGTTGTAGCTGCTGATGATGGGGTGATGCCCCAAACTCTCGAGGCCATTGCCCATGCAAATGCAGCTAATGTACCAATTGTGGTTGCAATTAATAAATGTGATAAACCAGCCGCAGACCCAGAGAGGGTAAAGAATCAGCTTGGTGCAGAGGGCTTGGAGCTGGAGGACTGGGGTGGGAAGGTTCAGGTAGTTGAAGTCTCAGCTGTAAAGAAAACTGGATTGGATGATTTGGAGGTGGCTTTGCTTCTTCAGGCTGAAATGATGAATCTAAAGGCACGTGTTGATGGGCCTGCTCAAGCTTATGTGGTAGAGGCAAGGCTTGACAAGGGACGAGGTCCATTAACTACTGCAATTGTGAAGGCAGGGACTTTGGTTTGTGGGCAGCATGTGGTTGTGGGACATGAGTGGGGAAGAATAAGAGCTATCAGGGATATGGTGGGAAAGTCAACAGATAAGGCAAGACCTGCGATGCCAGTTGAGATTGAAGGGCTGAAGGGACTTCCAATGGCTGGTGATGATATTATTGTTGTGGATTCCGAGGAGCGAGCAAGAATGCTTAGTTCAGGGAGGAAAAAGAAATTTGAGAAAGATAGGGTAAGGAAGATCAACGAGGAAAGGACGGAAAATTTGGAACCATCGGAAGATGTGCCCAAGAGGGCTGAAATGCCAGTAATTGTAAAAGCAGATGTGCAGGGCACTGTCCAAGCGGTGACAGATGCATTGAAAACTTTAAATAGTCCCCAGGTATGAGAGTTCTTTATGGATTTTCACCTGAGTTTGATGATGTTTTTCACTCTTCAGTTGCTGTCAAAGTCCTGCCTGTAAATTTGTGCTTTGATTGATGATCACTGTTTGGTTTCTCAAAATGTTCAAGGGTAGTCGGTCATTCATATCTTCTCCCCCCCCCCCCCCCAAAAAAAAATATCTGGTTCTTTAGAACAGTACAATACTTGGAAAACCTCTGTGAAGTAGAACTACTGCCTCTACTCACTAATTTTATTTATTATTTATTTTCTTTTAAATTCAGCCTGCTCACTGATCTTATCTTTTTTGGTATGCCCTTTAACTTTGGTCCAGCTTTTCGTGAATGTTGTCCATGTTGGTGTTGGGTCTGTTACCCAGTCTGATGTGGACTTAGCGCAAGCCTGTGGGGCATGTATAGTTGGATTCAATGTGAAGAGTCCGCCTACTTCTGTCAGTCAGGCAGCAACCCAAGCTGGTATAAAGGTACTTGATATCTGGTACTCTTACTTTTGACTCTGCCTCAGTTCTTATATGAGGAAGATAAATTAGATGCTTGAACTTTTTTTGGCACTATTTTTATATTTTTTTAATTCTGCATGTAGATATTGATGCACAGTATAATATATCACCTTTTGGATGACTTTGGCAATTTGGTAGTAGACAAGGCTCCTGGGACTTTTGAGACCCAGGTCGCTGGTGAGGCTGAAGTGCTGAATATCTTTGAGCTTAAAGGAAGGAGCAAGGCCAAGGGTGATGATGTGAAGATTGCAGGCTGCCGGGTTATTGATGGTTGTTTCACAAGGTCATCAACCATGAGACTTCTGAGAAGTGGGGAAGTTGTGTTTGAAGGATCTTGCATATCCCTTAAGCGGGAGAAGCAGGATGTGGATACAGTAGCGAAGGGGAATGAGTGTGGACTTGTGATACGTGATTGGCATGATTTCCAGGTTGGAGACATCATCCAATGCTTGGAGCAAGTGCTAGTAAAACCCAAGTTTATTTCATCAGAAAGTGGCACTGTTCGTATTGAGTGCTGAGAAATATCTGTTAGTAATATCTTCAAGGATTTATTTAAGTACTCCTGTTATTTGATTGTTTGCCCGTGCATTTTTGTTTAGCCTATGAAAATTTTGTCTGTTCTTGGTCAGCTTCTAGACTTGCACCTGTCCGAAATGCCCATTATGCCACCATGGGGGTTGGTAACAATGGCCCCGACTCCTGCCAATCTAGCATTACAGTTAACAGAAGTCAAATTGGATTTTCACAAATGTCAATTTTGGGATATAATAGGAACATTTGTTATAGGGCTAGTTTATACTTCTTTGTACAACTGAGGAATATCTTGATTGTTTTACTGCAAAATAATTGTAAAGGTACCTATGTATTACCTTGGAGCTACTTTGAATTAGGACTGTCTTCACTGATTTCTTTTGGCTTCAGAAACTGAAGAGGATGGTTAATTGCAGTGTTTTTTTTAGTTTGTTGGTGCCGTACACAGTGAAATTTAGAATGTTTTGTGTATTATTTTTTATTTTACATTTAGTAATGTATATTGGTTTATGAAGAACTCTCTGTGGCGTAATTTGCACTTACCAGCTTTTTCTGAAGCAGCAACAAACTTTAGAAGCTTTCTAGTATGAAATGTACATTTGGTTGTAGCTGTTATCTCTTCTGCAAATGTAATGAACATATGGCAGCACAGAATCTAATCCCAACAATGACCTTCTGTTTAATATAGTTTTGTTTATTTATTTATCTTTTGATGAGAGATTCAAAATCTTCCAAAAGAGAATAATCCCCAAATAATTCTAATATTTAATGCATCACTATTAGGATAGCAAATCACAAACCCAAATCTGAGAATTTGGTACGATGACAAAGAAGATAGTTTTAAAAAGACTAAAAAGAGGTGCGGTTTCCACTCATAACAGGAAGTGCTTGTACTGTGATGCAGTTGCAGACGGGTGTGTTTGTTTTTAGTGTTTTGAGTAAAAACCGGTGACAATGGGCAGCAGCTGTGACCGTGAGCATGTCCAAAAGGTTGACTTTTATTAACACTATCAATCACTACTATTATACTGGTTTTTTAAAATGATGTTCCTTAAATCATTCTGACTTCGCTAGGGCCATTATGGCAGACAAAGACTAAGCTAATTAAAGTTCGCGTCTTTCATTCACAAATAAATCATTCTCACACAACACAGGCATGGAATTTGGTGCTTAGTGTTATAAGAGGGTAGTGTTGGGCCACACTTTGAAGCTGCTGAGGTAAATAGATTGCCTTCTTTGAAATCCCCCCCATGTGACTTACTTCAGTTGCTTTCTTAATTTGCAAGTATTTATGTCCATCCTCTAGCTACCTCTTCTTCGACCTCCTCAACTTCCAACAATTCAATTCAATTCAAACCTTTTAATATCTCCTCTCTTTTTGTGTGTGTTGTGTTACTCAGCTAGGCCTAGACATCATGAAGCACAGCCTTCAAATTCATTTCAGTACTTTTCTCCTCATCCTTCTCATTTTCAGCAGATCAAAAACTTCTGCTAGTTTCTTAGCAACCAAACAAGGTAACCTCATTTACTTCCTCTTCAATCTTCATGTTTCAGTTGTTTGATTGTCTTCGGATTTTCTTTTTTCCTTTGAAGTACTACGTGAATATAAATCAAATCCTTAAAAAACCCTAATCATGCAAATAGCGTTTGAACTTATAAGAAATTTTATCAGTTGAACTTAAACTAACAGATGCTTTTTTCTTTCTTTTTTCCCTCACTTTTTTCCAGGACAAGAGGAAAAAAAGTTCAAGGAACTTAGTGGTGAAGTTTCTCTTCAAGAGATGGAGGAAATTGAATCAATGAATGTATACTTCGATTACTTGATCTTTAAGCAAATATGAACTCTCTCCATGTACACACACGCACACATTTTCTTACTGCTTTTGAGAAAACAGATCATTAATTCATTTGCTGTTTTGGGGAATTTATAAACAGCAGATAATGGGAATGGAGACATGTGAGAATGGAGATGAAGAATGCATGAAGAGAAGAATCATTTCGGAGGCTCACTTGGACTACATCTACACCCAACATCATGAGCCTTGAAGCTAATTGATTTCAAGGCTTCAACCATATATCACTCAACTTACTCTTTATTAGTTTCTGAATAAATATTGAGTCTCAGGTTCCCTTTTCTCTTGTGATATAATCATGTAAGTTATATGTTGTGTCCACTCTTTCTTTGATCTGATGGTGTCTATGCATATATAGCCAGCCAAGTCCTTTTGTACCAACAATAAGACTACAGCTGAAGTAAGAGAAGGTGTAAACTAAAAGCTAATATGATAGATGCTTCCCTCTCAAGAAATAAGTTGGTGAATTTTGGGTTTAGGAAATAAATGCACTTAGATTAATAATTAAATAGACAGTTGGTGGTTATGCTCAGTGAATTTTGCGACAGATTTCAACAGCAATTACTTTTGACTTATTGGGAGTTTTTCAATGCATGATATGATATCAGCCATTTTCAGGTAAAGCACTTACATGCCCATGTCGCCAATAATTCCTTTAACTCATCAGGTATTACCTTCTCTGATTTTGTTCCTCTAGAAGTTAAAATTAGGTTTTTTCTCGCCCCAAATCTCCACTCATCAGTCTGTAAAATGTTTATCTGAAGTTTGATTTCTTTTGAATTCATCCTAAGAAATTTTAGAACGTATCGAATATATCGCGTTAGCCATTCAATAAATAAATAATGTTATTTTATATATTCATTTATTTTTAAAAATAAACATACAAGTAGTTGTTATATTAAATTCGACTATACTTATCATATATGCAATAATTAATTGTTTTTCTTCTGATGTATCACAAATTTTGTTGTCTTTATTGTGAAATTATTTGAAGCAATAGAAGGAAATTCTTACTAGAGTTGTTGTCTACTTGTCTTGAATGATCAATGACAAATAAAAATTTATAATGATAATGCGTGAGAAAAGGAATCTAAACTTCGTTTGACAATTCATAAAATTAAATTATTTTACAAAATATACCTATTGATTTTGTTCAATAAGTTAAACAATAAAAGAATATACAAATGAAAATTTAA
Organism: Citrus medica; assembly: GCA_002013955.2. Classification (NCBI taxonomy): domain Eukaryota; kingdom Viridiplantae; phylum Streptophyta; class Magnoliopsida; order Sapindales; family Rutaceae; genus Citrus; species Citrus medica. Next base: position 147,567 of record MKYO02025871.1, read on the forward strand.
ACAAATTCTGCATACAACAGATGAAATATAGATAATAATTAAATATATTTTAAAGGAAAAACACATACAATAAGAATATTTTGACTAATTTTTTAAAATGTACAGAGATTAACTTGATAATTAATTTGCTGTAAAACTAAAAGAGCATTTATTCCAAATTAACCTATTAGTGGAGCATGATCAAACAAAAAGCACAAAAAAGACAAAAAAAAGCCCAACTTCAAATCAATAACTTTTGGATCTTCTCTATCAAAGGCCTCAACTGTTTAGTTTTGGGCTGAGATAATGTGACCCAACTTATAATTTAAAAAAAAATTTAAGCAAAAATAAAACTTCTTTTGACCCTTACTTATTATTCAACGGAGACTTTGTAAAGTCAACTTACCCGAAGGTTTAAAAACAAAAAGAGTAGAAGTAAACAAGTAAACACTTTTCTAATTACCACAAGTGTAAAAATTAAAAATAAAAGAGATAAAATAAAAAGAATAAGCCAAAACAGAGATCACTCTGATCATGTTGACTTTTCAGAATCCAACAAAGCACACTGCACACAACAACAAATAAACACCCACCCGTTCTGAGCCGTCCGATTGAAAACAAAGAGTTGGCCCCACGTGATGATGGACGTGCTCCACCTTAACTTCTGCTGGCTACTTACAATATATCTTTGATGATCTTGGAAAGACCATCACATGTGACGTTGATGTGTGGCTGGCATTGAATCAAGGAATCTCTGCAAGCCAAAAATAAATAATAATAAAATGAGGGACCCCACGTGGAGCCTCGATCTCTGATGTAAAAAGACAAAGGAACGGCCCAGTTTTGATATCTCTCGATCATGTGGGTGGGTCCCAAATTTCGCAAGAGATTAAAATAAGTTGTGTCATGACCCGTGTGTGTTGTCAATGTATCGTGTGGTAGAAAACAAAATGTGTCGTACAGATGAATTTATTGTAATTTTGCTGTTTCCACTCTTTTAATTTAACTTGAAATTTTGACTTCTTGTTTGATCATATTTTGCTTTCAAGGCTTAACTCTCAATCATCAGAAGTCGTTAGCTAAGAGAATATAATAAAATTTTGAGACATTTGATGAGATAAATTGACAGCGTTACTTTGTTCTAACAAAATTTGAGATTGGAAAAACAATTTGTATAAATAAACTAAATCCAATTTAATTTAATTTTCAATAAAGTTATGTAGGTTTTTTTTTTGTCAGAAATCTAAATAAGTCTGAATTTAACTAAAATTTTAATATTTCTCAGTGACATTTATTTTTATTTTTACAATATCTAAATATAAGTTCTAAGGTATTTGTTTTCTAAAAAGAAATTTTTTGAAATATAATATTTTGACATATATACCCTTTTAAATAGGGTTATTTTTAACCAGTACCCAAATGTTTCAACATATTTTACGGTGCACCTAATTGTTTTGATAAGTATTACTGCACACCCATTCCGTTACTTTTTGCCGTTAAGTAAAACGGCATAAGCTATTATATATTGAAAAGACTAAAATACCTCTAAATTGAATAGATTTGGTTGTGCAGATACAAAATTACCCATTCTAATTTACAATAAAAATACAAATCTAAGAGTATAATATAACAAAACTAAACAATAAACAATAAACAAATAAACAATTTGCTTATAATTTTATTTAATTCAATATCTCCATATAAATCTTATTTTCAAGTGAGGACAAAGCAAATTTATAGTAGAGATTATACTTCAATATACTTATTATACCAAATAAATAACCACAAAACAAATAAAGATGCCCTAAAATTTTAGGTTTTATTAGTTTTGCATTGCAGCCACCAACCACCATCTCTACAATCGGGACACCATCAAGGCCTATGATTTTTGCAACCCCCATCCCCACCATCGTGACACCACCACCAGCATCGTCGCCGTCTTGCCGCTACCAGCATCTCACGACTCTTGTGTGCCACCTATTTTCGCCGCCAAATTGCTTGCGCTTGCCGCGACCACGCTGCAGCTTGTGAAACTTAAGACGGCAGAGGAGAACAAAGGCGAACAACCCTTGTTGCCGGTCATTGGATTTCGGCAACAGCAAATTACCCTTGCATTGTTTTTGTTTTACGTTTGAAATGGAGAAGAAAATTAAAAAGGAAAGGAAAACAAAGAAGGAAATGAATATTTTAGTTCTTACATACTTGCATTTCCTGTTTTACCCTTTTGATCGTTAAACTAACATAGAATTTTAACGTTTTGGGTGCGTGGTGATAGTTGTCAAAACAAGTGGGCGCATGATAAAAAATGTAGAAACATTTGGGTACTGGTTAAAAATAACCCAAATATTATGAATATTACATTTATTTATTAAATGCTCGGCAAGTTATAAATACATTATTTTTTTAGTAAAAAAACTTAATAATGTGTACTTTAAAGAGCATGAAAATAAAAATTATATCTAACACATGTGTGTGTATATATATATATTTCTTATAATGTTATTTTTAATAATTATAAGCACAAAGAGATGGATATGTTATAAAACTCACCTATCCAAAGTCTTGCTATATTTAAAATTCTCATTCATGTTAAAAAAAAAATGATGGTTGAATATGCTGCACACGCCAAACGATGACATGGGAAGTTGATAAATAAAAGAAAATAATAAAATGAATTTATAGAATAGGAAATAAATGTATTTAATGGGGTAATTACTTAAGAGAGAATATAAGAGTATATTTTACCATCCAAATAAAAATAAAAATTATTTAACTTTTTCAATTCAGACTTCAATATTTTATAATAAAATATTACAATAAGATAGGTTATAGAAAACACACAAACTAAAAATTCTAAATGTCTAAAAATAATTAATATTCAGACTTCAAATAATAAAAACCAACAGTTGCAGAATTACTTTATTTCTTTCAGGATTTTGTCTTTTTTTTTAAATTTGAATATGTGTAAAGAAGAACATTTGATATTCATTTATATCAATCCAAATAAGATTGGAAGACCTAGGTTAAGACATTTGTCCATATGTTTATAATCTTCTTCAAGGGGCTATCATAAGCTCATGCGTGTGTGTGTGTATATATTTTCAGTCATATACAATCACTTCTGATCATTTCGTCATCTTCAAAACGGTGATAATAGTAAGTGCTTTCTGGATAAAAAATTCCTGCATCTCCTTCTTAGTTCTTCAGAAACATAATAAGGCTAACTTCTAAGATCTGAAAATAAAATTGGAGTGGCAATAGCCTTTGCCAGTTCTAAATGTGCCTTGATTCTTATTTCAACAATGCTCCTTGATTCTATTTCAAAGTTCAAACATTGCTTAATTTGTTGTTACAATTTACTGAATCAATTAAAAACCCATTTCAATTCCTTTGGATTAAAAAAAAAATTCAAAATTTTCTTCGAAATTGTTTATTTTATTTGGTAAGAATCATTGAAATATTATGTTTCTGAAGAATGTATTTTCTCACATGTAGCAAATTACAACATGTCTTGAAATAGAAAATTTTAAACAAAAATGGCAGCAATTCTGAAATTAAACTTGCAACAGACCTATCCTGATTCCTGAAATTATTACTTAATTTTCTTGTACTGTCGGTGCTCACTACAACACAAGTTCAATCAACATATATCCTCCAAGCCAAATATATTATTTATAAAAATATAAAATAAAAAAAAGATCAATAAAATGTACTCACTAATATGTTAATTCAGTAAACTGCTTGACTATCTATATTATTAGATAGCAAAATGCACTCACAAAAAAATTTGCAAATTTAAAATTCAAAATTCGAAATCTAAAGCTGGCGATACTTGAACCAAATTTTTCTCACCCTGAGCAACAGGCACTGTTGAATGAGTACTAGAATTACCACCTTGAGAAGAGCCGTGATGGTTTTCCGGTAAAGCGGCCGGGCGGTTCTCCGTCCCATCAGAGGGTGCTACAAGTGTGCCTTGATTGTACAAAGTACTCAATTGATGAAAATAAGGACATGTCCTAGAGTCAATTGACCTCTTCTTGTTGGCATCCTTTGTTTTTCTGAAGTACTTGTTTATGTTCTCCCATTTCTCTTTACACCTCTTCGCACTTCTCTTGTAACCCAACTCTGACATTCCTTGTGAGATTCTCTCCCATAGAGGAACCCTCGATGCTGCTCCTTCCTTGTCCTCACCATTGTTGTAGAGATTGCACCTCAAGTTTATCAATGCCAACACTTCATCTCTTGGCCATCTTTTGCCTATGTCATCTTTGCCATCGGATGTTATAAGCTTTTGAGAGTCACCATTTTGTATTGGAGTTGAAGTGGGTGCTAATGGCTTGTTTTGGGTAAAGGCGGAACTAGGGTTTTGGGGACATATGGCTATTGTTGATGAAGGTTGCTTTTTTGGAACGCTGGTTGGAGCAAGATTTGATCTAGGGTTTTGAATTTGATTTGGGTTTTGAGCAAGAATTAAGGAACTAGATGTAGTGAGAGGATTAGGAATTGAATAGTTTGGTACCTTATGCTTATTAACTCTGCTTTCTTCACTTGTTGATGATGATGACGACGAGGAGGATGATGAGAATCTTGTTAAGAACTTGATTATAGTTGCTTGTCTATTACTAGTAATTGCTTGTTCACTAGCCCTAATTTCAAGCTCCTTGTTAAACCTATCAATCTGTTGCTTCTTCCAAACTTCTTCTCTTGCAACCTTCTCTTCGTCTCTCTTCACCAAATCTTCAATCAGCTTGCTATGCATCTCTTCTTGTTGAGCCATCATCTTCTTCACAATGTCTTCACAAAACCCCCTAAACCTCTCAAAGTTCTTCTCTCTAAATTTCCTCTTCTTCTTCCCTTTTGATAATTTCTCTTTATCCTGGTGATGATAACATGATGATTTGTTTGCAACCGTTTGATCATTTCTTGGATGTTCAGCTTCTTGTTCCATGTTCTTGTCTTCTTCTTCTTCTTCTTCTTCTTCTTCTCCTTCTCTTGGTTGTTGTTGATCCATCTTTTTATTTGCTTCATCAGCAACATTATGACCATGAGGAGAATTTTGTCCACGATGATAAAGCTCTTGTTCCTCATCATCAAATTCACTAAACAATGTCCTATAGTTCTTGTTGTAATTAATGTTACTGAAGTTTCTGCTCTCCTCTTCAAATTTTTCCTTGCACTTTTCAGCACTCCTCTTGTACCCAAGCTCTTCGAGCCTCCTTCGAATACAACACACACGACATAAATGAATAAAACCAAAACCACCCGTATGAGCATCGGCATTTATTAATACCCTCTATTGTACAAACTTTCAATTATGAAATAAAATATGCAGGACTGCTTTCTTTAAAGAAACACACACTCTCTCTCCCTATCTCAAATTAGTATTATTATTTATTTTTTTGCTGAAGATCCCAATTCAAAAAGAAAGCACTGTCACTAAACAATCAATAATTCAAGTCACAAAATTTCATGATGATTTGAAGAGACACTGCAACTGTGCAACATGAATATACATAAACAATTCATCATATGTAAACCCTAACATATTGAAAAAGAATCGCATACATACATACATATATACGTGTTTGTACCTTGAAACGTGTTCCCAAGTGAGTTCTGGGAACCAATTCTCCAAGCTAGATCTGATCCTCAACAGTGCAAGTAGTTCGTCAAGTGACCAAGCTGGATCTTTTTGAATCAATCTCTCTCTTTGAACAACCTCCAAATTCATACCAACCAAGCTGCTGCTGCTGCTTCTGTTCTCTTCTTTCTCTTCATTAATCTTCTGCTGCTGCAACGAGTGCAATAACTGATGGGGTTGCTGCACTTGTTGCGAAGTAGTAGTACTACTAAAAGGATCAAAACTAGCAGGGAAAGCTGAGCTGCCATGATGATGATGGTGGTGGTGGTGATGAAGATGAAGAGACGACGAAGAAGATGAAGTAGAAAAAGAAAGAGGAAAGGGTACTACTGATGCCCTCGAAGCTGCAGCTATGAATTGGTGCAATTGGTCTGCAGGCACTTCATCAAACATGGTGTTAATTTTGTGTACTAATTTTATTAATTTTCCTCTCTTCTTTTCTTTCGCTTTTCTTTTCTTTCTTACCCCTCTCGCTCAATGAAAGTCACTGTGTGTGAATTTGCAAATTAATGTTCTATGTTCTCTCTCTATCAATCTCTGTCTATCTATCTATACGTCTCTTCATTAATCAAGAACTTTGTCTTATCGTAAAGACACCGCGAAGTGTGAACTCTCTATGTCACTGTTTGAATCGAAGCTACATGGGTTTTGTTTTGTATAATTGGAGCATGCATCTCACTTGCCAAGATTGAGAGTGGGGATTAATTGGATGTCTGAAAATGATACTTATAAATGATTCTTTTTTTTTACCCATTTTTTTATTTTTCATTTTTTGGGTATCAAATTCATGGGTCCTTAGAATCCTATGCAGCAGCTGCTGAGGCTGGTGATGGTGTGAATTAACGGCAATGGGGATGGCAGGACACGTGAAGACATGCAGAGTATGGGACCAATTTTATTTAAGGAAGAGGGAGAGGAATTTTCACATGCTTCTGCGGGGCTAACAGTGAGGCATTGTACAGCCTCCTGATCATCAATTTCTGGGGGACCCAGTGGGGCCCGGCCTTTGCCATTTGAGGATAATAATGTGACATCACATCGCTCGAAATTATTAGTAGCCATTTTAACGGTCTACACAATTTTGCAGCAAAGTGGTCTAGCAAAGGGAATATTGCCATAAAGCTAACGATCAAGCTCTGGGTATTTCATATGAAGGGGAAAAAGAAAAGAAAAAAAATTAAACAATGATGATGATGATGGTTGAATTTATTATAAACACACTTTAATTATTTAGTTATTTATTTTGTGTAACTTCAGAGTTTTAAAAGCTTACTTCAATTCTTTGGGGGCGTTCATCTATCTGAATCCAATAATTTAATTTGTAAGAAAAAAAAAACATTGTGTGTGTTTTTGCTAACCCTTGTCACATAAATTTACTCTATATTATGACCAATCTTTGCTTTAAAAAATATGAAACAGTGACCATAACTTTTTAATCGTAATTTTAAATTAAAGATAGTTTAATATTATCATATACTTGTACATAACTTGTATATCAAAGTATAAGAATCTTATTAAGAATATCATCGTTTTAAAAGACAGTTTAATATTACGGATAATATTTATACATATTGTGCAGATCGAACTATAAAAACTTTATCGGTACCAACCCAGTGTTAAGATTCAATACCCCACGTACACCACTAATTTAAGGCCGTTTTTATAAGTCGATTTTTAATGATTGGTTATTACATATATATTGTATGCCTAATGATTGATGCACCAGCTCATTCATATTTCAGCTCCCAACAAGCCGACCTTAATTTAAAAACAAGATTATACTATTTTATTTTACATATTCATTTTTTAAAATTTGCAAATTAATTTTGAGATGAATGTCCTTCCAAATGTCAGAATAAAGCATCTCAAGTTATAAAGATTTTTGTGTCCTCTTCAAACCCCCACCCACCCACCCAAAAATTTAAAAAAAAAATTCATTACTCTAACAAAAATACTATTTTAAATTGTTTTCATTTCCATGTAAAGATGCAGAGGAAAAATAATGCAGGCATTTGTCCTTCGCATTCAAGAAGTAGTTGTTAATTAAGAAGGATTAATTCATTTATAATTTAGTCTCAACCAAATAACATTCGTTTTAACTAGTTTCGAATTTTCTGTTTTAATGGGAATCTCATTTTTCTTAGGAGAATATGAATGTTTTGTTCAATTTTCATAGAAAAACTCAGATTGATATCACGATTCAAGCAACTTGGCTATAGGAAGGAGAGCAGAAAAAATGTAATTAATTAGCATTCCGAGTTGCTACCAAATTTCACACGAATAAAATGTGATCTTGATTTTTTTTTTCAAACATTAATCAGTCACAAACATTTTTAGAATTGAAAACATAATATCAAACTATAAATTTGTACAAAATTCCTTCATATCAAACAATTGTGTTACTCGAAAAATAAAGACAGAATTTCACAGATGACACCCATTTGAATTTCAGAAAATATAAAATTGGGTGCAATGCAAAGTCGTAAAAAAATTGATTCTTTGCCCATCTCCTCTTCTTGCCAATCTCAAGTTAATTTCCTTTAAGGCTTAGATTTTGCGAGGTATTGGCGGTGAACTCGGGAGACTCGGAACCATTGCATCTAGATATTGTTTAAATTCGGGCGTTGTGGCATTCTTTTCCATTGCTTCAAAGAACTGCGGCAATGGGCTCTGTGCTATCGACTTTATTTCTGGTGACGCCGGCGGCTCTGCCGGTTTTGGACCCCCTTTCGCTTTGGATTCTATTGCATCAAAGACAAAAAAGAAGAAAAACAATAAGTTGTTGTTATGCATTCAATTTCATTCTTCAAAAAAAAATTGTTTTTTTTTTCTTGTTAGGCACCCGCATTCGATTTCAGGAAGAGCATGGGTTAAAAATTTGAAATTGTACCCAAAAAAAAAAAAATCCAACCATAAAATTCAAGTACAAAATCTAAACTAATAATTAGAGAAGACGACGGCAACACCTTCCAATTTGACAAAATGATCATGGAGACTGCTTTGTTTTAAAACCAGTCATAAAAAATCTCTTTCGGATAATTGTACCCTTCAACTATATAGTGACCTAAGTGTATAATCTAAATAAAATGGGTAAAAGCTTGTTTAGTCCTTATATTATGAGCTTAGTGTCCATTTAATCCCTATATTTTTAAGAATACCTCAAAACGCTCTTACTATTAAATATTGACACTTATGCCATTATTTTTTTTTATTTTTTTAGCATGCTTTTACAATTTTACACTTTTACAGTAATGTTTCTTTTTAGATATTAATAAAAAAAATTAGATTATCAAATTAAACACAAAAATAAAATAAAAAATAAAAAAGATATATATTAATTTTTGTTGAAGCTCATGTGTGTCCAAAAAAATTAATTTTGTAAAAAATTAAGTTATCAATTTTTTTAAAAAATTAATATTTTAACTTCTCAGCAGAGCGTTCCATAAAAATTAATATATATTATTTTTATTTTATTTTTTGGTGTTAAACTGGTAATTTATTTTTTTTAATAATGTTTAAAAAAGGAACATTATTGTAATATGATAATATTGTAAAAAAAAAATCAAAATGAACAAAAGGTAATGGCAAGAATGTCAATAATTTAATGATAAGGATGGTTTGAGGTATTTTTAAAAATATAGGGACTAAACAGACACTAACATCAAAATATAGGGATTAAACGAATTTTTACCCAAATAAAATTATCTAAAAAGAAATTTGCATGGCCATTTTTGCAATTCTCGCAACCATTTCACTCAATCAGGAGGGTGTAGTTATTATTTTCCCTGAAAAATGAAGGAAAAAAAGGGAATTGCAGATAAATTTTGAGAAAATGAACTTACTTCTGGCGCCAATTTCAAGGCAGTCATTGCCAAGTGAAGGCATGCATCTCATGTTACACCAAATCCAGCAGGTAAGAGCATCTTTTTTCAAATCATTTTTACAATAATGTCGACAATCATCGTATATCTTATTTCCTTCCGCAATATGGATCTCGTTGCTCAAAACCGAAAGTACTGCAAAAATGATCCAAATTGAAGCACTTTCGATTCGAGCCATTTCTTTCTTTCTTTACCTTTTTTCTTTTCCCTCCTGTTGTTCCACTATCTCTTGCTACTCTCAATTTATTATTTGTTGCTCGTAAATGGCATTTGGGAGAGCCATTTATGCATGTTTAGAAATGGGTAATTTTAGATACTGGAAAGTCGAATTTATGGTTTAGTTGTGATTACAGGTTGTATAGTTTTTTTTTTCTTTATTTTTATTTTTGTTGTTATTATTATAAGTGCTTAATTCTTTTCTTAGCGTTGGTTCACAAATAGGGATTAGTAAAATTCGCCAACAACCAACATTCGTCACAAATAGTTTAGTTAATAGTTTCATTTTACGAGGCGGTATCAAGGGCAATGAGCAGGGATTGAGACCCTCTCTTAATCTGAGCATTTATGATTTTTTACAGATCTTGTACCGCATGTGTTTTAGTAATATTAGTGTATGATTAAGATTTATCTACTTTTTTCTTTTTAATTTATTATCCACCAATCATATTAATAGTACTTACTCAGATAAAGATCAGATCAAGAGAGGATCCTGATCCGATGAGCAGACGATCTCGAAATAGTTGTACAAAAACTTGAGATGTAGAGTTGATTTACTAACTTACAAAATAAAACGCATAAATACTTAATAGTATGAAATAGTGATAATAATTTTCTTTTTTGAAACAGAACATTAAGAAGATCAAAATACTGAGATCTATTAGAGCAATAAATTGGATTGACCGTAAAATCTTATTGAAGAGTAGGGAGCAACACTTATACACATGAAGTAAATACCTTCATTCACAGTGCGCATATGATTCGAGTTCCATGCTCTATTCAAAATTCCCTTGACTCTCTTTTAATTTAATCTCCACCAATATAGTTAGGCTCTCCAACTAATGTCAAAAAATATATATATTTGCTGTAAATATTGTCCTCTAATTTGACAAATCTAGATTCATAGACTCTAAATTTAAAACTTAAAGATTTATTCACTTAAAAAACACAACAAACCAATATTATAATCATCACATATTAAGATCTCGATGGACACACACCAGCCATCCTCACTCCCAAAAGAGGAGAAAATAGAAAACTGAAATAGAACAACCATCTTCAACTCATAAGGCGAGGGAGGCTGAAAGAAAAAACAAAAAAGAAAATGAAATTTCACTCTTAAGGATTTGGTAGGGAAGAAACGAAGAACTTATAGGGTAAAGTCATTGGAGAGAGAGAAAAGAGAGTCACTCACTCGCTTTGCAATTGTTTTGAACTTTCATAATGATAATGAGATTGAAATCACGAGATTGTATAAAAATTTAGAAAGCTTGATTTAAATATATAATTTTGCAACCATGATGTAGTTTGTAAAATTCAACCACAATAAAATAAAAATTAAATCTAACTATGCCACCAAAAATTAAAAAAAGTGCAAATAGAATGAGAGTCCAATAAATTAACTTTTACGTATCGAGGTTTCATAATGCTCAAATGATTTGTCTCCAACTTTGTAGTTAATTATTAATTCTCAAATGATAATGATACTTCAAACATTAATCTAAAAGCAGAATCCAAACGCGATTTCTACCTCTTGATCAAAATAAAATCATAACGATGCAACAGATAATCTCGTATTATAAAGATTGATTTTATTCCATGTCCTTAAAAATATAAAGGGTGGGTTCATTGACAATTCGTTGGGGTTCAATCAGAATCTCCCAGTCAAGCGATGGGCTCCACGTAAAAGTTTTAGGAGCCATTCTTGCGGTCTAGCCCAGAAAACTTAAACCCATTGGGTTGCTTCTGTTGTTGAGTATGTGTTTGGAGGCAAACCATTATATACGCCCATTGTTACAGTTTAAAGGGTGTTTTTGGGTTGTTTGAGAAGCTGATGCCCAAACAACCCCGTAAAGATTTTTAAGTTCTTAACCAAGATTTTTCTAACTCATAAACCTTGAATGAGTCAACTCGACGCTTCTTCCAGAGCCATCCTTCTCTTTCTTTATTTTTAATTCTCTCTCCTTAAACCCTAAACTAAACAAAACCCAGCCCCTGTTTTCTCTCTAAAACCCTAAAAAGTAAAACTTTCTTTCATCAAGAATCTCGCCAATGGCTGACTCGTCATCAAATCAAACACCTAACAAAGAACACAATTACCGCCAATACCATCCTTACCAGCAATTCGACGTTCCGATCCAAAACCTCTACAATCTCCCCACATCCCCTGAATTCCTCTTTCACGAAGAATCTCTCAATTCTCGCCGATCATGGGGCGAGAATCTTCAATACTACACGGGTTCCGGTTACTTATCCGGCGCCGTCCTGGGCGCAATCAAGGGATCCGTCGAGGGCTTGCGCCAGGCGGAGCCGTCGGATTCCCTCAAGCTGAGAGTTAACCGGGTTCTTAACTCCGGCGGCCAAGTAGGTCGGCGATTTGGGAACTCGTTGGGTGTTTTGGGGTTGATTTTCGCTGGGATGGAAAGTGGGCTGATTTATTTGAGGGATTCTGATGATTTGTTGAACACTGTGGCGGCTGGTTTGGGTACTGGGGCGATTTATAGGGCCGCCGGTGGGTTGAGGTCTGCGGCGGTTGCTGGGGCTATCGGTGGTATCACGGCTGCGGCGGCTGTGGCAGGAAAGCAGGCTGTGAAGAGATATGTGCCTATTTGAGTGAAAATTGGGTTTTTTCTAGTGGGGGTTTTAGGGTTTTAGCTGTTCTTATGGGTTTCTATTTGATGAAATTTGTCGACTAGGCCTTTGTTCTGTTGTGTTCATAGTTTATGTTTCTAATGGAAATCTTTAGTTGTCATTGAGTTATTCTGGTTTTCGTTTGATGAATTGCTGAATTATTAATCTGTAGAGGTAGGGACTATTTTATCTTAAGGAGTTGATTGTAATTCCGGCTCTTTACTTGAACTTGCTCTGTTCAGAGATTTTTCACGCTGTTTTTCACTCTTGGATGTTTTTACATATGTAGTGTGATTTTTCCTTTTTGGTCATGGACTCATAATCTTCATTTTCTTGTTTGTGAATTAATGTGAATTCGGGAATCAAGTTTGTGATGGAGTATGTCTAAAGGCTTCATGCTTTTACTTTTGGTGTGAGTAGCATGCTAACATGGTAATGGAGGTCTAAACATTGTACTCTTTGTTTTAGACCCTATATTGATTAAGGTAGTGACCTGTTTCTCATATTGAGAATGGATGGGGGAGGTTGGGAATCAATGGTAAATTTAGAGGATTTCAGGGTCATACGGGATAGAACCAGTGGCAGAATGTGATACTTCAAAAAGTGTACTAACGATGTTGGTGGTGGAGTATTTGAATTTCAAAAGACATCATGGTTGTCGTATGTTGGTGATTTAGTATTTGAATTTCAAAAGACTTCATGGTTTTCGTAATGCAAACCTAATAATAACGGAGGGCTGACGATTAGTTTCTTCATTCTAGACGCTATGCTGGTTAAGACAGTGATCTGCTTCTTAAGGATGTTTTCTTTTGTAGGCAACTTGAAGACTATAGGAGTTGAGACTGCAAAGATACATAATAATTTTATTTATTTTTTTGGATAGTCATCCTTGAATATATGATAAGAAGAATTTGGATGTTTAGTTGTTTTCAGTAATTGTTGCCCTGGAATGTGAAGACGTGTCGTTGTGGGTTAATTGATTAGAGGGGCCTTCATTTCTTTTACTGCTATTTCAAGTGAAAATGAAAATGAAAATGAGTTGATTGTGCTGGATTCTTGTTTACGCATGTTGTTTTGTCCTCCCTGGGTGGGGGAAACGCTCGTTATGATCACTATTACTATCAGCCCAAAGGCCCATACGGACATTATCAACCAGACTGCAGAAAGAAGCCGATGGGCTTCTACATTAAGCTTTGCAGACTGCAGAATTTAAAATGAGAAAGCAATTCCAGACTTCCTCTCCCTAATGTCATGTCACATAAATATGGAAAGTTTCCGAGAAAACAGAGGTGTGATTTAAAAACATCACAAGAGTCAAGGATCATTTGGCATTGCATAACTTGCCATATTGGTGATCACAACTATACAGTGCATATATATCTTTTCTAAAATTTTATCAAGACCATTTGGGACATGTCTAGGCTATTTTCTCGCTATCTTTCCTTGTATAACTTTTATCCAAAGCTACAAACAAATTGCCATATATTTCTTAGGATATGATTGTGGATATGAAAATGAATAATGAATTAGACATACCATAAATATCTGGATCTTTGTAATGAATTAAACATACCATATATTTCTTCTAGATGTTTCATATGTACCAATATTGAAACCATAAAATACCAACTCCTTGGCACTTTTGTCTCCTCCATACTACACAAATTTGAGAGAATGGAAAAGATTTCTCAACTGAAATTGGCTTGCTTGGTTGTTCTTTTGTTAATTGCTTCTTCTGGTATGTATATTTTACAGTACTTATCTCGTGTCCTACTTGTAGAAAATTTTAAGTCTCTATGTTTTTATTCCAAATGCTTCTTGCAAATTAACAATTCCAAATCAACTGATTATGAAACCAAACAATATTGATTTTAGGTTTACCCAGAGGATCAACCGAAGAAGTTGTTGTTGCTTGCAAAGATGATAAAATATGTGATGAAGTGTGTGGATCAATTCCCGGTAGTGGCAAGTGCATCGATGGAAAATGTGAATGTCTAAGCGGAAAGTTTGCAGAACAAAAGTTCTCTCAAGATCACCTCTCCGAAACATGATAATGATGCATGTATCATTTTGGTGAACATATGTTGAATATCGACAAGTCTGAATAAGGAATGATAAAACTAAATTTGCATTTATTATTATTTTTTTCTTGAATTGATTATAGCATTTTACTTTTTGATGTTGCGATAAATGCCTTTTCAAAATTCAAAATAATCATTATATGTAAAGCAATCTAATTGGATATATAACTTGCATCAATTGATTGAGTTCAGAAATTGTGTTTATGTAGATTCATGGTAGCACCAGCTTTTTGGTTCAAGAGAGCTAGAATGAAGAAATTAAGAACCTAGTTTATTTGCCCAAGTTCAAATACTGTCATGATTCCTATGGTTCTATCTTTAATCGAAGATATATTGAATATTTGACAGAGCATTGATACAAGAATATAGCTTCCAACATCTTCTAATTCAAACAACATTACCTTATCCATTCTGCATTTATTGAAAAATTACTAACATGACCATCACCAAAATAATAAGAAATTATTGAGATTACCTTAATTGTTTAACAAGTAATTATTCAAATCCTTTACCAAATACATTGTTAATTAATCAGTAATCAAATTCTCCCTTAAAAACCATGCAAATTATCAAAGTGATGATTAAAATCATCCATGAACTTCTAAATGTTCTAATTTAATTGTTGATTGTATTTCATTTTAATTTAGGGATGGTAAAGGGATGGGGTGGGGTGGCCTATCCCATTAAAAATTTCGCCTTCATTTTCCACCCCATCCCTCAATAAATTTAGCGAAGTGGGAATGGAGAATCTCTATGTGGCGAATGATTTCTTCATTCCCGCCATATTTTCCATTTACTTATTTTATAGTAGATATGGATAAATGGTTTTAGTAAATCATAAATTAGAGATTTAAATAAAATCATTACTATATTATAAAGTATTTAAATTATTTCAAAAAATCTCTAAAAGCTTGAAACAATATTTTGAAATAATATTAAAACAAAAAAATATGTGAAGAGAGCAGCACATTGAGAGAAAAGAAAACATAATAATATTTTAAGGATAAATAAGAATTATAATATAAGGCTTACTTTTATTTATAACCTTTTTATAATAGGTAAAAATAAAAAAAAATTATTAACCAACATTGAAGTTGATAAAACAAAAATTTTATTGAACAAAAATTAAAAAATATTTTTATATATAGGGATTGGGGTGGGTTGGAGTCTTGGAGAGTACAGACCCCTACCTACAAAAATTATTTAAAATTCACTTTATTTGGTATGGAGCCGAAACCCATGGAAAATTTTGTCATCTTTATTTTAATTTCTTCTAATATTTCAAAAAATACATTGATAAATATTAACGTATATAGTACATATCAAAATAAGACAAAAGAAAAAAGTCTAGATGAGAAGAGGGAAAGTAAAAATGGAGTCTTCCTTCAATAGAGCTTTTTTCTTTGAAAAGAGCACTTAGAATAGAAGTTGAAAAAAGGTTGTCATAACTCTGGTTTTGCTCTCTTGTGGAGCAGGGTTGGTATTTGTCCAGGGAGTTTTCATAATGGGATTGTCAGTGTGGTGGGTAGGTGAGTTCTTAAATACGAGTGTCAACAAAGTAGTGTAAAATAACATTTGGTAGGTAAAACATATTGAAGGCTTTATGTAAACAGAGAAGCGTAATATGAAATGTAGATTGATTACTTCGGAGTAAGAAGAGGAGGACAAGGTTTCATTTGCTGGCAAAATGAAAGTAAAGGAGTTGTAACTGCTGAGGGGTGTTTACTAGGAAAAATATTAATTACGAGGGGGACTAATAAAAGGGTTTGCCTGTGGCTATGCAACAAGTTTGGAGGACTGTGCGAGCGGTGAAGATTGAGAGCTTGGGAGACAACATTTTCATGTTCAAATTTGCTCTCGAAGCAGACAAAAGAAGGGTCCTAGCTGGTCATCCTTGGCACTTTGACGGGTGTTAATAGTCCTTATACAACTAAGTGGCATCGGAAGCATTATCGCACAAGCATTTACTCATACATCGTTCTGGGTTCATCTTCAAAACCTACTTATTATGTGTATGAATGTAGATACTGTGGAGGAGCTTTGGACCTATTATTAAGAAAATTAAAGAAGTGGAGGCAGATGATAGTAGTGAATGTATTTGGAAGTATGCGAAAGTCAGAATCTCAGTTGGTATAACTAAACCTTTAAAGAGGATCATCTTTTTAAAAGCAGAAGGGGGAGGATAATATTCTAATACTAGTTCTATATGAAAGATTACCGGACTTTGTTTCTGTTGTGGTAAGCTTAGCCATCAATTTAGAGAATATCTTAAATACGAAAGACAACTTAAAAAGGATTTTACCTTTTGTCCTTGGTTAAAAGCATTTACACTCCCAGACCGCTTTAACCAAAAAAGGAATCAAGAAAATAAATTTTGGACAAAATTATAAGAGAAGGGGAATATGTGAGTCAAGAACACCATAAACATCCACAAGACCAATAGATGCAAGGCAACCCAAATGTGGAAATAAGGGCAGAGTTGAGCTAAGGAAAAACGAGTAGGTACAGAAAGCCAATAGAAGCTGAACACATGACCGAGGGGGTTATTCAACAAGCAAAACCTAAGAGGGGAAAACCGAGACTGCAGCTAGATGACAGCCAGAGTTAGACACTCACAACTGGCAGTGTAGAAAATTTTAGGCGTGTGAGAAAGAAGACGGGAGAAAAAAAAGGAGAAATATGGGTGGAAGACTAAATAAAAAATTTGGGAGTTTTGGCTTTGATAGGTGCACAAAGTGAGAATTCCCAAAATACCCAAGTGACTTGGGATGAAGATGTTGTAGATGATAGGCGATTAACACTTGAAAGTGTACATATATTCATGTAATAAGGATATAATTATTAGTTTTTTACGTAAAGTGTTGATTAATGCGCTCATTATTCTTAAATTAATTTAACACTCCCTAAATATATTTTTATGTTAAATTAATTTGCAATATGTTAATTTTTATCTTGTAAATATTTTTCAAGAATAAATATGGAATTGGAATTGAAAGCGGGAACAAAAAAGAACTGTTGGAGCACAATTGAGAAGATGTAATTAAAAAAATAAAAAAATAAAAAGTATAATAATAATAAAAAAATAAAATAAGTAAAAAAAAAGGGCAATCATGATGGTGATGGTCAGGAGGCGATCACGCCACCTAACCATCACCCATATATTTGCTTGTTTGTTTGTTTGTTTGTTTGATAATAATAAGATTTATTAATAGAATAAAAGAAGTTGAAGCTGAAGATTGCCTATAAATAAGAGAAGCTTTTGCGAAAGGAGAGAGAAGCCGAGGAGAATAAACAGAGTGAAGCTAAGAGATTTCTGTTTTTTTTTCTTTTTTTCTTGTGTAATCAATCTTCGTGTAATAGATTTTAGAAATTTGTTAAATAAAATGAGTTTTTTGTTTTTCAATATGAATGACTAAATTTTCTAAGTTAAGGTGAAATGTGTTAGGAAATTGGTGAGTGAAGCAAGACCGCAACTAAAATAAAATTGTAAGAAAATAAAGAACAAGCACAGTAGAGGACACCAGAAATTACGTGGTTCGGCTTTTAACCTACGTCCACGGGCGAAAACAGAAGGAAATATTTTACTAGTAAAAAGGAGTTACAAGTATTGTAGTATTTTAGCTCACTTCCCAAAATCCTAATACACCCAAACTCTTAGAACACTAATCACTCAAGAGTTTATTAGACTCTTAATACTCTCAACTCTAAAGAAAAGAAATGCTTCTCTCTCAATGGAATTGGATGCCAAAAGAAATGGGGAACTCTGCCTTTTATAGCAAAAAAAATGGCTATTAGATTATTATTATTTTTACCACCGTCTTCATTTTTCTATTTTCTTCTTTCTTCTTTTTCATCATTCCAAATTTGCTACTGCAAATTCTTCTTCTTTTTCTATGGACGGCACCAAAACCTTCAACATTTTCTTTGGCCGGCTGTCAAAGCCAACTTTGCTTATTCAAGGCTTCTAGATGCTGCAGCCAATTTTGACATTCTCCCACTTGGAGATTAGATTGAGAATCAATCAATCTCCACACCATCCTTTCTGCTTCGCCATAATCATGTTGCCTACGTTTCTGCTAGGCCACAAGAGGATCTACTCCAGACAAACTTATCAGTATTTATCGGCTTGGTCAAAACATCTGCTAGGTTCTCATTCGTATGGATTTTCTGTAAATTCACACTTCCGTCTTCCACTACTTCTCGAACGAAGTGATACTGAACTCCTATGTGCTTTGTCCTGGAATGAAAAGCTGGATTCCTTGCAATGTGCAAGGCACTCTGACTGTCACAAAACACATGAATTTTCTGTTGTTTGTGCCCGAGCTCCTCCAATAATCTTTGTATCCAAATAGCTTCCTTGCAAGCTTGTGTAGCTGCCATGTATTCTGCTTCTGTTGTAGATAAAGCCACAACGGTCTGCAGTTTCGAAACCCAGCTTACAGCTGCTCCCGCAAGTGTAAACACATAACCAGTAGTGGATTTCCTTTTATCAAGGTCTCCTGCAAAATCTGAATCCACATAGCCCCTGACAGTAAACTCTGATCCTCCATAACATAATGCAACATCTGAGGTTCCTCTGATGTATCTCAGAATCCTCTTCACAGCTATCCAATGCTCTCCACCAGGATTCGCCATGTATCGACTGACTGCTCCCACTGCTTGTGCAATGTCTGGTCTTGTACATATCATAGCGAACATCAAACTTCCCACTACTGATGCATACGGTACTCGAGACATCTCCTTCTTCTCTACTTCATTGTTAGGACACATACTTAAGGATAATTTGAAATTAATAGGAAGTGGGGTAGAAATTGACTTACAATCTTGCATGTTGAAGCGCCACAAGATTTTCTTCAAGTAATTCTTCTGCGAAAGCCAAATCTTCATGTTATTTCTATTTCGGTGAATTTGCATCCTTAAAATCTTGTTTGCTGGTCTCAAGTCCTTCATTTCAAACTCCCTAGCCAACTGTGCCTTCAATTCTTGGACTCGATCTTTGTTGGGGTCTGCTACTAACATGTCATCCACGTACAACAGCAAAATGATGAAATCATTATCTTCAAACCTCTTGTAATATGCACAATGGTTTGAACTGAGTCTATTGTATTCAAGGCTCATGATGAAGGAATCAAATCTCTTATACCAACACTTCGGCGCTTGTTTGAGACTATATAGAGATTTGTTCAACTTGCAAACCAAGTTTTCCTTTCCTATTTCTGCAAAACCTTCTGGTTGGAGCATATATATTTTTTCTTCAAGTTCTCCATGAAGAAATGCAATTTTCACATCTAACTGCTCTAGATGTAAGTCAAATGTAGCACACATCGCCAAGATTATTCTGACTGTTATGAGTCGAACAATCAGAGAAAATATCTCGTTAAAGTCAATACCTTTTTTCTGAGCATATCCTTTCACCACCAATCTCGCACGATACCGTTCCACTTGGTCATTGCCATCACGTTTGATCTTGTAGACCCATTTGTTTCCAATGGCTTTTCTTCCACGTGGTAGTGGTACAAGTTCCCATGCCTTGTTCTTGTGTGGAGCTTCAATTTCTTCATGCATTGCTATCATCCACAAAGCAACATCTGAGCTGTTTAAAGCTTCATGGAAAGTTGAAGGCTCTTCATCCTTTGTTAGAAGACAGTATGCAACGTTGATCTCTGTGACATACTCCAAGTGCCACGTTGGTGGTCGTGTCTCACGAGTTGACCGACGAACTTCTAGAGCCTCGGACTCGACTGGTTCTTGTTCCTCGTACTCTGGTGCTGCTTCAAAAGAATCTGAATCTTTTGGATTATTTTCCACATATACTGGTATAGTCTCTGACTTTTCTTTGACCCTGCTATAATCCTCATATCTCATTTGCAGTTGATCTTCTATAAAGATAACATTTCTGCTAATGACGATCTTGTGGGCAGTGGGGTCCTACAGACGATACCCCTTTACTCCATCAACATAACCCAAGAAGATACATCTTCTAGATTTTGGATATAGCTTTATTCTTTCTTGGGCATTGTACATCACGTACACAAGACATCCAAATGCATGTAGGTAGGAATAATCAGCTGGCTTTCAAGTCCACATCACTATTGCCGTCTTCAACCCAATAGCTGTAGATGGTGACCGATTTACTATATAACAGGCAATTTTAGCTGCTTATACCCAGAATGAATTAGGTAGACCAGCAGTCTTCAACATAACTCTTATTCTTTCTGTAAGAGTTATGTTCATCCGCTCCGCCACTCCGTTTTATTGAGGAGTGTATGCCACCGTGAACTGCCTCTGAATACCTTCTTGCTTACAGAAAGTAAGAAACTCGCCGTCTGTATACTCTCCACCATTATCTGTCCTCAAGCACTTGATCTTTTTACCATATTCAAGTTCCACCCGCCCTTTGTATTCTTTAAATACTAGAAATACATCTGACTTTTTCTTAATTAGATACACCCAATATCTTTTGGAATAATCATCAATGAAAGTCACCATATACTTTGCACCTCCCATGAATATATCCGGTGATTCCCAAACATCAGAATGAATCAAGTCTAGAATGCATTTACTTCTAACAATAGATCTACTGAATTTTAATATATGCTGCTTACTTGTACCACAATGCTCACAAAAATGGTAAACTTCCCGATTTGAGCCCCGGAAGCAATTTTCGTTTAGAGAGAATCTTCAAACCTTGTTCTAACATGTGGCCAAGTTTGAGATGCCACATCATCGTTGATTCTTCTCCATTAGATACGACACACGTATCAGCCTCCTGTAGTGTTTCTCCTTTAAGCATGAATAGATTAGCACTGATCTTTTCTACCTTCATTAATACAAGCGCTCCTTTAACGATCTTCATAATTCCATTCTCCACATGAGTTTTGTACCCATAACTATCCATTTATCCCAAAGACAATAGATTTTTCTTCAGGCCGTTGACATGTCGTACCTCCCCAATTGTGCGAATTGTACCATCAAACATTTTTATTTTGATAGTACCAATACCAGCGATCTCCAAGGCATGATCATTACCCATATATACAGATCCTCCTGAGATAGGTTCATATGTGTGGATATATGTGTAGAACCATTCTCTCCGAGAGGTCATGTGCCAGGTAGCTCCTAAGTCTATAAGCCAGACATCATATAGTCGTTTTCTGCCTTCTGAAATAGTTGTTGTCTCGTTGTAAAGAATTTTGCCATCATCTGAGGTACTTGCTACACACCCCTGAGCATTTGATGACTCAGGTTCTTTGCCATCTCTTCTCTTCTGGTTACTTCAACACTCTTTCTTGACGTGCCCTTTTCTTGCCACAGTTATAACATTTAACATTCTTCTTACTTCTGGATTTTGATCTACCATTATTGTGACTCTCACTAGGGCTACGTTCCGTTGATCTCCCTCTCGTCACCAATAGCGCCTCCGCTTGCTGCGAACTTGCTTGTCTGTTTTCCTTATTTTTCCGCCTACTCTCCTCATTTAATACGGAGGCTGCAACATCATCGAAAACTAGACTGTCCACTTGATTGTTGTTCGCCAGGTTGATGATGAATTGATCATATGAATCTGGTAGACTTTGAAGTAGAAGCTCTGTACGTTCATTTTCCTCTATATTATGACCCAACGTTGTGAGTTGTGAAAATAGAGTCTTGAAGGTATTGATGTGATCAGTCGCCATTGTAGATTCCGTCATTCGAAAAGTATATAGTTTACTCTTCAAGAAGATTTTGCTGTGTAGTGACTTGGCCTCGTACAATTTTGTGAGAGTATCCTATATTTCCTTCGCTGTATTTTTCTCTGTCACACTGGATAATACTCCGTCTGCAAGTGCCAAGTGTAGATCAGAAATGGCGTTGCCGTCTACCTCGTTCCACTTGTCATCAGTTATCTCCATGGGCCTTTCTTTAATTGCTGCCAAGCAATTATTTTTCCTCAATACTACTTTCATCTTCATTTTTCACAATGAAAAATTATTTCGTTAAACTTCTTAATTTCATACTTTACCGCCATTTTGTTGATAAATACCGCACACAAGCTAGTGTACCACCTTGAATAGTTATGAGTATGTGTGAGAATGCACACCAGAAAAGTTCACAGGAAAGACTGGAGGGGTCACAATGGTCCCACTTAAAACCCAGAATCCTTAAGCTCTTATCGCCTTTGTGACAGAACATTCCTATACATGTACAAAACCATCCAATTGCTTTACTCACACTATTATTCCCTACTTTGCATAGCCAAATTCTTGGATCGCTCCCACCGTTTCACGTGAACAGTATCGTATACGTGAACAGTACCATATACGTGTATAGTATCGTATACGTGAACAATACCATATATATGAATAGTACCCTTACGTGAATAGTACCCGACTCCAAAAATACAACCAATAGCTCTGACACCACTGTTAAGAAATTTGTGGGTGAAGCAGGACTGCAGCTAAAATGAAATTGTAGGAAAATAAAGAACAAGCATAGTAGAGGACACCAGAAATTACGTGGTTCGACTTTTAACCTACATCCACGGGCGAAAACAGAAGGAAATATTTTACTAGTGAAAAGGAGTTACAAGTATTGTAATATTTTAGCTCACTTCTCAAAATCTCAGTACACCCAAACTCTCAGAACACTAATCACTCAAGAGTTTATTAAACTCTTAATACTCTCAACTCTAAAGGAAAAAAATGCTTATCTCTCAATGGAATTGGATGCAAAATGAAATGGGGAGCTCTGCCTTTTATAGCAAAAAAAATGGCTATTAGATTATTATTATTTTTACCACCGTCTTCATTCTTCTATTTTCTTCTTTCTTCTTTTTCTTCATTCCAAATTTGCTACTGCAAATTCTTCTTCTTTTTCTTTGGACGGCACCAAAACCTTCAACATTTTCTTTGGCCGGCTGTCAAAGCCAACTTTGCTTATTCAAGGCTTCTAGATGCTGCAGCCAATTTTGACATTTTCCCACTTGAAGATTAGATTGAGAATTAATTGGTAAAAGAAATGAAAAATATAAAATTTAAGAGTGTTATAACCATAATTTAAAATATGAGAGTAGATCCATAAATCTCTTTAGATTTATATGGTATTTTGACATAATGTAATTACTTCAATATAGTTGTGGTACATTAAGTACTCGGTCCCACATTTATCACACTAATAGTTAGTTAAAAATTAAATAGCATAATAATTAACTGGTAAAAGAAATGAAAAATATAAAATTTAAGAGAGTGTTATAACCATAATTTGAGATTTGAGAGTAGATCTATAAATCTCTTTAGATTTGTATGGTATTTTGACATAATGTTAAAACTTCAATATAGTTGTGGTACATTATGTACTCGGTCCCATATTTATCACACTAATGGTTAATTAAAAATTAAATGACATAACAATTAACTGGTAAAAGAAATGAAAAATATAAAATTTAAGAGTGTTATAACCATAATTTGAAATCTGAGAGTAAATCTCGTAACCTTAGCATATTTTTAGATTGATTCAGATTTATTTCCTTTCCCGCATTAAGTTTTCTTAGTTTAATAAATTGATTACTAGATTTTAAATTCTCTGTGGTTCGACTCTAAACTCATCAAGTTATAGTATAATTAGACACTCTTATATTTAATAATAATAATACTTTTAAATCATGTCAATAAGCCTGAAAAAAACTTAAAAAAGCCTAAGATTAGAAGATGGAAACTCCAAGATAGGAACCTCAATGGAAAGAAAGTTAATAAAGTTGGACTAATCACCAAAAAAAAAGGCCCATAAGTGAAGCTGAAATTTTTAGCCCCCGCAAAAAGAAATAAAAGGTTGGAAGCCACAAAAAAGATGACAGTACAATGGGCTATTTTTATTGTCCTGCAACAAAACTTAAACTGAGTTGGAAGACAGCAAACATAGAGGAAGTGGAGATTTCTGATTCAATCAACAAAGAATTATCAGTAAAGCCTCGCTGATAGCCATGAAAATCTTTAGCTTGAATGTTCAGGTTTGGATAATCCTCGAATGTTGCTAGCTTTGAAGAAAATTCTCCAAGTGCAACATGCACAAATTGTTTTCTTGTGTGAAACAAAGCTGTTGTCTGGGTAGATGAATGACGTTAAGATAAAACTAAAGTTTGATCATTGTTTTTTAGTCAGTAGAAATAGATTGGGAAAGGTCTTGACAATGCTATGGAATTCTAATATAAATGTAAACATTACATCCTTTAGTTTTCATCACACAGATGCTGAAGTTTGTGATGAAAAGGGGAAGAATTGGAGATGCATTGGAATTTATGGCAATCTGAAAGCAAGTTAGAGGAGGCATACTTGGACTCCTTTTGAGGCGTCTAATAGGTTTATCATCTTCACCTCGACTCTGTTGTGGTGATTTTAATGAAATTTTGTATTTAAAAGGAAAAAAAGAGAGGTAACAATAGGGATGTTGGAATGACAAATGAGTTTAGGGAAGTTGTGCAAGATAGTAGATTTATTGACATGGGATTTTCAAGGAGGTTATTTACTTGGTCTAATAAGAGGTATAGACAATAGTATGTGGAAGAATGCCTGGAAAGATGTTTTTACTGTACAATTTGGAAAAATCATTTTCATGATCCGGTGGTTACTCACTTGGGGCCGTGGATTTCAGACCACAGTTCAATAATGATGGAAGTTATTGAAAGAGGAAGTGACGTAGGATGTACAACAGGAAGATTTAGGACAATTGACTATAAGGATTTCCAGAGTCTTTATGAGGCTAGTAAAGAGGTAATTGAGGAGTAGATTAGAGCTTGTTCAATCTTTTCAAGAACAACAAAAAATCTATGATTCAATTGAAAAAGGTAAAGCAATAAAAAGTTTGAGGGGAAAAAGAAAAAGCTAGAAAACTTGGTGAGTAAGCTTGAAGTCTTGAGGCAGAATACATATCAGGTAGAGAAGAGAAGGAAGATAAATATAGTTGAGAAAGAAATTGATAATAAGCTTATTAAGAAGAAGATATACTGGAAACAACAATCCCGAGCTGATTAGCTTAAAGAGGTGATAAAAATACCAAATTCTTTCACTTTAAAGCTTCATCAAGAAAGGAGAATAAAATCTGGGGAATCAATGATGAAAATAGAAAATGGATGGATGATAATAGAGATGTAGAGAAGGAGTTCTGTACCTATTTTGCAAAAATGTTCACCAGCACCACCCTTGCCCAACATCATTGGATTTTGCCTCAGCTGATTTAAGTCTTAAAGTTTCAAATGAGATGAATGAAAAGTTGGGATAGCCCTTCACAGAGGATGAAATTTCAACAGCCCTCGCACAAATGTGTCCCATCAAGGTACCTGGTCCTAATGGTCTTCCTACTATTTTCTTTCAGAAACATTGGATGCTTGTCAGCAAAGGTATTCTTTCCATTTGTCTCTATGTGCTTAATCAAAAAGTTACTCTAGCTTCCCTAAGTCATACCTACATTGCTTTAATTTCTAAAGTAAAGAAGCCTATGAAAGTATCGGATTTTAGGCTTATAAGCTTATGGCAAAAACCAAGCAAATAGGTTTAAACACATTCTTTATAAAATTATATCACCCACTCAAAGTGCATTGATTCCTAATAGCTTAATAACAATGTTATTATTGGTTATGATTACCTTCATAAAATTAGGCATAGTAAGGGTAAGGAAAAAGGCTTGATTGCTTTGAAACTAGATATGAGTAACGCCTATGATATGGTGGAGCGGAGTTTTATTGAAGCAACAATTTAAAATTAAACTTTTCTATTACTTGGATAAATTTGATTATGAGATGTATCACCTCAACAATATTTCCAGTGCTTAATGGAGTGCCTAAATGGTTTATCACTCCCCAAAAGGGGTTAAGACAGGGCTGTCCCTTGTCTCCCTACCTATTTATTATGTGTGCAGAGGTGTTTTCTAGCTTAATGCTTCATGCTGAAGAGTAGAATCTCATCCATGGCTTAAGATTCGGGAGTACTATCACTATATCTCACTTATTATTTACTGATGAAAGTTTGATTTTCATGAGAGCAGCTGTGGCAGATTGTCAAAGTATGAAAGCAATCTTTGACTACTACACCAATGCATTAGGGTAGCCTTTTAATGTAGACAAATCATCAAATTCTTTAATGGAAATACCAAAGTGGAGGATGTGGCCACAATCAAAGGAATTTTTAACATTAGTGTCGTTTCTAGGCACGAGAAATACTTGGGGCAACCATCTATGGTGAGTAGAAATAAAAGAAGCTTCTTCAATGATATTAAGCTAAAGGCTCTTAGCAAAATATCTAGCTAGCAGCATAATTTTTTTCAAGTGGGGGTAAGGAAGTTCTCGTTAAGGCTATAGCTTAAGCAGTACTTGCTATGCAATGAGTGTGTTTAGAATTCCGAATGGGCTGTGTAATGACATTCATAAAGCTATAGCAAGGTTTTGATGAGGATCCAAATATGACAAAAGATGTATTCATGGGGCTAAATGGGAAAAAATGAGCAAAGTAAAGATGAGAGGAGGTATAGAGTTCAGAGACTTTGTTTGTTTTAATCAGGCACTGATAGGAAAGTAGTCATGGAGGATTTTGCAGTTCCTTAACTCACTAGTATCCAAAGTTTTGCAAGTAAAATATTTTAGATAAACTAATTTCTTGTATGCAAAATTGGATCCAGTCCGTCATATATTTGAAGAAGTATTTTATGGGAAAAACAAATTATTATGAAGGGCTGCAAATAGAGGATTGGCAGGAGTAACAGTGTTCAGATTTTTAACAGCATCTGGATTCCAAGAGAAGAAACTTTCAGACCTATATTAGCTCTATCATTGCCAAGGGATAGTTTTGTTGTTGAGCTAATCGAGGCTGACAACAAATGGAATTTGGCAACGATTTGTGAGAGTTTCATAAAGGAAGATGCTGATTTAATTTCAAGTATTCCCCTACCAAAAGATCCTAGAGAAGATCAATTGTTTTTGGCACTATAATAAACAAGGAAATTATTTGGTGAAAAGCGGATATCAGATAACCCAAAAGATCAAGTGTCCCTCTCTTCGTAGTATTTCAAGGACTGCATCAGAGATGTTGAAAGCTCTACGGACTCTCACTTTACCAGCCAAGGTGAAAAATTTTATGTGGAAGGCTATTCAAAATTTGCTTCCAAATCCAGTTAATATATGGCACAAGAAGATTATTCCTGATCCTATTTGTCAAGTGTGCAAAAGACATGTTGAAAGCACTTCTCATGCTCTGTTAACGTGTAAGGTGGTCAGGAAGACCTGAAAATTGGTTCTTTTTGCAGAAAAGGTTTTGAACTGGGTGGACCAACCAGTGTGAGTGTTACCCAAGACATGGCAGTAAGTATGAAAAGAACATAAATGGAGCTCCTAATTGCAATATGCTGGGCTATTTGGCATGTCAGAAATTTATTTATTTTTTAAACAAAACAGGTAGATCCTTTGATTACTTTAGCTAAGGCTGAACTATCATAAAATCTTACAGGAGTTTCAAGATCCCAAGTTCAAATCATTTGGAGAATAGGAAAGCTACAAGTCAACAGAGCTGAAGCTCGCCACCTAGGGGTTTTGTAAAAATAAATGTGGATGCAGGAACTAATGCTGATAATCAGGTTGCTGGTTTAAGAGTTGTGGTGAGAGATTATGAAAGAAGTTTTGTAGTTGCTACAGTGAAGAAGGTTCAATTCTTTTGAGATGTTCTGCAAGCTGAAGCAGATACTGTTGCCTGCGGAATTCAAGTGGCTAAGCAAATCGGAACAGAATCAATAATTATAAATACTAATTCTCAAGGGATAGCTAACTTACTTAGCAAAAGGAAGGACAGTAGAACTCCCATTTCATGGATAGTATTTGAGATTCAAGCCCAAATTAATGAATTCACCGAGTGTAAAGTTCAATTTACTCCTAGATACTGTAATGTTAAGGCTCATCAACTAGCCAAGTTTCCTTTTGAGTTTGGGGAGTCTGTCATTTTGGTGGATTCTTATCCAGCAAGTGTAATATGTTTTCTTCAAGTTTCTAATTAATGAAGGTTATAAATCCATCTAAAAAAAGTGTATATAGTTCATAGTTGAATTCTTTTTTTTTTTTTTGTAAAATTTACTTGTGAGAGAGAATAAAATGATTAAAAAGAAAAAGAAATCACAATTCATATTTTATCAGAAGCATTGATCTTCTAACTCTAATGAAATGAAAATTTTGCTGACTAATTGGGTAGGGCCTCCATAGTCACAATCCACAAATTCACAGATCACTCATGTAGGCTCTGCTACTAAGGCCGCCAGTAATCTAGACTATAGACCTTTTTGGTGGCTTTGGTGGCCTAGGGAAGTACGTTTTTGATTCATTTGGGATTGAGGTTGGAAGAGTTGTCCCAACTCTTCATTCATCTTGTTTGAAATTTTAAGACTTAAATAAGTTAAGGTAGAATTTTAAAGCTTGGAAGATAAGTTGATTTAATTTTACACTTATATGATGAAAATATATTATATCTTTACAAATTTTGTCAAAATTATTATTTAAAAATTATATTTATTACGTAATATTAATTTTTATTTTATAATTATAATTTTTTTTTATAGCAACTATAGTTTAAAAATTACAGTACTTCAATTCTAAATAGAACCTTAAAATTGGTTTTATCTCTTTATTTCCATTCAATTGACTTACTGGTTATCTTCTAATTGTGCTGCTTGGATAAAATTTTTACTGGATTGTAGTTATATATGCCTGTGTCATATATATGTAGTTCAGACGTGTATCCTGTAAAATACATAATTATTCATGGTTATACATTTATGGATTGTGACTCTATATATATGGCCATGGTTTAACGCAATTTTTAGCAAATCTGTTCACACGAAATGTGGTATAGGATAAGGGTTTGTAAATGGATGACCAGAGATCCTGATATTAAGATCAGAGCTCGTCGATGAAGGTGTGAAAGTGAGCCAAAAATTAAAATTGAAAATTTACACGTAGGAGAATCGAACGCGATGTGAGCTGTGGATTGAGACAATAGTTTGTAAATGTGCTGTGAGACAAGGGCCAGATGAAAGGTAAGACAGGTCTGAGACAAAGACTGAAAATAAGTTAATAAATAATAAATTATTGAGTTTGCATGTTAAAAAAAGATGAATAAATTACTGTTAAAAGTGAGTTTAGAATAGATGCTTTACCATATACTGGATTTTGTGTAACATGAGATGCAAGTCTACACTTGGCAATGACCGCCTTGGTGTGTTAATTAATTCTCTCATTTGTAGTTTGCATTTCATTAATCAATCGATGAATCAGTACTCGAATTTTTAGAATGAAATTTATGTTCAATGAATTTATCTTCTTCTTTTGTCTTTGATCCGTAGAAGCCAATATCAAGGAGCAGAAGGACAGGGAAGCTCCTCTATTACCACCACCGAAAAAACCGTCTAACAAAATCAAATCCTATATCTTTGATATACAGTAAAGAAGAAAAAGAATAAGAGCTGCATGGCCCTATTTCTTTGTTCAAATGGGTATAATAAAAAAATATCTATATTTGATTTTTCTAGCTGATTTTTTCTCTCTTGCTGTTATCTTTATATTCCTAATATCGTATATGGAAATTCCATAGGATATCCATTGACGAGAAGTAGGTGAACACAAGACTTTTTATCACTCGGAGCTAATTTATAAATTCATTATAAATATTTATGTGACTGTCGGTCCATATAAAGGAGTTAAAGTAACATATGAGTTAACGCCATATCAAAACTCTTAACATATATTTTATAAAAGAATAACAACAAAGCAATAATAAAATTATAATATAAATCATTAAAGTTGTACATTAAAAAGTTTATTTATGAAATGCATTTTTTATTTTTGTGATAGAAAATGTGAAATACTAGAATAATTTGATTTAATGAAAAAGAAAAGAACAAGTATGATTGTGAAGTGCTTAAATTATAAAATTATGAAAATATTGTTGATTGATATTATGTCGTTTTGTTATTTTCTAATATTCGTGATGGCATTATAATATAATGACATTTTAGATAAATCTTAACAATTTTTGTATAAGTTAAAGTAGTAGTAACATTTTAGCCCCCTAATAATTTTAATTTATTCAATAAATACATAATTTAATTATTTGATAAAATAAATCTCTAATTCTAATTAGAAAAAATAGAGTTGAATTGGAGATATACTTACAAATAAAATAAGAACTAACGTAAGGAGTTACTAGATAAGTAAGCCCGCCACTATGGACGAGTGCTGATATTTTTTGTGCTTATTTTCTAATGATCTTTCAATCACAATTTTTTTAAAAAAATAGGTCAAAACAAAATCCTAACGATGGAAGAACTTATATATATGTATATGTTCGCTTAAAAATGAAGCCATTGTGGTTTCAATTGTTAAGGAGGGAGATTGCCACCATCGTAAAGTTTTCTAACCATTGTTTTCATTTTGTTTTAGACTGTTGTCTCAAGCCTTTTGATGTTTGTTTAAAAAATAAATGTGTTTGTTTACAACTTAAAAAAAATGTATAATCTAGTATATTTTTACATTGTTGTTTTTAAGAAAAAGCTCTTTGGTGTTCTTGGAGCACTGCTTCTTCTCTATTGAGTGCTTGCCATATGAATATGCATATTATATGTTAGGTTTCGTTGAAACATATATGTGATAAACACTGATTAGAAAAAGACTGTGTTCCAAGAGCACCCAAGATTTTTCCTGTTTTCAAAGCTTGAGCGAGTTTTATGGAAAAATATAAAATAATAGGAGCTTTTCAAGAAAATGGTCAAATAACTAAGTACAGCCATATATTTCTAGATCTTTCATACGACAACTGAAACCATAAATCCCAACTTCTTAGCACCCGTGTCTTGTTCAAACCGCACAAATTCGAAAGAATGGAGAAAGCTTCTCAACTGAAATTGGCTTGCTTGGTTGTTCTTCTGTTAATTTCTTCTGGTATATACATTTTATAATACTTAGCTCATTTACTTATATTAAAATTTTTAAGAGTTCGTGTTTTTATTCCGAATGCTTTTCACAGATTAACAATTCCAAGTCAACTGATCATGGAATCAAACAATATTGATTTTAGGTTTACCTATAGCATCAACAGAAGAAGTTGGTGTTGCTTGCAAAAATGATAAAGTATGCCATGAAATGTGTGGATCAATTCCTAGTACTGGCAAGTGCATCGATGGAAAATGTGAATGTCTAAATTGAAAGTTTGCGGAACAAAAATTCTCTCAAGATCCTCTCTCCAAAAAATGATAATAATAAATGGATTATTTTGCTGACAATATGTTGAATATCGACATGTATGGATTGGGTTTGCTACTCAGTTCGAGTCGCAGGGAAGTTGCCTTTGTTGGGAGAATTTGTGCCTCCCAGTTCGAGCGGGGACTTCTAGTCTGGGTTGTGGTACGGACTTAAAGGTGCCTCCCACAGTTGAATTCGAGCGGGGACTTCTAGTCTGGGTTGTGGTACGGACTTAAAGGTGCCTTCCACAGTTGAGGCCCTTCCCAGGATACCTCATCGTTAAGAAAAAAAAAAACTAAATTTGCATGCAAATATTTTTGGGGTTAATTATAGCACTTCAATTTTCAGTGTTTGAAAAAAATGCCGGCATTTATTGAGAAAAGAGATATAGCAACATAAAACCATTGAGTTATATGTAAAGCACATCAATCTAATTGAAACATAAATATTGAGTTTAGAAATTATTTTATATAGATTCATCAAATTTGCCTTCGTGAGAAAATGAAAGAATTATCTGATTCAGTTTCGTTTAATATAAGCAATTTGGAGCTTTTGGTTGCAAAACAAGATAAGCATACAAAATAAAATTAAATTTGCCAATTCAAGTGATAAGGCTCAAATATATCCTTGCACATAGACTCATTAGTAGAATCAAATATAATATCATCAACATAAATTTGAACAATAAGTATATCTTAGTTCTTATACGTAACAAAGTAAGTAGTGTCCGCTTTTTCAATTCCATCGAAAAACCATTATCCAATAAGAAGTTTTTAAGTCTATCATACCATGCTCTAGGTGCTTGTTTTAATTCATTTAATGCCTTAGACAATTTATACAAATGATTTGAAAATTTTTCATTTTCAAAGCCAGGGGGTTGTTTCACATGAACTTCTTCCATAATATAACTATTTAAGAAAGTACTTTTGACATCTATTTGAAATAAAATAAAATCTTTATGACATGCAAATGTTAATAACATCCTAATGGATTCTAGTCTAGCTACAAGTGCAAATGTTTAATCAAATGTTGATTTTGATGATAACAAACCCATTTGAAAATATTTAAAAGGTTTTAGGCCATACTATATTTTCCATATATTTGGGTCATATAATAATTTCAAAAAGTTGTGGGAATAACAAGTATTATTTAAAAATTCTGAAATTAGACCTATTTGAAACTATTCATAACGTTTTGGGCCATAATGCAGTTATAAAAAGTTTTAGGACAAAACTATAATTTTAAAAAATAATTCACTGTAGTCGGCACTGTAGCAAAGCGGCTAACCGGATGTTACAAAGCGGCAATCCGCTTATGGACAGAAACTCTCTGGAATAAAAGCAATTAACCGGATTTAGTAAAGCGGCATACCAGATGTGCAAAAATTCAAATTTTTTAACATAACAGTAGCATAACGTGGCTAACTGGATTCACAAAAGTGGCAAGCCGGTTATCACCAAAAAATCAATAACGGCTAGATTTCTTCTTCAACTATAAATTGGCTCAAACTCATTTAAGATGATGCAACCATTGATATTTTGAGCATTTTCTCTGCAAATCTAAAAGCATAAACATTGTGTATTCATTTCATTTTACTTACACATATTGAGGTTTCATTTGTATTCAAACACATTGTGTGAGAGAAAGTTTTGTAAAATCAAATTGAGAGGTTATAAGTGTTGGGATACACTTGGGTTAAGAGATTGGAGATAATATGTTATTGTAAAGGTTCATTAACACTTTCAAAGTCAATTGTAAGCATTTGAAGCCTTGAGAGGCTTGGATAGTGAAATCCTCAAGCCTGGTGTACTTGAAGGTGTGGCTGTAGGTGGGGATTGCCGAACCACATAAAAATCATTGTGTTTGTTTTCTCTTCCCTTACTCTTTTATTTTTGTAATTTATTGAATTTATTGTTTTTGATTTCATTAAGGCATTACATTGAATTATTGTGTGGTTTGTTTAACTTAAGTTTTAAAAACTCATTTCACCCCCCTCTTGGATTGCATAACTTGTATTTCACAATTATCATATCAATTTTACATTTAAGGACATGTGTCAGTCCATTCCTCTATTTAAACCCCAACACATTTTTGGTTTTTGAAATTAAAGCCTCAACTACAAGTCATTATAAACCTTATTTTCTATGGCAAGGAAAAAATAATTTGTTTAGGTTGCAAACTCAACAAGCCAAATGTACTGTTAAACGCGCCCCTACCCATGTCCTTAGAGATATTGAAGGCAAGGTTTCAAGTCTTGACAAATGTTGGGAATATTTTATTCCTTTAGACTGTGGTTAGAGTATTTATGTTCTCTAAACCTTTCCTCCACCATTGTGGATGCAGTAGATATCCATCTAATATTTGTGAAGGTAGAAAATCTCTCTAAAAATTTATGCCTTCTAGACCTCTCCTCCACCATTGTGGGTAGAGTATATATTCATCTAAAAGTTGTGAGGTAGAGATCTGAGTTACGCTTCATAGAATTTAATATAGTGATGTCCAATAAACTTTTGATTGTAATATAAATAATAAAAAAAGTATAAAAATAATTTAAAAAATTACAATTCCATTCTTTATTATGTATTTGTTTGTGACACCGAGGTTTCAAATAATAAAACTTATGATGAGGTACAAATGTGTGGCGTACAAACATGACAGGGTCAGGGTGTTTAATTTTAACTTAAATTGTCACTTTATATAATCTTCAAATAAAGATAAATTATTAATGCAAAAGTGGTGTTTGATGAGAATTTTAGAGGGGTGTCAATACCACTCCAATTTTTTTTTTTTGATAACTTGATTAATGATTGGGTTATGTTCATTAACATGAACCCATATATAATCTATCTCCACTCAAGAGTTAATAAGTACAATAAAAATAATATAAAAAGATAATATGTCAACTATCAATTGTTTATTCTAAAAATCTAATAAAAGACTAAAATTGAATTTTATTTTTATTTTTGGGTAAATTCAAGAGACTTTTCTCAACTTCTCTCATTAAAACCTAGTACTGATTCTATATTTATATTCTATTGAAAAATTCTAAAATACAATAAAGGTAATACAACCAACAAATGCATAAATAATATGTGTAATTAAATTTAATATATATCACCATGTAAGGGATGGTTTTTCAGAATAAATGCACTAGTTTTTCAAAATAAATATACACATGTCACAACATCATTTTCTTGTTGTATGGATGACATAGTACTTCTAATGTACTCCAGAATTTCTCCTATTCTACATTCCTAAACTCGAAATTCAAAATTGAAATCACACTCTCAAATCTAAATAGAAATGAGTTATTTCTAGGAATAAAGCCTAGAGGCTCAAAGTTGTTGAATTTTCATAATCTTAAGATAAATTGGTTTTTTGGCGCTGTTATTCGAAGTTTAGGCCATATAGTTTTTCAAGATTACAATTATTTTTGTTGCTTTGTACAATTATTATTGATAGGTTAGATGGAGGACAGGGT
The DNA here is from genome assembly GCA_002013955.2 of Citrus medica. NCBI lineage: Eukaryota > Viridiplantae > Streptophyta > Magnoliopsida > Sapindales > Rutaceae > Citrus > Citrus medica. The sequence goes on from MKYO02025871.1 coordinate 182,719, forward strand.
GTACATCATTTCATGTTAAAATGCAGAACTGATCTTTTTTTTTTTCCTTTAAGTTGAGTTCCATTTTGAGTACCTTACGGTTTGTTAACATTTCAAAATTTTGTTTATTTAATTTTTTTAACTTTAATTCGACCGTCAATCGATCAACGCGATGACCCTTAGCTAGTTGTTATGGTATGGAGTTAAAGCAATATGACGAGATGCTGCGAATCTCGGTTGCAAGACGTTGTGAAAATGTTAGCCTCTTAGGCGCGGCCAGCCTTCCGTTGCAGTGAGAGGGTGAGCTCTACCATGTTGTCAACCTTTCTCCTCACCTAAACAGAGTTCTTTTGAGTTTTTAAGAGTTCTATACCATGCGCTCAATTTCTTTATTTTTTATTATTTGTTTTTAGTTTTTACTTTAGAGAACCTTTGTCCATGAATCAAATGATGTTTGTGTGTCTAAGTCTTTCTTTAGTGTGGGTGTCTTAATTTTTTTACGCGTACACATTGTTAAGCCATACAGTCTAATAAAGAGATTTAACTATGGTGCAATTTTAGTACCATACCACAGCTGCATCTAACCATTGGATCCAATTATCTAACCATTGGACCTCTCTAAGTAGTTGGATCCAATAGCTAGGTGTAGCTGTGGTATGATATCACAATTACACCATAGCTGGACCCCTAATAAAGTCAGTACAAATATATTATTAAATCACATGGTTTTAATGTATACTAAAAATTTATTCCGCATGATTTAGGAGATTAAATATATATGTTAATTGTAGATAAAGTGGAAAAAAAACTAATTTAATTGTCAATATCAAAGTTTAAAACTCAATCTTATCAACTCATTTACCATGTGCGACTAGGAAAGAGGAAAAAAAACTAGAAGATGATCCTTTTAAGTTTTAAGATCTCTAAAAATAATTAATCGATAACAATAATTGGAAAACTCACCACAAACTTTTGGATTTTCAACAATCATCTTAATCCAATTCAGAGAACTTCATTATACGTACACCCAGCTAAAGGATACTATTAACTTGATTCCATTAAACTAAGGGTTATTTTTCGCCACCCCCCATATATTTCGACAAATATTACCGTGCACCCACTTATTTCAACAATAATCGCCACGCACCCATTCTGTTAAGTTCTCCCGTTTAATTTAACAAGCCAAGGGTAAAATAGAGATTGTGTTATAAACAAATAAAAAATTAAGTTAAAACTGTTGCACAGAAGAAAGAGAACAAGGAAGAGAATAGTGTTGTCATTTCAAAAAAACAGTTTCATCTCTGCAAAACGTAATATGTACAAGCAAATATCGAAGCAATATGGAGGGAAAATATTGCGTGTTGGAGACAATTTCATGCCAATTGCTTGATCTCTTACCTACCACATGTTTGTTTTTCAAGAAGCTTGAGGATTACACAACTTATTGGGTTGTGAGAGCGGGATAGAGTGGGTTTTGCAGCTTCAGTCTGCACACATTGAGGTGAGGTTTTAATGTTGTTCATGTGGATTTTTTTTGTTGGAGAATTACTTGATACGTGTTAGATTACATGCATGCAAGTGATAATTATGTGGGATTTGATGAGGTTGGTCATGGGTTTTCTTGCTTTTATGTGTTTCTTGTGTTGAAATTGTTCAGATTTTGACTGACTGACATAAAGTTTCACATTTGCGCGGTCCACAGAAAACAAACATTTTGTAACTCTGCTCATTTGCACCCTTCCTAGTGAGCAAAGAATCATTAACTAGCTTACTGAAAGAGCGATGAGATTTTTCTAGTGAGCAAAGAAAATTCAAGTCAAAAGGGAGGTTCTGTAAGAGATACATACAGCGTTCTAGAAGTTGAGCATTTGGTGTGAGTATTTACACCGTATGCTTCCCCTACGAGATAAGTCAGAATTCACTATCAAATATTTTGTAATAATTTGTTTAGTAATTTATGTTTGTCAATAATGTACAGATTGATGCCATTTTTTGTAATTTAATAATTTGAAATTCAAATTGTGGACAAAATCGTCTTTCACCAATATAATTGTCACAATCGTTAAATTAAACGGGAGAACTTAACAGAATGGGTGCGCGGCAATCATTGTTGAAATACTTGGGTGTACGGTAATATTTATCGAAACATATGGGGGTGGCAAAAAAATAACCCTTAAAATAACAATTTCGTTCAAGTAAGAGTACTAATGAAGACAAAGTAGAATACAACAATAAAACCAAACTAAAACAAAAATACATCAAACATGCCTAGATCTAGCTCTCTAGCATTGTGAAAAGATCTCATAAAACAACTTCTTGAAAAGCTGCATGTGTTGGCTTTCCAAGTTTACAACCACATATAAGCTCCCATCCCTGATTGGACTAGGAAAAACATGCATTGTCCCATCTAAAGGGGTAAGTGACCTAAAAAACACTGGCCTCCCCCACCCAAAATTTACATCAAAAATAGGCATATGAAACATATAGGAAATATTGAGATTAGGACACTTAAAAGTGTGCGCTCCTCGTTTTAAAACTGTTAAATCTGGTTGTTGGTTTAGGTAAGCAAGAGCTGACTTTAAATATTCATTATCCATTCGTTTTATTGCTTTATGAATTCTTTCTGCAGTATAATTTAACGATTCTGATTGGATATCACCTGCTAAGCCGATTGTTGCACCAGTGAAGGTTACATTGCCAATATACCCAAACGGAAGCAGCGGATTCAATCTAGACCGTCCAGTTATTGGAATGTGTAACTTGCTGGCTTGATCATTAGAAAGTCCACGAGCTTTACACAAGCAACGCCATATATGTGCAGCTAGTATCTCAAACCTGGTAAACTTATTTGTGGTTCCATGATCTTGCTTTGATTTTGCCTTAAGTGTGTTGACTTGATCAACTGATAGATTAAGGATAGCAGAGGAAATGGGTTTAGGATTTGCTTCGAGTTCTACATTTTGAGTAGGGACATTCATGGAAGGAGGTGGGTCATATTCTATATGGTGGAATTTGGGGAAAGTTGGGACCCCAATACCTAGTAATGTTCGATCAATCGACGGTGGATTACTAATGGGGACACCACGTGTCATCTCAGCCCAAGTATTGATGAAGTGGAATATTGAAGTTGCATCGGTTAACGTATGGTGCATTGAAACGGTAAGACAAACTCCTCCACATTTAAAATAGGTTACCTAGTAGAACATGTCAGTCAATAAAATAAAAAAATAGCCAAAACGTTCACCAAGTCAAGGTGTAACCCTCATCGGGTTTACGCATGCACCCAATCCAACACGGTCAGGGATATACACTATTTTTATCATTTTCCATTTTCCATAACTAAAGCAGACCCCAAAAAGATAAAAAATTACAAAAAAAAAATCATGTACCTGTGCCACCAGTAATGGATAAGAAGATATATCTCTGTTATAATCAACTGTTGGAACAAGTTTCTGAATCTTCAGGCCTGATTCAAAGTCTTCCAAATCCTCAAGAACACAACTTGTTTTAGCCTCCACAAACAAAGCACCCTCTCCATTACATTTGATCTCAATTCTGCCATTTTGATCTCTTCCCAATCTCCCAGCCATTGGGTAAAATGGCACGAGAACTTTGCTCAATGCTTCTTTCAGTAAACCAGCTTCAAAGAAATTAGAAAAATCATTCGGCTGCCTCTGCCTAAAGAAATAAAAGCCGGGAATGTGAGCTGCCCGCGGCAATAGGTCCAGCACAGAACTTTGTAGGCAATGCTTTGGCGTTTCCTGGGCAGGGCATACCGTTGTTGACTTTTCTATTTGAATTTCCATTGTATCAGAATGAATTATGACAATGAGATCACCACCTGTGAATCAATGAATCTGATGATCGGAACAGAAAATAAGATGATAGATGTAGCAAATCGAACTGATAGGTTGATTGCAAGTAAAACTCACAAGTTTTTGATGCTGCAATATCTTTGACGACCTGGTACAAACTCAAAATTGAGTCAAAACTAAAATTTTTAGAGAGAGTGTTTTGATGCTTAGGAATGAGTCCGAAGCTTGCTCTGTATTCTTTTTTCCTGCCTTGCTTTTTATAAGTGATTCTGTGATTGTTTATCGTTCTCTTGCATTATTGCATCGTTTGCTATCCCCTCCAAAAAAAGGTCTCACTGCGTGTTCATAATTTTAGCCACACGATGACATGAGTAATAAAAGACTGAGCGCACACTTAGATGTCCATAGAGTACAGACATAAGGCGTGATATTAAAGCAAAGCTGACCCACGCAATGCTAAAAAACGAAAAGAATTAATACCTTTATTTAAAAGGGTCCGGCTGTTCAAAAATCTCTTAAATAAGATTAATTTTACTCGTGGATTTTAAAGGATAAGCTTTATTATGTGCGTTTCCTATCAATAACTGCCTTTTTTTTTATGATTTTTAGTGTAATTAAGAATATCTTATTCTGTCATTTGAAAAAAAAATAAAAATAAAAAATCTCCCATACTGCTTGTAGCTTAGATGTAACTTTTCTACCCTCTCCAGAAATTAAAACCTGGTTTGGGATTACAGTTAAAATACTATAATTAGCTTATTTTAGAAGTTTTACAAAAATAGTGTGTTAAATTTTTTTAATAGCAGTTTATTTTATAAGTTTCTCTATTTTGGCAGTAACTTTTAAAAGTAAATAAATGATTTCTTTCTTATCAAATAAACCACTACACCTTACAAAGTTCATATGATAACATTAATATTTTAACGAAAAGACAATTATGTCTTTTTTTTCATAAATACTAATATACAAACAAAAATAATTTAAAATATCAATTTCTTACTAAAATTTAATAAATGCATATAATCAACTTTTTAAACTCACAGCAGCCACAACAACATTATTTACTAAACACCAAATTACTTTTTTTGTGTATTAAATTATCTGATATCTGAAGATCACATTAGACCATTAGAGCGGTAAAACTCTCCCAACAAGTGTATTTAACATAATTGCATTCACAAGTCTCGAACTAAGGATCTTGATTAAGTTAGAACAACGACATGCCAACTGATTTACACGCTTGTTGATATCAAATTACTTTTTAATCAATAATTTATTTTATCAACTACCGAGAACCCAAAACTAACCTAGCTCTTGTCTCATTATAGATTGGGGCAGTTAAATCACCCTTTCTACTAATGGAGTTAGATTTATCTCCGGTATAAGAGATAGAGATCTGGCCTCTACAAGGCAAAATTTTCCAAGTAATACTGGATAGATCTCTAGGATGTGCTACAACTATATGTACTTAAACCCCGGCTAGAATAACTCAAATTATATGATACGTATAGATTAATTTTTTTAGCATTAAATTTTAGTGGATCAAGATGGGACTTGCTGGAAACTCACTACTCTGATATTTAACCGAGCATGATGTGGTAGTTGCGCATTCACACATTAGTTTTTCTCCAAATATATTATATATCTGCTGGCGCAATTAAATAAAAATTTCGGGTCGCTATTTTCTAAGGAAATCACACGGCCCGGCATGCCAATATTAATTATATAGTCGCCGTCACCATCAACCGACAGAAGTTTACTTAATTTCTTTTACCAATGTAGGTTGCGTTTGTTTTTTAACTTAATAACTTAAAGTGACTTAACTTAATTAATTAAGTTAATTAGAGGTGTTTGTTTTTATAACTTAATGAGAATTTTTAGATAATTTTGACTTAATAAAATAAGCTAATTTTTTTGACTTTTTACTTAATGGAAAAATAATTAAGTCAATTATTTGCTAATGTCAAAAATATCCATGTTTTATAATTTATTTTTCATGTCTATCCCAAAACTCACCCATAGATATTTACCCCACATAAAAATATCCATATTTTTTCTTTCTTATATTATATACGATAAAATTTAAAATTTATGGTATTTTATATATTAAAATTCTAAAATAATTATGTATTCACTTGAATATAGTTTTACTTATAAATGTTAAAATATTGTGGTATTTAATATATTATTTATTTGACATTCAAATTTAATAAGGATACAAATGTAAAAGTACATATTTTCAGCTTTTTAAGTTGAAAAAAACAAACAACTTAATACTTATTTTTCGAGATTCAGACGAAAAAACAAACATATTATTCAGATTCAGATATTCAGACCTATTCAGAATTCAGACTAATTCAGATCTATTCAAATTTCAGATAAAAAAACAAACACCATCGTAGTATGGCAAGAGAAATCCTCCATGATTTCCTCCAACGGCTAGTCTCCTTAATATAAAATATTAGATATTTGAAGTTACGGCTTCCCTCCAATATCACGATACCTTTCTATTCACTTTTCTAAATAAACTCATATTGCTAAATTTATTTAACATACACAAAGCAGAACAAAAAAACAATCACATTTAAAGCAAGACGAAAAAAGGACAAGACTTGATGACAATGCAATAAATGCAGTTTCATCATTTTTCAGTATTTGCGGTGGCCAAGACTTGATGACAATAAATTTTTCAGTATTTGCAGGTCAGTCCTTTATTAGATGATAAATATTATAATAAATAAAAATAATTATTCACCATCTAATCTGTTACCTAAGTTTAACCATGCTATTATCTTGTTTACCAAACTATTATCTTGTTATATTACTAAATAAGAAATAAATATTATATTAAAAAAATCTCTATCAAATATATTTATTTTTTAAAATAAAAAATTATCTATTTTTTTAATTTATAAGAACATAAATATTAAATAATTATATTTTAAATAATTTTTTATTTTTAAAAATAAATAAAATGTCACTTATATTCAAATATTGAAAGAATGTATATGTCATTCAGACCCGTTAGATTTTAAAAAAAATAAAAATCAGACTAATGGAGATTTCAAAACAAAAAAAAAGCTTTAATATTGTTAATGATCAAATTTAAATTATAACGGCTTCCATATTAGGGGTTGCAGAATTTTACAGTTTCGGCATCCTTTAACAGAGATACTCTGTTATAACAAAGTTAGAGATATTATAGCTGTAAAAGATGAAACAAGCTCCAATTTAGAGATGTTATAGCAATCCGGTGGCGGCATTGTTCATCCTGAATCGCACCAAGTCACTCAATCTGTTATCCTCTAAGCTCAAGCTCGATATTTCAGAACCTTGTGCTGAAGATTTTATTTCCCTTGATTCCAAGTTGAGTTCCTCTATATTTGCAGTTAGCTGCTCTATCTCTTTCTTCAATTGATCAATCTTTTCAGAGAGCTTATCCTTCTCCGTTTCAAGTTCGGAAAGCCTCTCCTTCCTGTAAAGCTTAGTATCAGGTCCGTAGTTAGCAAGAACGATTCTTTTCAACTGATCAAATAAAAAATCGATTCTAAATCCTGCGCACTGCAAAGATTTCAGCGCGAACCACCATTCGACAGTTAAAGAGTCTTTTGCGTCCATAATCTTAGTGTCGCACAAGCTCTGCACAACCCCGCACAGCATTGTGAAGAAATACATGGAACAATTTTCATTCAGACTGTAATCGGCATCAATATCATTGTATTTGGTCAGCAAATCTTTTAAAATTGTTGCCAATTTCTGAGTGACTGTATAACGTCCCCAGACCTTGACATTAACCAACACGTCGTCCCGATCCCAAAATTTGACGTTCGTAGTTTTGCTTCGCAGGCTCTTTTTGAGCCTTAAAATAAAATGTGCCAAGGCCACATCCGAGTACGGATACCTCTCCGAAATGGTAGCTTTAGGACCTTTATCGCCAGTCTCCGATAATGTCTTCTCAAGTCCTGCAATTTCACTTTCCATATTTTCTGCAATATCGTCTAGTTGATTCCTATCCTTTTCGGTGAAGGATCTAAATGCATCACGTATGGTCAAGTCTTCAGGATTCCTTTCCCGGATGGTTCTCAACTCGACATCTTTGGGGTCTTTCTCTCGTAGAGATTGCATAACCTATCAAACACAAATAAATCAAGTCACTGTAAGCAACTACAATAACATTCTATATAAGCATACCATTATAAGCTAAATCAAGATTATGCTTCTAGTGTCCTGAGGGCTTAACTGGGTGAACCATATAAAATCAAATCCTAGGAAGATAAGGAGCTGAAAATGAATTTAGACTTACAACAAAGTAATTAACGCTTATAAACATACCTCCTGAAGTACGCATTTTAACTCTGCAACAAAGTAACATTCTGCTCAATAGTAAACACATTCGTCGGCGTATCTTTTCGTCTCGCAAATGTCACACATTTGATCATCGTAATTGTAATAAAAAAGATTATTCATGAGCTTTAGCGGATGTTGGTGACTCCAATGCTTGATTTTTTAGGCAACGAACCACAGGAGAAATGGATAGTGAAGTTGCATATCGCACAATGCAAGTAGGAGGCGTCCGGATTGGTAATATCACACCATGCTTGGCACTCGGGTTTAGAGGGCAACTTCTCGAAGTAAATAAGAGCATGTTCATCATGATCTTTAAAGTTTATTGAAGGCTTTAGTTTAGTGCATTGATAATGCAGATTGTAGTGGCATTTATAGCATCTATAAGCCACACGAGAGCATTCATCACGACAAGCACCGCAACGATTAGAGTAATGATCAGTTTTTGAGAGTTCGAGCGAATGACGGTGGAAAGGATGGTCGATTTTTTGTGAAAGCTCGGCACAGGATTTATGAATAGAAAATTCACAGGTGCCACAATTATACGCTGGGCCCTGGGGACTTGTCTCACATATATCGCAAATGATAACAACATCATCATCACCCACCTTCTTTTCATTGAAAATCAAATAGTGCTGGTGGCTGCTATGTTTCATTTATCTCTTTCCAATTGCTTCTCCGTGACCACACAACGCACATGAACGAAGTAGTCCTCACACTCTGCACAACTATAAATGGATGCCAGGGTTTTCTTTTTCTGCTGCAAATCTCACAAAGAGGATAATTAGATTCAGCTATGGTAAGCGTTTCGGTGGTAGTAAGGGTGAGAGGATGTTCATGATGATGTTTATTCACAATTGCTTGTGGTAGATTTGGCCTCTGACTGCCGCACTGGACATGGAAACGATCTTACATTGCGCACAACGAACACGGATACCATCGATGTGATAACCACATGCTTGGCACTCGTTAAAGAACCGAGAGTCTATTACTTCTGCTACAGTGAGAGGATGCTCATGACCTTCGTACTTGACGTTTGGTTTACTTAAATTCTTAATGAATTGCTTGAATATGCAAGCAGCAGAGAAACAAACATGCCTTTCTTTTATTAAAAGAAGCTTAAAATGAAAATACAATTGTTTCAAATATTTATACATGAACTAAAGACAACGGTTGCTAGCTCAATGAGCTACTGAAAATGAATAAGACAAAGAATGACAGCTGCACAGCCAATCATTGAAAACATTCTAGAAATTTCTAGCTTGCAGAGTTCACATGTTGATATTCCTCACCATAACAGTTTTGCCAGCTCATAGGATACACCTCACCTTCCTCATCAGCTACTCTTTGGAAATGGTTGCTCAGGTGGCATGCCAGCAGGGCCTTGGGATCAAATGCTGGTTCTTCACAACCTGAATTCTCAACAGGTTTCAGGTACAGGCAACCGGGATGCAAGCGAAAGCTACAGTCTTGACATCGGTAGGCAAATACTCGATGATCAAGACCGAGGCCACAGCCATTACAAGGAGAGTCATAGAAGGAATCTCTATCTGACAAAGGTTCTTCGAGTATCAAAAGATGAGCGGGATGAAGTGGGTGTTGTATTTCTCGCTGCAACTCACCACAAGATTTATGGAGATAAAATGTACATGATGGTGAGGCGCAAGCATAGCCTGGACCATCAATTCTTTCATTGCATATCTTGCAACATTGACCGCAACACATCAAGAGCTTTAAAATATGCTTCTTGTGAATGTTGGATGAATTCTTGATTAAACTCCATCTCTTTCTCTCTCGTTTTCTCTATCCCTCGATCTTCCCCTGCCCTCCGTTATATCTCTATTAAAACTTTCCAATATTTTATTAGGGAATCACATGTCCCCGCAAAATAGTTTATAATCATCATCATCAAGCGACAGAAGTTGACTTTGATGATAAGTTAGAGAAGCATAGACAACATGGCGCAATAATTGGTGAGGGGTCGGTTGCTTGCCATCGTCCTCATACCATTTGTGTTGAAATTTTTGGTTCCCATTTCGGAGAATAAAAATTTATTAAATCAAGAACCCCCGGCCATTTGGTCTTATCTCGTTTTGCAATTCACCGCACAACCATGGAATCCACAAGCCCTATATCCTTCTCTGAAAACATGGACCTCTTCTCTCTTTATTTCCTATTTTATTTATTTATTTGAAAAAAAGATTTATTACAAAATTGCCATGAGTTCATCCCTATAAATTAATTATTTCAATGAAATGTCGAACTTCGTTTAATTAATACAATTAATACATTGTTTAATTAATTAATGTTGTAAAGTGAGCACATGATTCAACGAATACAATCAATATTATAATTAATCTTATATATTAAGAATTAGGTAAGATAGGTACCATATTCCGCAAAAGGGTTAAAAAAAAAAGAAACTAATAATGCAATGCAGTCAACTCCCTCTTTTGCGTTCGACGTGCCAATTAAATAGTCAATTCAGCAGCGCATTCCTTGGCTTGGCTAAGCTTGCTCATACATCTTCATAATTTAATTGTTTGGGTGTGAGATTATGAGTAACAATAAGCATCCTAAATATTTTATTTTAAATTTCATTTTAAATGATATTTTATTCAATTATTGATTGTTAATTCATTACAAGATCTAAATGATACATGTGCACAGCTTTGTTAATTAATCATCAATTTGGAAAATAGGTAAAGCCACTTTTGTCCTTTCTTAAAATTATTGTTTACCACTTGCGTACCTGATTCAATATTTCATCTGTTAAAACGACAAAGAGTAAATTGTTGAAAAGAACAAAAAAACAAAAAAATTGGTGGAATATGGTATCGGTGAAGGGTCACTTGCCAACTGATAGCTGGCCAGCCTCATCTTGCTACATTTTTATTATTATTATTTCTTTTGGATTCTTATTTTACAATTTATTAGTTCAAGCAAGAACTTCCTTCGGCAACATCCCAAATTCCCAATGTTTTCCCTTTGTCATAAGTCTTCATGTATTCATTATTTTAGATTGTTGCTTCATTTGGATTTTAGCATGAAAAATGAAAGATGATGAATGCTCAGAAGAACACCGATTTAGTATGCTCTCTTGATTAAAACACAATAAACTGGTTTTGGTTGATCGTAAATTTTATCAGCATTTTATTAGCTCTTTGTCTATTTAGTATTAGGGATTTTACTTTTTATTTAACTTTGTGGAATTTAGGGGATAAGCTTTATTGTGTGCGTTTTCTACAAATAACATTTTCTCTTTTACGATTTCTAGTTTAATTATGAATCTCTAGTTCTGTCATTTGAAAAAAAAAAAAAAAACTCTCGTACTGCTTGTAACTTAGAAATAAATTTTTACTTTGACTAACAATTAAGGTCTCATTTGAGATTAAGGTTTAAAATCCTATAAATAACTTATTTTATAGATTTTAACAAAAAATAATGTTTGTTAAATTTTTTAAAAGCAGTTTATTTCATAAATTTTTCTATTTTGTCAACAATATCTAAAAGAAGGGGTTATTTTTCACAAATAGCTCATAGAGTAAGTCATTGCACCCTCTTAAATTCTTATTATAGCATTAATATTTTAATGAAAAGATAATTATATCTTAATTTTTCATAAATTCTAATATACAAACAAAAGTAATTTAAAATTATGTCTACGTTGATTATTATATTATAAAATGTTACTTTCTTAATAAATTTTATCAAATACACGTGGTTTGTTTTCAAATTCACTTTAACCACAATGTATCGGTTAAGTTCACGAGTTGGAGATAAGCGGACTCGAACCACTGACATCCGTCACAGGGTAAACCATCGCCTCTACAGGCCCCCACTGATTCTACCATAATATTGTTAATCAAATGACAAATTACTAATTTTTAATTAACAACTTATTTATCTGCATAATAGAAGTAATTTCTTTCTTCAACTATCACAATCCTAAACTAACCCTAAATCTTGTTCCATTATGGATTGGGGTAGTTATATCTAGAAGACAAAATATTCCCATTTATACTAGCTAGATAGATCTCTAAAGTGTGTTGCAGCTGTATGTATTTAACACTTTAGATAGAATAACTCAATTATAATATAGATAGAATAACTCAATTATAATATATGTATGTATGTATGTATACGCGTGTGTCTACATATACACACACACACATATATAAGGAGTGCTAGCAATAGTCGCTAGCATCACTCACTCGTACAGTAGCTAGCCTTCCTTCAAGCCACGTATACTTTTATTTGTTTTTTATTTTACAATAAATGTATTGATTATAAGACCCTTTCTTTTTCAATTTATTTCAAAATAGTCATGGGCTCCCTTCATCATTTATGCATATTCTCTCTCAAAACACTGCACACACTCCCTCTCAAAATATGAATAAAACACACTTTTCTCTCAAGTTAAAACACACACACACACACACAAGGGGGGAGGGGGGCTACTATCACTTGTAAAATTTAATTCCAAATTCTAATTTTTTTAAAAAAAAAATTGATTAGTGGTCTTTAATCTTCAATTGTTTTTAATTTTTTGAACTGACTTCCATAACAAAAGACAAAATTTGAAAGCTTAATAAATGATTTTTAATTTCATCTTTCATATTTAATTCTCTCATAAATTCCCTCAGCAAATTTATAAACAAATACTTATTTGTAAAACTTTGAAAAAAGAAATGTATATTATAAATTCTCTCAACAAATTTGTAAACGAGAATTTATTTGTAAAACTTTGAAAAAAAAAAGTATATTACCGAGAGAATTTAGATATAAAAGATTAATTTAAAAATCATCTATTAAGCTTTCAATTTGTATCTTTTGCTATGGAAATCAGTTCAAAAAATTAAAAAAGTCAAAGATTAAAAATCAGTAATCAATTTTGGTATTTAACAAAATTAGAATTTAGAATTAAATTTTATAAGTGATAGTAGCCCCCCTCTTTCTGTCTTTCTCGTGGCATTTTGTCTTGAGGGAAAAGGGTATTTTATTCGTATTTTGAGAGGAAATGTGTGCAGTGTTTTGAAAGAGAATGTGCGTAAACACATGAAAGAAGTCATGGCAATTTTGAAATAAATGTAAAAAGAAAGTATCTTATAATTCATACATTTATTGCAAAACAGAGAGCAAATAAAAATACACGTGACTTGACACATGACTAACGACTGTAAGGGTGCGTTTGGTATTGAGGTGCTGCAGCTTTTAAGCTACAGCTGCTGTGAAAAAAAAAGCTGTAATTATGAAATAAAAGTTAATAGTATATAGTAAATAATAATTTTATCAAAATTATTAAAGATATAATAAATTTTATATTATATAAGTGAAAAATTATATCAACATACCTTAAAAGCTACAGCAGCTAGTATTTATCAAACACTTTAGTGCTGTAGCTTTTAAGCTACAACTGCCCAACCTCAATCCTAAACGCATCCTAAGTCTGTAATAGCACTATATATATATAAGAGTTAATTCTGCCCTGTCCTCATATGTTTTCATATTTTCTACCGTGTTCCTAAATGTTTCAATAATTTCAATCTTCTATCTAAATTCGTTATTTGACCGTTTATTCTAATGGTCAAAGGGCAAATTTAGAAGTTCATGCCCTAAATATTATTTGATAATGATAAATTAAATTAATTTGATAATTTAATTGATGAGATTATTGTTTAATTACTTTTAATTAAGATTTTTTAATGTAAAATCAATTATTGGATTAACATTTTATGTCATTTAATTCTTCTCCAATTTAAAATAAGGGATATTAATGATATTTAATTAAATTTCAAATAGATCCGTTTAAAACGGGGGTGCGGCGAAAATTATCAAAATATTTAGTTGTGTAGTAAAAAATATTAAAATATTTGAGGGCTGGGTGGAAATAACCCTATGTATAATGTCAAATTGAGTGACAGACGGGACACAATTTCTTGCATACGAAACTCGATTTTATGATTCAACTTGGTGTACGCATTTTTCTGTCACGTCAAGTAGCTTTCTTTTTTTTCTTTTTTTTTTTTTTGAAAAGAAAGTATACCCTTCAAAAGATTAACTTGAGAGTAAATACATGATGTCTGTTGGAAATTCATCCAACCATATTACAGTTTCGTTTCTTTGCAGGGCTAACTTGGCCAAAGCATGAGCTATGCCATTACAAATTCTAAGGACATGCTGAGTTTTGAAATTCTGAAAAGTCTTCTTCTTTTCTAGAATTTTAGATATCACCCAGAAAATTTCAGACATATTTCCTGACCTCTTGTTAACTAGTTCAACAACTTCTAATGAATCAGATTCAACAACTCCATTAGTAACACCAATGCTTGATGCTACCTGCAAACCCCACTCCGTGGCTACAGCTTCAGCCATTGCTACACTGCCAAAAAACTTAGAGGTTTTAGCAGCCATTGCTACATTGCCAAAAAATTGTCGCGTCAAGTAGCTTTCTGTCTGCTGTCATGGGCTTCCTTCATCATTTATGCACATTCTCTCTCAAAACACTGCACACACTCCCTCTCAAAACATGAATAAAACACATTTTTCTCTCAAGTCAAAACATCGAGCCCGCGAGAGAGAGGGAGAGATATTGCTATCACTTGTGAAATTTAATTCCAAATTCTAATTTTGTTGTATACCAAAATTGATTATTGATTTTTAATCTTCAGAATTTTTTAATTTTTTGAACTGATTTCCATAACAAAAGACACAATTTCAAAAATTAATAGATGATTTTTAATTTCGTCTTTCATATTCAATTCTCTCATAAATTCCCTCAACAATTTTGTAAACGAGAATTTATTTGTAAAACTTTGAAAAAAAAATGTATTTTACCGAGAGAATTTAGATATAAAAGATGAATTTAAAAATCATTTATTAAGCTTTCGATTTGTGTCTTTTCCTATGGAAATCAGTTTAAAAAATTAAAAAATTTGAAGATTAAAAATCAGTAATCAATTTTGGTATTTAATAAAATTAGAATTTAGAATTAAATTTTACAAGTGAGAATGTGCGGACGAAAGAAGCCATGGCAATTTTGAAATAAATTTGAAAAGAAAGGGTGTTATAACCAATACATTTATTGCTAAACGAAGAGCAAATAAAAGTACACGTACCTTGACACAAGGCTAGCGTCTGTAATTTCGAGTTATGCTAGCTGTCTGTCGCTGGCACTCCTTGTGGCATTTTCCTATATCGGGTAAGTTGCATTTTCCATATATAAAATATCGAATTGAGTGATCAAGACGGGACACAATTTCGTGCATGTGAAACACGTTTTTATGATTCAACTCGGTGTACGCATTTTTCTGTCACGTCAAGTAGTTTTCTGTCTGGTCTGATGTCAGCTCGCGCGATTAAACAAAAAATTGTGTCATGTTCTGAGGTAATCGCATGGCCCTCTGCACCAATCTCAGTTATACAGTCACCATCATCATCCACCGACAGAAGTTTTCTTAATTTCATCATCGATTTATTATCCATCGTAAGGGACCCGGAAATTAGCGCAGTATTAGGAGACTGAAATTATCATCAACAATCAAATTATAGAAGTCCGCCATGAATTCCTCCAACGACAGCTCTCCTTGTATAAAATATTAATTAGGTATTTAACTTTACAGCTTCCCTTCAGTATCACGATACACTTTTATTCACTTTTTTAAATAAACTCATATTGCTAAATTTATTTCACATACGCAGAGACTTTTGCATACAAAACCACAAAAAAAAAAAACCAAGTTTAAAACAAGGCGAAGAACGACGGAGCAGACTTCGGACTCTGTCTCTAAGCATCAAAATACTCTCTTTCTAAAATATTTTAATTTTTACTCAATTCTGAGTTTGTGTCAGGTCTTGAAAGATAGCGGAGCATCAAGAACCTGTAAGTTTTACTTTTAATCAATCTATCAGTTCGATTTGCTAGCCCTTGTTTTGATATCATCATTTCTTATCTATATACGTACCATAAAAAGTATTTAAAGCCCAACAGTCTTAAGTTATACGTTGTTTTCTTCCCAATGATTTGCTAGCTTTATTTTTTATGCACCTGTTTTGGTTCATCAAAAATATCCAAGATTCTTATGTTACTTTAATAATTAGAGTTCATTAAATTGTGCATGTCAATTAATAACATATAACTGGACGCATCATCTTGTTTTCTGTGATGATCACAAATTCACAGGTGGTGATCTCATTGGCATAATTCTTTCTGATACAATGGAAATTCAAATAAAAAAGTCAACGACGATACACCCTGCCCACGAGACGCCAAAGCATTGCCTACAAAGTTCTGTACTGGACCTATTGCCGCGGGCAGCTCACATCCCCTTCTTGTATTTCTTCAGGCAGAGGCAGCCAAATGATTCGAATAATTTCTTTGGTGCTGGTCTGCTGGAGGAAGGGTTAAGCAAAGTTCTCGTGCCATTTTACCCAGTGGCTGGGAGATTGGGAAGGGATCAAAATGGCAGAATTGAGATCAAATGTAATGGACAGGGTGTTTTGTTTGTGGAGGCTGAAACAAGTTACGTTCTTGATGATTTGGGTGACTTTGAATCAAGCTTCGAGCTTCAGAAACTCGTTCCATCGGTTGAATACACAAAAGACATATCTTCTTATCCATTACTAATAACCCAGGTAGATGATTTAAGAGAGTCTTTAGTGCTCCTGTGGCACTGCCCATCCATCATCGAATATTTGCCCCGTGTGTATCAATTTACCTCAATTGATTAAAGTATATATGTGAAAATGAATGAATGAATGAAAAAGGAATAGTACCTCAGAGCACTCAAGATATTTCTATAATTTATTCTCCTTTTTTGTCTGCTTAGTTATTGACATATTTTGTTTTACTACCAGGTAACTCATTTCAAGTGTGGAGGAGTTTGTCTTACAGTCGCAATGCACCATACATTAGCTGATGCAACTTCAATGATCTACTTCATCAATGCTCTGAGGAATAGTACCTCAGAGCACTCAAGATATTTCTATAATTTATTCTCCTTTTTTGTCTGCTTAGTTATTGACATATTTTGTTTTACTACTAGGTAACTCATTTCAAGTGTGGAGGAGTTTGTCTTACAGTCGCAATGCACCATACATTAGCTGATGCAACTTCAATGATCTACTTCATCAATGCATGGGCTGAGGTCACACGTGGTGTCCCTATTAGTAATCCGCCATTCATTGATCGAACGTTACTAGGTATTGGGCTCCCAACTTCTCCTAAATTTCATCACATAGAATACGACCCACCTCCTTCTATGAATGTCCCTACTCAAAATATAGAACTCCAAGCAAATCCTAAATCCATTTCCTCTGCTATATTTAATATATCAGTTGATCAAATCAACACACTTAAGGCAAAATCAAAGCAAGACAATGGAACCCCAATTAAGTTCACCAGGTTTGAGATACTAGCTGCACATATATGGCGTTGCTTATGTAAAGCACGTAGACTTTCTAATGATCAAGTGAGTAAATTATATATTCCAATAAATGGACGGTCTAGATTGGATCCGCCTCTCCCATCTGGGTATTTTGGTAATGTAACTTTCACCGGTACAACAATTGGCTTATCTGGTGATATCATATCAGAACCGTCAAGTTCTACCACCGAAAGAATTCGTGAAGCAACAATGCGGATGGACGATGAATATTTGAAATCAGCTCTTGCATACCTAAGCCAACAACCTGATCTAACAGTTTTAAAACGAGGAGCACACACTTTTAAGTGTCCTAACCTCAATATTTCCAATGTGTTTCATATGCCTGTTTCTGATGTAAATTTTGGGTGGGGAAGACCAATGTTTGCAAGGACGCTTACCCCTATAGATGGGACGATACATATTTTTCCAAGTCCAAACAATGATGGGAGCTTATATGCAGTTGTAAACTTGCAAACCCAACACATGCAGCTCTTCAAGAAGTTGTTTTATGATATCTTTTCACAATGTTGGAGTGCTAGATCTAAGTATTGATGTATTTTTATGTTAATTTCGTTTTATGGTTGTATTCAACTTTGTCTAAATTAGTAATTTTATTTGAATCAAATTTGTTATTTCTGTTGTGATTGAGGATATTTCTCTAGCTTATTTGAGTAGTAAATCTAATTGGTCTACAATAAATAAAGTTGTAATTTCTCACTAGATAGCTTATATTATACATTTGGATAATAAGATCTTTTTTCTTTTCGTTATTCCTTTAGGCTTATATATCTAAACTTCGCATTCACAAGTCGGTTGGACTAGAGCATGTCATCTAGTCTCATCATAAAGTTACATTGTATTAGATATCTATTTTAGGTTATAGTGCATTGCATTAGTAACATGATAATAATAAAAGTATCAGTTCATGTTTTGTGGGTGAGGTTTCTTTCTCATCCATTCCATCAAACTATATATATATAAATGTAAAATATACACTCATACATACACGCACAAAAATTATTAGGTAAAGGTTCCAGCACTTCATTAAAGTGCCAGAATGACTAATACAACATTTTAACTAAGTTTTACAATATTCTAAAAATTGTTCTCACACTTTAATAAAGTGAAGGAACTTTTTTTGAAAAAGAAGCATTCTATGTATACAGACTTCAATAAAAATGCAGGATCCACTTTTGCAAAGTTGTATCAATTAATCTCGTATTTCATTGTAGTGTGAAATCCTTTATATAGGAATAGATTTTTGAAGAATCCTCTAATGCGGTCAATCGTATTTTTAAAATGCACATTGGTGGATTTACAAAGTTAAAGCTGTTATGGCAAACGTGTTTACTTCTCTTTGTTGAACAAGAATTAAGCAACTCACAAAACCAGAGTCCACAGAACCAGAAGAAGAATAAGAAATGAACAAACAAGGAAGAACCAAATAACAAAGGATTCACCCACACAACAAAAAACTAACGTGGTTCAGCTCCCCAAGGGAACCTACATCCACGGCTATAAAACCCAGCAAGGGCAAAAGCTTTTATTAAAGAGACTGATTACAATCGATCTTGAGACTGCAGAGAACAAATCTCTTCTTTACAATTTCCTGTAACTCTCACTTAATCCTAATCGAAATCTCTCTCTCTCTTTGTACTGACCAACTCTGCTCCTTAAATACTAAATCCAGAAGCATAACGAACTGTAACAGAATTACACACCCAAGGGACCCATTTGCCAGCTCACTAAGCCACCTCAGCATGTCCATAACAGATTATAACTAATTTCGGTTTCACAAAAGCATTGTAAAAGAATTTTTCTGCGGTGTAAAATCCGTATTTAGAAAAAATGCGCGCAGACGTCTGGAGCTTTGGGTGATTGCCTATAAAAATATATATATAGATAGGCAATGAAACACGCATTCAAACTCTCGTGGTCGTGGGCGAGGTGTTGAATGTGTTTTTCACCTTCATTGGAGTTAAATCTTCGTATCTCTGTCGGTATCTTTTCCCTCTTTCTGTTTCAAAAATGTAATTATGAACAAAAGTCGTAATTGAGGGGCAAAAACAAGAAAAAAAAAATAAACAAGTGCATGAGGCGGCCGGCAAGTGGTTTCTCTATCCCACAGTCCCACAATGATCAATCACCTATTTAATTAAGAATCTCATATTTGAGTGTAAATTTTATTAAAAATAATTATTTAAGTATTTAATTGATCTTTTATTTAAAACATAAAATAAATTAATTTATCTTTTGTTATTAATTAACTTCAATTCAAAATAAAATTTCGTGAGAGGTGTCAAAAGTCTTCTCAGTTTAATTTGACCAATCCCTGAAGTGGCGAAATAAAATGGTAATTTTTAGGAACCTCCCTTAAAGTTTAGTGTATTGAAAATCTGATGAAAGTATTCACAAAAAACAAAACAATATCTAAGAGTTGGCTTGTACCAGTCATGCCCACTATATGGCCTATGCTCATAATTTACAAAGTAGAGTCTCATCCCTTCAAAAAATCAAAATCCATATATATATCCTCCTTAATAAAATGAATTGAAATTAAATTAATTAGCAGGAATAGAAATTGTAACTCCAGCAGCCCATTCTTCATTGGCACCTTTGCTTCTGCTCATTCTTCTTTTGAAACAGAACATATATGCATAAACTGAAACTAACACATAACTGAAACTAAGTGTCATGGCCCCAAACTGAGCAGTCACATTACAAAGCAAACTGAAACTCATCATTTATACACTACTTGTACTACTTACGAAGCTCTTAAATCATTACGCAATAGCTATTATCAGTCATTACCCAACTATTTTTCAACTCAACACCAATAACCCCAAATAAAAACAACATCCAGCAACATATTCATTAATTGAAACAGACCCATTGTTATTTTTAATCAACAAAAGCTGTAAGCCAGTGATTCAAGGAAGCAAGTAGTATTTCGAAGACTAAACTCTTTTGCGATCCAATTCTAGTCGCGACAGACACTGGTCGTCGGCGATACTCACTTCATGGAAGCTTTGGACCACCTCATGATGTCATCTCGTGCATTAGATGAAAATAGATTAGTGATGGCTTCTTCTCCAACGATGAAAATGAAATTGGGTTTTGTTGCGTAAGTTCTATTTTCGAAGTGGAGTGCATTTTCTAAAAAAAAAAAAATTCATTTTCATTTGTCTGTTGAGTAACGATAGTAACTAGGTAATACTGAGTCTATATCTCTAGTTCTCAGACATCCAAACAAGTTTTGTTTGAATTTTATTTTTGTTTAAATTTTAAATTTACTTTTACATATTACTCTTTATAATTACGCCATATTTTCTATCAGATTGTCAATACTCCAACATCAAAGATGGTTCCTAAAAATTACCCCAAATAAAAATCCTTTCAAGCTTTGAAAACAGAAAAGCTGCCACACAGTTCTCAATGAATAGAGATAGAATGAAATAATCAAATTTATTATTATTTTTTTATCAAGAAGCTCCATTAAACGTTATTTGTAAATTCGTTCATTCACAACCAAAGGCTACATACTGTAGTTTTTTTAAAATATATATATATATATAAAGGTAGAAGTCAAGTTCCGTAAAAAGAACATGTTTTGTTCTAACTCAAAAGAAATTCTCCTCTTTATGAAAAATTACAGAAAATTTATTAGGAAGTGTAAAGCAAATGATACATATGAAACAGAAATTCTGCGATTTATTTCAGCACAAGAATAAAAGCGGCTCTGGGTTTCTTTCTTTTGCCACAAGGGATCCAGATCTGGGGTTTATAATATTTAATTAGAAAACCTAGAAATTTCATTGGAGGAGAACGTAAAAAAATGGTACAATATAGCATAGGTGAGGGGTCACTTGATAGCTGCTAGCTGGCCAGCCTCATCGTGCTACGTGTTAAATATAATAATGAGACACAGATCAAAATGATGTCTATTCAAACGATCAAAATTAATATTTTTCATTAAAACGAATCTAAAACTTTAGGAGATCGACAATCGCCTATCATGTATATTTGTTGTCAAATTAGAGGACGACAATTCACTAGACAATCCATCACTCAATCATCATTCAGATTAAAAAAAATCCAATAATTCGGTTTAATAGAATTCCCTACACATAACATTTTGTTAATTAATATTTGCTTCTTATTTTTCAATTTATTACTCAAAGAGGAGCATACTTTGGCGCCATCCCAATTTCCCAATGGTTTCCTGCGCCATCAGTTTTCACGTATTCATTATTTTAGGAGTAATGATACAGCCACAAAGTATTGTATAAATTTATTTTGTATAAATTAACGTGGCACTAATTCATTGGTTGAATAGAAATATAAAATAATGAAAACAAATCATGTGAGTCAAGTGATATTTAATTATAATTTGTGGTTATATCATTACTCTTATTTTAGACTGTTGCTTCATTTGGATTTTAGCATTAAAAAAAGAAGAAGATAAGATAAACACTCACTAAAATCAAGGAGCCAGTTTGCTCACTTAATTAAACTACAATAAATCAATTGTGGTTTATCGTTGTTTTATTAACATCTTGTTAGCTCTTTATCCCTTTAATTAATATTTTTCTTTTAACTTATGCTTTAGACTTTAGTTTTAATTGTACTACGTGGGTTCTCAGGGATAGAGTTTAATTTGCCCAATATGATTTTAGGAATTTTAGTTAATTAAGAATATATCGTGCTGCCATTGGGGGAAAAAAATTAAGAATCTCTTATACAACTTATAGCTTAGTAGTGAATTTCTGCCCTTAACAACAGCAACAAGCTCAATTTAAAATCTCATCCCATTATAATAGATAGGGGTGGTTAGAGACTTTAACCTCATTCGAGATTTAGATTAAAACATTGTAAGAGGGTTTATTTAATAGATTTTGCTAAAAGTAGTTTTTAGTATTTTTTTTAAAGTTGCTTATTTTTTAAATTTATTTATAAAATAAGCAACTTTTAAAAATATAAAAGAGTTACTTTTTGTAAGTAGTTAATTAAATAACATAATTTTGAAGTTCTTATTATGATATTAGTATTTTAACAAAAAGATAATTATGTTTTCTTCTTTTTTTTGGGTAAATCTTAATATAAAAAGGTCATTTAAATTTAAATTTATTTTGGTTATTATACAATAAACTAATATTTATATAATAAAATTTATCAAATACATATACTCTATTTTTTTTAACTCACAACAACTAAAATAATATAATTTATTAAATGTTAAGTTATTTTTTAATGATTAATAACTTATTTAATCCGATCCGTAAAAAAACAATTTTTTCATCAATAATATTATTTTCAAACGGGATCTTAAATCTTTCTTAGTAAAAATAAGAATAAATTTATCTCCAATATAAAATAGAGAGATCTCACCCTAAAAAGCATAAAATTTTTAAATTATGTTCGATATATATAAAAAGATACAAAAAGAAAACTTCCATTAATTAAACGAAAAGCTACAAAAGATTCGGTGGGCATGTACCCAACCACGTGATTTGTTAATCAATATGACAATATTCAAAGCCAACTTGGCTAAAGTATGTGCAAAAGCCAATCCTTACTCGGATCCTTAAATTTTGGTTGATTCGCAATAGAAACTACTATCCTGCCTGCGTGAGCAGCTCTCGGGGATTTAAAAATTTCGAATATTTTCTAAGGGAATCACATGGGTCCCGCATGCAAATATTAATTATGATCAACCGCCGTGGGTTCACTTAAAATTGTAAGAAATTAGGTGAGAAGAGAGTCTCATCTACAATCAACCAGCAGATATCACGCTTGGGAGATCATCATGATTTCCTCAGATGCTAGAGAATCAACGTGATTTCCGCTCACGCAAGAGTGGACCCAGTATCTTAAAGCATCCCTCACTAAGATATTTTTTAACAAATTTTATATTATAAAGTGAACATCAAAGTCTATAAGTTGAAATGATTAAAATAGAACTTAAGGCCACGTTTGGTAACGAAGTTGAAACTCAATAAATTATTTATTTAATGAATAAAAATAATATTTAATAAATTTCGTAAGAGTTACTTTTTTTCATTTTGAGAGCAAATTTTACAAGTAAGTAAATAATTATTTTTTATATACAATTTATTAAATAAATAACCACATACTTTTAAATTTTCTATTATTATTTTAATATTTTAGCAAAAATATAATGATATCTTATTTTTTCATAAACCTTAATATATAAAATATTATAGATCATGTTACCGCCACAATCAAATTACTTTAATAAAATTAACATTATTGCACCCATGTCATTACACAATTATATATAAGGAGGTATGCCTAAGGTGATCTTCATCTTGACAATATTGATGGTGTGTTTACTTCATGGAATGAGAATGAATTGGAATGAGAATGAGATTCTAATGTTTACTTGACAAAAATAAATAGAAATGAGAGTGTGCTGGAATGTCATTGATGTGTTTACTTGACAAAATAAATGGGAACGAGAAATGGAAATAATAATCAATTTAACAAAATATCTATAGTATTAAATAATGTAATTTTCATTATTTAGATACATGTATAAATATTATTATAAAAATAAAATTAATTAAAAATAAAATTAATAATAAATGTTAATAATGATGATATTAATAACAATAATTAATAGTTACTAAAATAATAAAGTTAATAAAATTTAATAATAATAATAAATGTTAATAATGATAATATTAATAAAAATAGTAATAACAATAATTAATAAAATAATAAAGTTAATAAAAATAATAAATGTAAATAATGATAATATTAATAAAAATAATAATAACAGTAATTAATAATAACTAAAATAATAAAGTTAATAAAATTTAATTTTAATAATAATAATAATAAATGTTAATAATGATAATATTAATAAAACTAATATTAACAGTAATTAATAATAACTAAAATAACAATAAAGTTAATAAAATTTAATAATAATAATAACAACAACAACAATGACAATATTGTTAATAATGATAAATTAATTATTTTTATCATTATTTTTATTGTTAATAATGATAATATTAATAAAAATAATAATAACAATAATTAATAATAACTAAAATAATAAAGTTAATAAAATTTAATAATAATAATCATTATTATTATTGACATTTAAAATAATAAAATTAATTGTGATTTGAACGATGATAATTTGGGAAATATAAAAAAATTAGAGGGATACAAAAGTAAACATATATTTCATTCTCATTCTCTCATTTTCATTCTCAACTCCCCCATGAGAATGTGATTCTTGTTCTTTATTCCCAAATTCTGTGGGATCCATACATTTCATTTCCATTCTCAAATTACATTTTACTAAGTAAACATGGCTTTCATTCTCATTCTTTATACCCTCAAGTAAACACACCATGAAAGTAATCATAGTTCAATTTTTTATGTAGGAATAGAAGGAGACAATGACACTTAAAAAAAGTATCACAATACTAATAGTTCTAGATCACAAGAAATGGAAAGTCTAAGGATTATTATTATAACATGTTTAATGTGAATGTTTTTATTTTATTTGAATTATATATTAATATGAATTTTTATTACATTTATATAACAGATTATGAAGTTCATTAATTGAGTTTCTCTTTTCACTTTATGTAATTTTATGTGTTCTGAAAAGAAAGAAAAAAGGCATGTTACAATTGATTAAACATACTCTAAAAAGCAAAACGAAATTACACTTATATTTATTTTTGTCATTATATAATAAAATAACACTTTTACAATAAATTTAATTACTCTACTTTTCAAACTCAAAGTAGCCACAACAACACAGTCTATGAAACACCAATTTAATTTTTTAATCAACAACTTATTCCATCGGTATAGTAAAAGTAACTTATTTTATCAGCCGATGCAATCCTAAACTGACTAGAATATTAGGAGTCTTATTTTTAAAAATAGTTATTCTAAACAAAATAATTATATTTAAAAATAAAAATATAACCCAAATACAAGCTATGTATTCTACTAAAAGAGTATAATTTAGAGTTTTAAAAGTATCAAAATGGTCCCAAGTATTTAATTAACATGTTTAAATAAATAAAAAATTAAATATTGTTCATCTTTTTTATTTTTAAAAAATATTATTAGTAGAAAATATCGACAATAAATTAAGCTCATCGGAAACTCAATAGCATAACTTTGAGCTCGTATCAATTTGTAGAGGAAATTTTTCTTAAGCACACGAGCAATTTCTTCTTTTAATTTCTTATGCAACATAAGCGATATCTCCTACAAATTTATTGCCTACGAGACTAAGAGAATTAATATCAATAGCCAAAACAAACCCTAACCATATATGAAAATTTTAAAAATATTAATAAGATAAGCAATAATCAATAACGTTTGATAATTTAATAATAAATAAAATTTCTTACCTTCATATATTGGGAGAATAAATTAAAAAAAATTGACTCTATAAATGTGGTCAAAAGTAGTTGAACGGTGAAGTGATAACTAATATTTAGCTTTTATTAATCTTTGGTCGGTAAAAATCATAGGGAAAATAAGGAAAAGTAAAAGAAAAAAATTAAAAATTAAAAATTAAAAATTATGGGACATCTAAGTCAATGAAAGTGCGCTCAGTCTTTTATTACTCATGTCATCGTGTGGCTAAAATTATGAACACGCAGTGAGACCTTTTTTTGGAGGGGATAGCAAACGATGCAATAATGCAAGAGAACGATAAACAATCACAGAATCACTTATAAAAAGCAAGGCAGGAAAAAAGAATACAGAGCAAGCTTCGGACTCATTCCTAAGCATCAAAACACTCTCTAAAAATTTTAGTTTTGACTCAATTTTGAGTTTGTACCAGGTCGTCAAAGATATTGCAGCATCAAAAACTTGTGAGTTTTACTTGCAATCAACCTATCAGTTCGATTTGCTACATCTATCATCTTATTTTCTGTTCCGATCATCAGATTCATTGATTCACAGGTGGTGATCTCATTGTCATAATTCATTCTGATACAATGGAAATTCAAATAGAAAAGTCAACAACGGTATGCCCTGCCCAGGAAACGCCAAAGCATTGCCTACAAAGTTCTGTACTGGACCTATTGCCGCGGGCAGCTCACATTCCCGGCTTTTATTTCTTTAGGCAGAGGCAGCCGAATGATTTTTCTAATTTCTTTGAAGCTGGTTTACTGAAAGAAGCATTGAGCAAAGTTCTCGTGCCATTTTACCCAATGGCTGGGAGATTGGGAAGAGATCAAAATGGCAGAATTGAGATCAAATGTAATGGAGAGGGTGCTTTGTTTGTGGAGGCTAAAACAAGTTGTGTTCTTGAGGATTTGGAAGACTTTGAATCAGGCCTGAAGATTCAGAAACTTGTTCCAACAGTTGATTATAACAGAGATATATCTTCTTATCCATTACTGGTGGCACAGGTACATGATTTTTTTTTTGTAATTTTTTATCTTTTTGGGGTCTGCTTTAGTTATGGAAAATGGAAAATGATAAAAATAGTGTATATCCCTGACCGTGTTGGATTGGGTGCATGCGTAAACCCGATGAGGGTTACACTTTGACTTGGTGAACGTTTTGGCTATTTTTTTATTTTATTGACTGACATGTTCTACTAGGTAACCTATTTTAAATGTGGAGGAGTTTGTCTTACCGTTTCAATGCACCATACGTTAACCGATGCAACTTCAATATTCCACTTCATCAATACTTGGGCTGAGATGACACGTGGTGTCCCCATTAGTAATCCACCGTCGATTGATCGAACATTACTAGGTATTGGGGTCCCAACTTTCCCCAAATTCCACCATATAGAATATGACCCACCTCCTTCCATGAATGTCCCTACTCAAAATGTAGAACTCGAAGCAAATCCTAAACCCATTTCCTCTGCCATCCTTAATCTATCAGTTGATCAAGTCAACACACTTAAGGCAAAATCAAAGCAAGATCATGGAACCACAAATAAGTTTACCAGGTTTGAGATACTAGCTGCACATATATGGCGTTGCTTGTGTAAAGCTCGTGGACTTTCTAATGATCAAGCCAGCAAGTTACACATTCCAATAACTGGACGGTCTAGATTGAATCCGCTGCTTCCGTTTGGGTATATTGGCAATGTAACCTTCACTGGTGCAACAATCGGCTTAGCAGGTGATATCCAATCAGAATCGTTAAATTATACTGCAGAAAGAATTCATAAAGCAATAAAACGAATGGATAATGAATATTTAAAGTCAGCTCTTGCTTACCTAAACCAACAACCAGATTTAACAGTTTTAAAACGAGGAGCGCACACTTTTAAGTGTCCTAATCTCAATATTTCCTATATGTTTCATATGCCTATTTTTGATGTAAATTTTGGGTGGGGGAGGCCGGTGTTTTTTAGGTCACTTACCCCTTTAGATGGGACAATGCATGTTTTTCCTAGTCCAATCAGGGATGGGAGCTTATATGTGGTTGTAAACTTGGAAAGCCAACACATGCAGCTTTTCAAGAAGTTGTTTTATGAGATCTTTTCACAATGCTAGAGAGCTAGATCTAGGCATGTTTGATGTATTTTTGTTTTAGTTTGGTTTTATTGGTGTATTCTACTTTGTCTTAATTAGTACTCTTACTTGAATCAAATTGTTATTTTAATGGAATCGAGTTAATAGTATCCTTTCGCTGGGTGTACATATAATGAAGTTCTCTGAATTGGATTAAGATGATTATTGAAAATCCAAAAGTTTATAGTGAGTTTTATAATTACTATTATCTATTAATTACTTTTAGAGATTTTAAAACTAAGAAGGATTCTCTTCTCATTTTTTTTTCTCTTTCCTAACCTCTCATGGCAGATGAGTTGATAAAGTTGAGTTTTGAACTTTGAAATTAACAATTAAATTAGTTTTTTCCCACTTTATTTACAATTAAAACACACACACACACATATATATATATATAAGATCCTTGACACGCTTTTAAAATGGAAAGTTTGGATTCAATATTAGTAGTGGAGACAAATTTGAACATATACAAGTATGCAACTAAATATGATATGAAGGTTGTCGAGGGCCTTTCCTCGCCTAGTTTTTTTTTTTTTTAACTCCTAAATCGTGTAGTTTAAAAAAGTAAATTTTCAATACACTTTAAAATCATGTGATTTAATAGTATATATGTACTGATTCTATTAAATTACATGACTTAACAGTGTGTAAATCTAAAAAAAAAAAAAAGACACTGACACTAAAGAAGGAGTTGCGCACAAGAACATCATTTGATTCATGGACAAAGATTCTCTAAAGTAAAAAATAAAAACAAATAATTAAAAATAAATAAATTAAACGCATGGTATGGAACTCTTAAAAACTCAAAAGAAATCTGATCAGGTGAGGAGGAAGGCTGACAACATGGTAGAGCTCACCCTCACACTCAAGCGGAAGGCTGTCCGCGCCTAGCAGGCTAACTTTTCCGCAACGTGTTGCAACCGACATTCGCAGGATCTCGTCATATTGCTTTAACTCCATGCCATGACAACTAGCTAGGGGTCGTTGCGTTGATCGATTGACGATCGGATTAAAGTTAAAAAATTAAATAAACAAAATTTTGAAATGTTAACAAATCGTAAGGTACTCAAAATGGAATTCAACTGAAAGAAAAAAAAAATTAATCAATTCTGCATTATGGCATTAAATGATGTCCACCCTATCCTCCATCTAACCTATCGATATACAAAGCAACGAAAATAATTGTAATCTTGAAAAACTATTTGGCCGAAACCTATATGGCCTAAACTTCCAATAACAACGACATAAAACCAATTTATCTTAAGATTATGAAAATTCAACAACTTTGCGCCTTTAGGCTTTATTTCTAAAAATAACTTATTTCTAAGGAGAATTGAGAGTGTGATTTCAATTTTGAATTTGGATGTAGAATAGGAGAAATTCTATTATATATCAAAAGTACCATGTCGTCCATATAACAAGTAAATAATATTATGACGTGTACATTTATTTTGAAAATTATCACTTATATGGTGATATATTTAATTCAATTGCACATGTAATACATGCATTTATTGATTGTATTACCTCTACTATATTCAAGAATTTCTCAATAGAATATAAATGTAGAACCAGTGCTAGGTTTTTATGAGAGAAGTTGAGAAAAACTTCTTGAATTTACCCAAAATAAAAAATTTAATTTAATTTTAGTCTGTTTTTAGAGTTTTGGGATAAACAATTGATAGTTGATATATTGTGTTTTATCTTATTTTCATTGTGCTTATTAACCCTTGAGTGGAGATGGATTATATATGGGTTCATGCTAATGAACATAACTTAATCCAACCCAATCATTAATCAAGTTATTAGAAAAAAAAAAAAACTGAAGTGATGTTATTGGCACCCCTCTGAAATTGTCATCAAACAACAATTTTGCATTAATAAATTTATCTTTATTTGGAAATTACATAAAGTGACAATTGAAGTTAAAATTAAACAGCCTATCATATATGTTTGTACGCCACACATTCGTACCTCATCATAAGTTTTAATTGTTTGAAACCTCAGCATCACAAACAAATACATAATAAAGATTGGGATTGTAATTTCCTTTTACTATTTTTACTCTTTATTTTTTTTTTAACTATTTATATCACAATCAAAAATTTATTGGACATCCCTATACCAAATTCTATGAAGCGCGATTCAAATTTCTACCCTCATAAATTTTAGATAAATATCTACTCCACCCATAATGGTGGAGAAAAAAATCTAAAGAGCATAAATTCTTGAGAGATTTTCTACCCTCACAAATTTTAGATCGATATTTACTCTACCCTTAACGGCGGAGGAGAGGCCTAGAGAAAATAAGTATTCTAACCACGGTCTAAAAGAAATAGTGCCCCAACATTTGCTGGAACTCAAAGCCACGCCTTCAATATCTCCGTTGACATGGGTAGCTCATTGGCGTCTGACAGTACGTTTGGTTTGTTGAGTTTGCAACCCACATAAGATAATTTTTCTTTGCCATAGAAAATGGGCTTTTAATGACTTGTAGTTGGACGAGGTTTCAATTTCAAAAACCAAAAATATGTTGGGATTTAAATAGAGTAATGGACTGACGCATATCCTTAAATGTAATTTTGATATGGTGATTCAAGTATAAATATAAAAGGTGGGAAGGTAAATGGAGGAGTGTTAATAGCTTCATAAAAAAACCCCCACATTTTATTAACACACACAAACCATCAATAATAAAGTTAATAAAATATTATAATAATAATAATAATAATATTATTATTATTATTATTATTATTATTATAAAATGTTAATAATGATAATATTAATAAAACAATAATAACAATAATTAATAATAATAATATATTATTATTATTAAATGTTAATAATGATAATATTAATAAAACAATAATAACAATAATTAGTAATAACTAAAATAATAAAATTAATAAAATTTAATAATAACAATAATAACAATAATGATAATATTATTAATAATGATAAATTAATTATTTTTATTAATTATTAATACTATGTGTACTTTGATAAATTGATTCTCATTCTTATTTATTTTGTCAAGTAAACACATCAATAGCATTCCAGCACATTCTCATTCTAATTTATTTTTACCAAGTAAACATTGAAATCTCATTTCCATTCCTCATTTCTATTCCAACCCATTTCTATTCTCAACCCATTCACATTTCACCCTATTTCCATTCCCATAAAATAATCGCAACATAAGTTCCTAAGTTGAAAACCATGACCTTTGCAACTAAGTCCTAGTCTGTCGGCGCTACAGAATCTTCATTATCACGGTGCCTGCTGATAAAATGACCTTTGCTTCAGTAATCACTGCCGTCTACAGATAACGAGAGATGAACACACTTGCCAGTGATTGCTGCTTCCTTCTAGTTTGATAGCTGGCAATCTCACTATCTCCTATTTCCAGTCCACTGCGGCTGCTGCTACTATTGCTGCTCCCTTCCGTCGCTTCCAATTAGTTGCTACCGAGGCGTGTATTGCAGGAAGCCAGCCAGCCAACCAGGTTATTTAACTCGCTTTGTTTTCTAATTTCATGTTAGATATTATTATTGTATTATTAGTATATTATTATTGTATTAATAGTATTTAATTTTATTGTTCTACCATCACTGGATTTTTGTTTTCATTTGTGTCGTAACAAATTGTGGATTAGAGTTCATTTCTTAATATTTTTTCACTGATATTGTGCTTTAGGTTGAAAGATTGTACTCTTATTTCATATAATATACATGAGTAAGTAAATTTATTATCAAGCGGCTAATCTAAACCGTTTAAGCGAATCATTAAGGCAAACCGAAGCTAAACCAAATTGAACCCATTGGTTCCAGTTCGATTTTTATTTTTATTAAATGTGTATCGGTTTTTTGTTTTTTGAATTCCCAATGCAAACCAAATCAAAAATTCCAGTTTAACCCAAAATCGAACCTACTCAAACCGGTGCCCACCCTTTTTTTGTATGCATCTTTAAAAGCTACCCAAATTTCAAATTACCCTCATCTCTTTCCTTTTTTTTTTTTTAAAGTTTTAAAGTCTCTTTTCTTTAACCTCGCTTTCAGAATTTGGCTATGACATCAATTTTCTCAATCTTATTACTTTAATAAAGAATAAGTAAATTCACTTTTTTCTAAATCATTTTTTTTGGCAAACTATTGAAGACTTTATTCACCATAAAAGGAGGAGCAATTATTGATTATAGATTTTGTGGTGACGAGTGTTGATCCCACGAAAAAGCAGATTTAATTATGCGTATGGTTAATTTTCTAGATGCAAATGTGAGTTAGTTGGAAGTGAATTTTTTTATCTTAAGATTTAAAATAAAAATGCGATAATAAATTAAAGATGAAAATAATGCAAATGAAACACTTGAGTCTCTAGATTCACACTCAACATTCACCATGGGCTTAATATTTCCTTTTTAGCTCCAATTAATTTATGAAAGGGATATTTTCACTCATCATAATCATCACTCTAATAAATATGGTATCAAGCACTCAGTATGCCAAAGGTAATGATCTTCCACTAAGTGTGGTGTCAAGAACACGCTGTGCCTGACGATAATAATTATTTTGTCGACAACGTGGCAAGATTATCCACTAAATAACCCAGATACACTCTATCAACACTAAGTCAAGACGATTCACAAAATACTAGAGGAGAAATTTCTCTCTAATTAATATGGTGATAAGTGTTCTTTGTGCCAGACAGTAACAATCCTTTACTAAGGAGCCGATATATCATGCAAAATCTAGATAAGATACACTATCCATCGACAATGAGTCAAAACAATCAAATAAATCAAAGAATAAAAGAAAGTAAACTTACCTAATTAAGCCATTGGATCATGTTCAGGCTTCACCTTCAACCCAAGCTTGAAACTAAATTAACCACTCATAATTGAATTAGGATAAAATGATAATTTTACTAAAATACATAGAAAATACAAGATAAAAAGATAATTACAGAAAATAGAGCTCAAAAATGGATTCAGGGTGTCAAATTAAGAGAGAAGACTTATATTTATAGGTATAATGGATAAATCACGGCTATTGGATGAAAACAATTCAGACGCTCGGGATTGTGCCCCATGGCAAGTTTTGATTGGTTAGAACACATAATCAATCAATGGTACATTAGCATTTCAGTCCAATAAAATGCAGTCACGTCATCGATTAATGCCACATCAGTATTTTTTTCTAATAGCATCCTGCCACATCATCGATCAATGCCACATAATCAGTTAATGACTTGTCATTGGTCCAATAGGATGATGCCACATCATCGATCAAAGCAACATCATCTTACCGTATATGTGAATAATATCATATACGTGAATAGCACAAATACTTTTTTTATGTTCTTTCTAAGGTTTTCGATCGTTTTGAGTTCAAAATGATATCCGTTTTGTTGTTCGACTTCTCATTAGTCCTAAAATGGACAAAATATCCTAAAATATATAAAATACTTAAATTATAATAAAACAAACATAATAAGAGCTTGGAGAATTTAAAAATATAAAATTGAAAATGTTAGTGAGACTTGGACTATAAAATGACGATTTTACCTTGTATAAATATGTATTCTCCAGTACTCAAAAATACCTATTACAGCTTATGTATAATAGTTACTACTTGATCGCAGCGTGATTTCTTCTTCTGGACTGGAAAGTTGTGGTGGAACTTCTAATTTTCAATCTTAATCTCTCTCTTCTATTTTTTTTTAAATACAATTGAAAATTTTGGGCTTCTTAACTAGCATGAAAAATCAATAAAAAGAGAGAGAAAATCTATTTTTCCTTTTTCATTTGTTAAGATATCAAACTTCACAAAAGAAAAACTAAAGCAAGATAGAGAGAGATTATTTGGAAAAGAAGAAGAAGAAGCTAGTTTTGGGATTAAATTGGGTTTCAAAATTACTTTTTATTCATCATTTGATTTGGGGTGTAGTAAGAAAAGTGGTTTTCTAAGGAAATTAGAGATGTTCCAATAGTTTAGCTAAAAAATTGACATATTAGGGTTTTACATTTAAATTGTTATATTTAGGCTCCATTTACTATTTTTTTTATAGAGTTTATTTAAGTAGAGCATTTATAAGTAGACCTTTTATTAAAAAGAATTAAGTTATTTGGTCATCAATGAAAGTTCTTTAAAAAAATTAAAATACTACTTTGATTAACAAATTTTTAAAGTTATGTTAGGAATAAGTGAAATAAGACAATAAAATAAATTAAAGATACTTTAAAAATTTAACTCTTTAAAAAAGTTCTACAACCTCTATTTCACAAAGACCTAAAATTTAAGTTTCGCTAATAGATACAAAATAGCATTTTTAATCCCTAAAAGTTCTACTAAAAATACAATCAAACAATAATAAAAATTAAAAAAAATTACAAACCAAATGTGTACTTAACTCACATTATATTACAAAAAGCATAAATATTTATCTCCTATTTATAACTTTGTTTATTAGCTGCAAAGGAATAAAGCAGGGGTAGGCATTAACCATTTTAGTTTGGTTTTTCCAAAAACTAAAATCAAACCCGATTGGTTCAAAAACTTATAAACCAATGTGAACTGAAATTTAGAACCGAGCCAAGCCAAACTAATTCAATTATATGATTTGGTTCGTTTTGGTTTAGTTTGGTCTAAATTTTTGTGATTTGATTTAAGAAATGTAATTTTTTTTTCTTATTTGTTAGTCAAATTTTTAAACTTATCACATATATTTGATTCATTTTGAATCAATTCAATTATAATCACTAATCATTCATATTTTAGGATTATTTCCACAGCCCCCAGTTGTTTCGACATTTTCTACTGCACCACTAAATGTTTCGACATTTTTCACTCCACCCCCATTTCCGTTAATTTGACCGTTATTTTTAACGGAGCTGTTTGAAATTTAAGTAAATGTCAGAAATGCCCTTATCTTGAATTGGAGAAAAATTAAATGAAATAAAATGCTAATCCAATAATTGATATTTACATTAAAAATTATTAATTAAAGGTAATTGCACAATTATTCCATCAATTAACTTATCAAATAAATTTAATTTATCACCATCAAATAATATTTAGGGTATGAACTTCCAAATTTACCCTTTGACTATTACAATAAATGGTCAAATTAACCAATTTGGGTGCGGGGTGAAAATTGTTGAAATATTTGGGGGCGCGGTGGAAAATGTTGAAACATATGGGGATAGAGCGGAATTAACCCTATGATTTATGCAAAAAATACTAATTTGTGTATATGTGTGTGTATTCTTTTTTCTTTTTTTTTAACACTAAATTGATTCGATTCAATTCAAATTAAAAAAAAAAACAGTCGGTTCTTATTTTCTTAACCATTCAATTTTTACTGTACGAACCAAATACCCACCCTTAAAATACAGTAACAAATAAAGTTTTATTAGTGTCTTTCAGCTGCCTATATATCAAGCCTTCTAATTTCCTGCTGTAAATTGTATTCTTTTGGTTCTTTTATAAAAGTTTGCTTTCCGATGTCTTTACATAATCAGATAATCGACGTATATGTCATAGTCTTCTATATTTCTTTTTTTATTAATTCTTTTAGAAGAAAATTTATTCAATTATATATGTAGTGAGGGGATTGCATGAAATTTGTTTAGAAGCGTACGAAAGATTTTTTAAGTAGAATCAGGATTAAAAAAAAAACATTTACTAAAAAAAATGTTTAAAGTGCACGGTTTGACTTAAGTTAATTTGTTAAGAGAATTTTGAATTAATTAATTACACACCAACAAATTCTGAGAACAAAGCTTCAATAAAACATCAAGTTTCCTAAATTGGATTCTAATGACTTCGTTGCAAATCTATAAGCCCGTGTTGAGTTTCACCATTACTATTATCTATTGCGTGTAAAGATTCAAAGACTCTCGACAAGTCCATTAACGTTAGCTTTATATCATCTCCAGATGTAATTGTCAAGATTTTGTCTTTAATAATAATGTTGAACCTATGCTTCTGGTCAAGTAATATCAGAGTTAATGTCCAAACCTCTCAAGCACAAGTTGTATTTCAATTGTTTCAATTTCAGTTTCTTATCTCACTTTTGACCTCTCATAGTTTTGGACCCATTTATGAGTTATTGTCTCACGCCTCGGTTTATGTTTCATATGTGAAGGGGTTTCATTAAGACTTGTCTTTAATACTAATGTTAAAACTTTTATCTATTAAACTTTGAGTTAAACAACTTATTTAAACACATTTAAAAGAATAATCAACTAAAAAAAGGTTACAGTACGCTCAATAGTATTAGAAATAATGAGAATTTTAACGATTTCATTTTACAAATTAATTATTTTATTTTCCAAACCCTTCTCCTTCCCATATTTAAAGGAGGTGGCGGATCCTCAAAGAGATCAAGGTTAAACACAAATGACAAGAGGAAAAAAAAAACAATTTATAAATTTCACTTTCAATTTACAGAGACGTGGGATAGAAGTAAACCAAATCTGTGAAATAAATCAAGTTTATAAAATACTTGTTACAAGTCAAGGTAATCAATATTCTAGTCTTAATGTTCTTTTTTTCTTTTTTTAATGATGTTTATAAGTCTTTTCTTTGACTTACGCTTCCAATCTTGACAATAACACCCTTACGTAGAAGAGCTGTTGCTTCTAATTTTTTTTTGTAATAAGGTAGCTCTCGTCTCTATTATAAAATCTGATTATGTTGGATTTTATACGCTTCTCAGATTCTGCTTTGATCTTTACCTTCAAAAATCCAGAAGCACTTCCGGTTTTGTGATTCCCTTGTGGACAAACTAAAATGTTCTAGCAAATCAGCTGAAGGGAACATTTTCCGGAAGAAACAAATCTCAGATATTTTGTTCCCGAACCATCATTTTTGCTTGCTTGCTTGCATTAGTTAAACACTTCAACAAGTAAATTGGAAAGTGCTTCTACGGAAAAAAAAAAAAAAAGAAATAAGTCAACACTCTAATAATATTAGATTGCTTATGAGCTTTCTTAATGGGTCCACAAAGAGACAAGATCTAAGAACTTGCTTATGAGCTTTCTTAATGGGTCTACAAAGAGACAAGATCTAAGAACTTGGGCATTAACAAAATGGAGAAGCTAGAAAATATTCCACATGGCACTTTCCTTTTACATTTCTTAGGAATTGCAAACTTTTATGACCAGCAGACAAGGTCAGCAATGTATATATTAGCAGCTTACAGAGTAAAATTATCTGTACTGCCCTTTACCAACTAGTAAAAGGGAAACGATTCTCTTTTACACCAACCCCAGAAGGGCAAATTTCTTTAATTTGTAATCCTGAGAATGGAAGCGATAGATATGTTGAAAAGAAAAATCTGAGATGGAAAATTCGTTAATTTGTGTTTGTGCGAATGGAACGTGTTGAAAAAATATAGGTATACGCTTCTAGATAAGGGTGAAAAAAAGTCCATAACATTAGCCATGTTGACATGTTCAATCTACAACACATCAAATATTAAACCAATGAAATTATTTTCAAGGAAGAAAGAGTTCTTTTTATCAACTGAAACCCGTAGAAGCTTCTACCAATCAAACCTTTACTGTTGATCCATGACCAAGTTGATAATCATCCTCGAAATCTCGTGTTTGTGTATAAATAAATATATCCAACGACTCCATTTCACATCTTCTTCACAGTCTCCCTCTTTCCTTACCATCTAAGAAAAAGAAAAGATGGCTGCCTTCAAACCCATGGCTTTTCTAGCCCTGCTAGTGGCGTTGCTACCCACGACTGCTCTTGGAGATCTTTATGACTTGGCTCCTGCTCTTTCTCCTTTCTTTGGTACGCCAGTCTCTTTCTCTATCTGATAAGCATACATAGATAGACATGCTTATATGCATATATTTTGGTGTTTTTTTGTGAATTACAGATAAGATGTGTGAAAAGGTAGATTGTGGAAAGGGTAAATGCAGAGCAGATATGACACATCCGTTTCACTTCAGCTGCGAATGTGAACCTGGTTGGAAGAAAACAAAGGACAATGATGAAGACAATGATCATACGTTCCTCCCCTGCATAATTCCAGAGTGTAAGCTCTTTCTTGTGATTATTGTACTAAATTTTTGGATTCCTTTTCTATATATAGGAAGTGATTTTCCCATGGAAAAAGGGTAGAAGGCAAGCATGGGGTGATGAACATTAACAAAAAGATTATTTTGAGAATAAACATAAGAAGGAAGAAAAAAAAGAAAACACCAAGCAAAATGTTATTTATGACACATATGCAAGTGCTCACTCGCAAATAGAGAACCTATATGAAAGGCAATATCTTTGTCAAACATCAAATCATCCCTGCCACCATTATCAACTGTAAACAATGTCGTAAACAAAAATTAAACCAGTTCACATGATGTTCTTCTTTAATAAATTACCCCTTGGAAGTATTATAGTCTGATTTTAACAGAACCAAAAGCTTACGGGCCTATTACAGAGCTGAAAGCTTTTAGTTTTAGCAACGAGGTAACGTTGGTTTGTTTCTTTTTATTTTGTTCAGGTACTCTTCACTATGATAGCTGCCACACAGCTCCACCACCAGATCCTGATAAAGTTCCTCACAATATCTCTGTCTTTGAACGTAATCCCCATAAACAAACCTCTATTATCATTATCATTCTCACTTTTCTTTATTGGTTTTCATGTTTCTGATTTTATTTGTGTTGATTTGTATTCATATAGCTTGCTCTTGGATCTACTGTGGAGAAGGAACATGCAGAAACACATCAAATTATAAACACACATGCGAATGCAAACCTGGGTTCAATAATCTTCTCAACACATCTTACTTTCCGTGCTTCAGCAACTGTAAGACACAAACAGACATCTTTTTCATAACAATTGTTATAATTACACAATAACTACTTTGAAAAACTAACTTAAGGAATGGATTTTAATTTCAAGGTACCCTGGGAGCTGACTGTGAAAAACTTGGAATTAGATCTTCAGATTCACAAACAACTTCAAGTAATAATGAGACAATTTCGAGAGATGATGAGAATCAGGGTGAGATAAGTTGCACAAAAAGACCAATACTGTTTCTCACTATTTTTTTTTTGTTAATATTTCTGTCAAATCTTGTTCAACCTTATCCATAGCCAAGGCACACCTAATGGTCAATTTCTAATGCTTTTCTTTTTGCTTTATTTCTTTCAGCTATCTCATTTCAGCCAGGAAAGTTCCATTGGATGAGCATACTGATTATGTCCATGGTGATTGCTATATGGATATAAGACACAAAGCCAGGAATTGAGATCTAGGCTCACCAGACCTTAGTTTCATTATTAAGAAACTATCATACTTAGATATATCTTCATTTGATGCATTGTTGTTTAATTCTTCTCCCCGATTCATGCGTAGAAGTTTAGTTTGTATCAATAAGCTGGGCCTGGATGGAGGATGATCATTGTATACAGAATCCTACAGAATAAATGTTTTGGGTATATATGATTGTTTTAATGATTGATTGATTTATCATTGGTTGAGTTTTCTTTTTCTTTCTGTTCATAAATTAAACTAACTGCATCAAAAGAAATCAAGAGTGAGGTAACTTTCAACAGGAAAGAATAATTTAATAAAACTCCATATAACTAGTCTGAAACAATTTGATACTAGTACAGGCAAATGATCCAAAGTGAAGCTAGAAGCCTTATTTCTGCTGAAATTAACAAACGGCAATGCAATTTTGAAAGTGAAGTATCAAACAGAAGCTATAAGCCAATTACATATCAAATTATATCTAATTTCCCTCTTTACTTTTTTAGATTAACATAACCCTTTTTATAATCACTCTGTTTAAGCCTTTGTCAACTAATCAAAAACTAGAACTATCAAATGAAAGCATGAACCCAAGAAAAACATGGTTGCAACCATTTCGATCAACGGAACAATTTATTTACGTTTTATTCCACATCTCCCCAATTCAAGATACAAAATTTCTACTGAGAACCCACATTGCCAAATCTAACATTTAAACTAAAATTAAGTAAAAAAAATATATATCAGAGTAATGAACAACAAGAAGGAGAACAAATTATAAAAAACCAAATTTTTTAAATCCTCACCGCCATCATCACTTGCTCTTAACTTCAACACCAGTCTTCCCAGCTATGATCACAGCAGTCGCCATATCCAAAAACAACCCGTGTTCCACAACTCCTTCGAGCTTCCCAATCTCTGTCCCAGCTGAAACCCCGTCTTTAATGGGCGTCTCGAAATACAAATCAATAATGTAGTTAAAATTATCCGTGATATAAGGCTTCCCGTTTTCCCCTTCTCTAAGCTTGGCCTCACAACCCAGTTCCCTGAACAAGTCTTGAAGCCTAACCAAATTGAATTTCCAGCAAAACTGAACCACTTCAACTGGCATTGCGAGCTTACTCCCACCGAGTCCGCTCACTAATTTAGTCTCATCAGCCACAACAACGAAGCTTTTCGACGCAGCTTCCACCATTTTCTCTCTCAAAAGCGCCCCGCCTCGGCCTTTAACGAGGTTCAATTCTGGGTCAACTTCATCGGCGCCGTCAATGGCCAAATCCAGTGATGGGTGATCGTCAAGTGTGGTTAAGGGAATGTTAAGCGACTTGGCTTGCTCTTCCGTGCGTTTTGAAGTTGGGATTCCAACGATGTCCCTCAACTCGCCGGTTTTCAAGAGTTGGCCGATCTTGTCGACGACGAAGGCGGCGGTGGAGCCGGTGCCGAGGCCGAGGACCATGCCGGATTTGACGTAGTCAACGGCCTTGTCGGCGGCGAGCTTCTTCAAGTCGTCTTGGGTGAGGGCGGGGACGGCCTGGGCTTTGGTGGAAATGGCGCGTGGTCTGAGGGA
Organism: Citrus medica; assembly: GCA_002013955.2. Lineage (NCBI taxonomy): Eukaryota > Viridiplantae > Streptophyta > Magnoliopsida > Sapindales > Rutaceae > Citrus > Citrus medica. The sequence goes on from MKYO02025871.1 coordinate 223,675, forward strand.
TTTGGGGGCGCGTGGGAGGAAGTGGGCGGAGGTGGAGTGATGGAGACTGGGGAGGAAGGATAAAGAAGTCATTTTTCTTGGGCGGAGCCTGTGGTGGTGATGGTGTGAGTTTGAGAGGAAGATAAATGGGAGGTGAGTTATTGATCAAACCTCAATCTATCTCTTGTGTGTTTTGGTTGGCTTTCGCTTTTTAGTTAGTTGATCAAAATTGGAAGGTGGGAATTTGGTTGTTTATTGGGTTTATTTGGCATTTTGTTAAGGTTATATAAAAATGAAAATGATATATATATATATGGCTTATTTGGTGAATTTGAAAGGTGGGATTTCTATTTTCTTATTTGTTGTCTGTTGGATTTAATTATTATGTGTATGAGCAAATTGGGTTAATTAATTATCAGGTTAATGAGTTTTCCATTCGCAAATTGGGTTAATTAATTATCAGGTTAATGAGTTTTCCATTCTATAAAGTCTAATGGGCAAATTGGGATCGCGTTCAACAATGCCAAAGGCACAGGGTAAAAACTCTTTTATTTTTTTCTTAGAATATTAAAGCTCTCCTTACTTGACAGGGAAAGTGGATAATTTTTACTATATTAAATATATAACTAAATAATGTATTACTTAATTATATAATAATAATTAATACATAAAATTGATTAATATTTAATAAGTTAATCAATTTTAATAATAAATACTTAAATAATATATAAGAATATAACATAATATTAACTTATTTTAGTATCTTATAGTAATTAATATATAAAAATTGATTATTATTCAAATATTTAATATAACTAATAATAAGTACTTAAATAATATATAAAATATATTATTTAATTATGTTACAACAATTATTTTAAATAATTTGATATAACTAATAAGAAATATTTATATATGAATAGATTTGAATGATATTAATTTAAAATTAACAATAATATAAATAATGATATACTATAGAACTCTTACTTAGATTATTCTGCACAATTCATTTTGTTAGTAAATATGTTATAACAATTGTATCACTTTATTATTTTGTGATTATCTTGTTGTATGCATAAGCTTTTGTTCTATCAGTCTAAGATGATTTTTGAACTAATCTTGTAGGTTTTAACTATATATTTATGTTGTTATATTATTTAGAGATTATTTGCTTCGATCTTCATTTCATATGTTATATATTTAGAAAATACTAAAAAATGTTGTGATTCCGAAAAGTAAGGCTATAAACTTTAATTTTATGAATAATTATGATATTTTTTAACATGGTAAATTATCATTTTACTACCAAAGTTTTACTAACAGATCATGTCAATACCAAGATTTGCCGAAAAATATATTTTATTACCAAAATTTTACGCTGTTATCAATTCACTACCATTCCGTTAAGAAAAAAATTAATGTTTAACGGAAATTGAGTTAAAAGTCAATTTTACCTCCAAGAGTTTGGTAGTAAAATAATAATTCCCCTAAAACTTCGGTAGTAAAATAATAATTCCCCTAAAAACTTGGTAGTATAATGATAATTTATCTATCAAATTAACATATAATTTTACGCTTACAGCTGGAAATGTCTTTGATACCCTTATGACATCAGCAAATTTTTAACGTTGTTAACGGAATTGTGGTGAATTGATAACGGCGTAAAACTTTGGTAGTAAACTATACTTTTCGGCAAAACTTAGTACTGACATGATATGTCAGTAAAACTTTGATAATAAAATGATAATATCCCTTTTAACATTTATTCTAAAAAGTTTTAAATTCGTAAATTTAAGACTTCTATATTTAGTATTTTTCTAAGTACTAATAAATATCATTTTTCAAATATATAATTTAAATTAATCACAAAAAGTTAATACAGTACAGTGTAGTATAAAAACATTGTCAAGCATGATTATAAATACAATAGTAATGTAATATAATATAAAATAATATACCTACATTAAAATAATGCAATATGGCATAACACAATAGAGTGTCTAAACCCAATCTTAAACTATTGTGTCATACAATCTTAAATATTGTCAGATGGTTAGAAAATTATCAAAAATTACTAAAATATGAACATTCTTCGTTGTATAAATGAGAGAATATAGTATATACGAGTGACTATAGTTTGTGATCTTACTATTAATAGACTATAGTCACAATCTTATTATTAAGAGACCCCTTCACTGCACTACAAATTTATGACTGTAAATTTATTGTTGAGTTCACAATTAAAAATACAGTAGGACCTTGATAGATTAATAGTCTTGAAATAATAAATCATGAAAAATCTATTAGTTTATTGATAAATTCATAATTTATTAATTTATAAGAATAACATATGATTTTTTAGAAAGTATAGAGATAGCAAAATTAATGGTGTAGTGATTTTGTCAAGATATATGATATGATTTTAATTTGATTTTAATTGAGAATCAATCATTTGATAATCCTTTGACTAAATTATATGGCTGAATTATGATTATATTGTAACTTATGAAAGAAGATTTTTTTGAGCCAATATATTACTTTTCCTCTCTCTTATTTCTCTTAGCATAGCATATAGAATACAATAATGACTTCTCATTAAAAAGGTGTAAGGAAAGTAACAATGACCAATAAAATGAGTTAAGCATTATGCCAATATAATAAAGAAAATCATGGACATATTATATGTATTCAATTTAAAATTAGTTAGTTATTAATTTATGTATTAGTTGGTCCTATAGAAAAATAAGATTTTTTAAAATTTGTTATCTAATAAATTTATCAAATTATTAACTTTTACGTAGGCACCAAGTAAGGACCTGCGAAAACTATTATTTAAATCGAGCTTATCAATTGATTGATTATTAATTAATGAGGCTCTACTATAAAAGTACTAATAAGAATTCCAACATTTGATCCTAATATGAGTACATGACATTTAGCGGCGGATCTAAAAAAATAATTTACCAGGGGGCTAAATTAGACAATAGTAAACTTTAAAAATTAAAATTTTAAATTTATAAAATATTTTCTAATACATTTATAATTATTCTCGATGCATTTTTATATTTTGAAAATGTTAAGCAATAAACTCATTATCAATATTATTAAATGTATCATTTCTTACATAAACAACTAAACTATTATTCAAACATTTAGTTCCAAAGATAATTCTTCATAAATCTCGTTATCTCTACTATTATTATGGAAACTGAAAGAATTAATCCTACTTTTGGGAATACAAAAATGTTTTGTTTGATAAATTATCATTATTTTTAATTGAAGTATAGACTTTTTTAATTCTTATTGTTTAAATTTTATGAGTTTACAAATTTATCAGAACTATTCTAATGGATTTAATGGAAGCTAATTGAAAACCTTAAATATGTTTTACTTTTATTCTTAGAAATTTTTTTGTTTTGCTAGCGGGGGGTTGTATCCCTCACTGGTCACGTGTTGTATCCGCCACTGGCAACAATTATTTGTTAGATTATATAATAAAGTAATCATAATCTTATATTTATCATCGTATAAATAAGTGGTACATAATATTGAGACTCAACTTAACACTCAAGTATTAGGATATGTAATATTTAAAATTAAATAAATCTCGTAACAATAGGAAGCAAAATGGTAAAAAATCATCAACACCCTAAAATATAGTTAAATTATTATAAAGACCCCTTAGTTTCATAATAATTACATAGACCCCCTTAATTTTCAAAATGACTATTATATACCTAAATAAATATAAATATAGTAATAAGATAAAAATAATAAATAAGCATCATGTAGTACAAATAAAATATTACAATAATATAATTAATAAAACAACGTATATAATGAAAATTATTTTTAATATGAAGTTATTATTAATTATGGTTTTTATTAATACTAAAATGTATTGATCTAAAAATTAAATTTAAGATTTATACTAGTATAGACATAATTAAAAAAAGATATTATAAATAAAATAATATAAATTAATGTGAATTTACATATAAATATTATAATATTATTAATATGTCAAATATATTTTATTATTATTAAAAGAATACGACATATTAATAATGTTATTTTTATTTTTTTTATATAAATTTATTTGAAGTCGATTATTGAATTATTGTAATTAAGTATATAACAATAAAAATAAAATATGTGATTATTTATGAAATTAAAAAATCTATATGATCATTTAAACAAATTTTGGGGCGGGCGTGAACTTTGCCCAAGAAAAATATATACGAAATCTGAAAAAATAATTGCCAATTTGCTGAACCCTTAGTGAGATCGGTTTCTTGGGGAAAAAAAAAAAATTACACAAAACAATTTCTTGTCAATAGAGGAATCATCTAGCAGCTGACATAAAAAGCCTACCGTCGAAAATCAAAATTTAGCTTTAAAATTGCAGCAAAATATTTTTCGAAAGTCTTTTAACTTCTCGTCTCAAAACTTAAAATCCTCTCTCGCAAGCCACGCCCCATCAGCCATGTCTGCTGAATCAACCACGGCAATTAACAGAAGCCTAGTGAGTACCATCCCAAGTTTCAATTTCTATGCCCTCTGCTTTGTTCCGATTTTCAATTTTTATGTTTGATTCTTGACCTTGAGACAGTTAATGGGGGAATCTGGGAATTTCGTAACTGTGTTTCTAGAGTTCGTTCTTTTTTTTTTCCCTTTCCTTTTCTTTTCTTTTTTTATCGGTTGAATTCCTATCACGCAGTTTCTGGGTGATATTGATTATTGGCGAGATATTATTCTGTCTGGTTGCTAAGAAAATCAATGTGCAAGGGTTTGTTTATTTTTTAGCTATATATAGTTTAAAGAGTTACAACTTTTTTCCTACGATATTTGGGTTGTTCACAACATGTTCATTAAGACTGTTAAATTGGTTTTTAATGATTAGGTTGATCTATTGGACTTCATAGACTGGTCTGGAGTTGAGTGCCTTAACCATAATACTGCTCATTCTCTTCCCAATGCAATCAAACAGGTAATTTTTTCATTCAACATTGTTTTTTTTTTTCTCCCTTCTCTCTTAGGTTTTATAACTATTTGCTAGTGATTTAAACTTTTGGATGAATTATGAAGGAAAGTTTCGCCTTTTATGCTGATTTTTCATGATTTGTTAGTAATCTGGAAAGTGCATGCCAGGTCAATGTGATATTTCATTATTTATTTATTTTTTTTTGTGGTCATGATGAAAGTATGAATCTAAAATCTGAAGATTATTTGTTTCATATCTTTGTTTTCAAGAATAAAGGAAGCTTGTCTTCACCATATTATAGCGAAATACTATTTGTTTTATTTGGTTTTATATTGTAATATTTCAATATCTGATGATCTGTGTTTTGATCAGCATAGAACTCGGCCATAAAAAACTGTGTATGGAATTGAAGGTTTACTTCTTCATAGTAATTAGAGACTGGAATTGCTAGTTCCAAACTTTTTAGTTTCGTTCATGCCGCCGAACACTGTATTTTTACAGAACCTATCCTTGTTCAGTGTCTTCCTTTCGAATTTGTGGGATGTACAACTCTACTTAATTTACTTTCCCATGAACTCTAGGGTTACAGAGAAGATGAGGGTTTGTATCTGGAAAGTGATGCAGATGAGCAACTTCTGATATATCTTCCTTTTACGCAAGTTGTGAAGCTTCATTCCATTGTCGTCAAAGGACCTGAGGAGGAAGGTACTTGTCACTGTTTGTGAATGTGCATGTTTTATATGCATGTGGATGGCCTGAATTACTTTCTGATCAACACACTGCAACAATATCTGATCTTGTTCTCTTTCTTCCAACTGAAAGCATATAGCAATGTGGATGTGATGAGCCTTCGAGCTTAGGCAACCCATAGCACCACACCCTGTACTATAGTTAAGGAACAATGACCATCCTGTAGAAGGGTGAATTATATCTACATAATAGAGAACTTAACTAGTTTTCCCAAGATAGTATCATATGTAAATATCGCAGCATGTTTGTGTGGATGCATTGACTTGAAAAATTGATCAATTCAATGTCTCATCTTTCGGGAGCTTGTCAGATTTGATACATTAAGAACTGAAGGCTCTAGAATGTTTTCTTACTGATACTGTTGGGGATTTATAAGTAAACATTCATTTTGTTTTGCACATATAGTTTGAATTGGTGCAGATTCATTTTTTGTGGACCCATAATTCTAATGTGAAGGTTGTTTAATAGGTCCTAAGACGGTGAAACTTTTCTCAAACAGAGAACATATGGGATTCAGGTACTGTTTGAATAAAACTTGTTGTCATTGATTTTTGATTTGAAATGGAAATATGCACAACTGGTATACTTATGTTTCTTAATTTTGTGACAACAGCAATGTCAATGATTTCCCTCCAAGTGACACAGCTGTTTTGACCCTGGATAATCTCAAGGTAGTGGTCCCATGTCTACTTGTGCTTCTACTGCTAGTTTGCTTCAGTTTACTTAAATGATTTTTTCCCTGGTAAACTGTTGGCTCAAACTTCTTGTTTTGTGCAGGGAAAACCAGTAGTCTTGAAGTTTGTCAAGTTTCAGAATGTTCGTAGGTAAGTTAGTGCCTATGGATTGCTGAAATGTGTTCTTAATTCTTCTCATTATATCTACTTAGACTGGAAGCTGACTGACATTCTTATTTGGATCAGTTTGACAATATTTATTGAGGACAATCAGTCAGGTTCTGAAGTCACAAAAGTTGACAAGATTGCACTGTTTGGAACGACGTGAGTTTCTAAAATCTTATAACTGTATCACCATCTTTTCCCTTCTGTTCTGATCCCTTTGCTGAAATCACAGTTATCGCAAATTAAGCATTTGTAATATAATAACAGCCTTGTTTATTATACAGCTTCTTTAGGACAGAGTCAGTCCATAATTATAGGCGTGTTGATAATTGTTTTATGATGCAGGGTTGAAACAACAGATATGAAGGGCTTGAAGAAGATCGAGGACAATCACTGATCCTGGCAAAAGCAAATATGAAATGAAATGAAATGAATGAGAGAACCCATATTGGCCTCCTGAAAGAAGTGTTAAACATCTTCAGCTTTATCTAAACTTCAGTTAATCCAAAGTATTAAACACTTTGCTGCATGATTTAAAAAAAAAAAAGTTTCATCTCATTGTCCCAAGTTTTTTCTTTGGCAATCATATCATCTATGTGATTGAATGAGGTTACATTCAAGTTCTGTTGTGTTCTAACAATTTTGGATGTTATGATTTTGATTGTTTCAATTTGAAGTGAAAGCAGCCAAAGCTGAAGGTCAAAGCCTCTAATACCTCTAACAAAATGATAGTAGCGCATAGAAAGGTCATATCAGGCTAAACATGCATACATAAAAGTTGGCATTAGATTCAAAGATCATTTATGTTAATCCACCATTGGTTTCAGATTGTTCATATCATTTTCCATTTCTGCGCAGTTGTAAAAAAGTTATTTCCAAAATAGCTAATTGAAATGCTGGTAACTTGTACATTAAATAGATTCATGAGAGAAGATGGCTAATTGAGTACAATAAACGCAATTCCACAAAACAGGTTCTGAAATCACAAATGGAGATTGGACAAAAGACTACAATTAATAGTCTACGTCTCCATTAGGCACCTGAATTTCACTTTGGCTGATTATTGTACATCTTACATCCTGCTTGCATACAGGTCAATGCTACCTATTTGCATCCGTGAAGTTGAATTAACATCTCGCACCTTGAGAAACTTAAACCTGCCATCGGAAGAGAGTTTTATGATTACATTCATGATGAGCTAAGGCAAGGATGGCAGAAATGAACCCAAAGAGGAGAGTTTTATGATTACATTAATGATGAATTAAGAAAGGGTAGCAGAAACGATCCTGAAGATAATATGTTACCTGAAAGCATTTGATAGAAAACCTGTTGATTTAATCTTAAATGTTTTACGCTGGAAACGATTTTCAAACATCTGAGAAGTTTGTTTATCCAGAACATGCCAGCTGGATCCCCCGTCATTGCTTCCATTGAGGACCCTGAAAAGGAAAACATTTTACGTGCAACAGAATGAACATAAGTAATAGTTTTCAGTTGAACATGTAAACTCAATATCATTCAATATTTGATCAAGGGCAAAAATAGGAGGCCATTATAACAAGAAGTTGACCAGTTGTTTAACCATGTTACTTAACAATGAAAGACCACCAAAAAAAAAAAAGGAAAGTATGGTCATATCTGGAAATATGGAAGTTAAATAAATCAATGGCCAAACACTCTTAAATCTTACCAATCCATGGGATCCCGCTCTGGAGCATCATTGGCTGACATCAGCTCATATGCCACAAGCTCATGCATCTTGTTGTCTGCTACTTTATAAATTATCCAACAACCTAAAACGGTTTAAGTCATATGAAAAGATTTAATAAGACTTGATCACAATCTGGCTCAAAAGATTAAGCAACCAACAAAGAAAATTTTAGGTAACATGGTTTATTTAGGTGCTTGTGTGTCTGCAGTCACTAAAATGTCATTATTTTCCATATTCCTTTTCACACTAAAAGAAAAACGAGATAGGAGGTGGGAGTGCCAAGTTAGAAAAAGACAACGAGAATAATATGCTAAATTATTAAAGATAGAAGTCCTCTCATCTAGAATCATGGACTAAGTAGCCGTCTCTGTGGGGTTCATTCACATAGGATATAAAATTTCATTTTACTACAAGGAGCAAAGGAGAAATCTTACCAAAAGCCAAAAAAGAAAAAAAAAGATTTAAAAAGCATAACATGTGCCTTTGCAAATCCAATAGCAATATTCTTGAGTTCCCAACCTTCATGTAATAATGGGGATTATATTACACTTTTCAGGTTCTTTTACTAGTAATTTTCAGAGTGTTATCTTGGAAAAGGCAAGCAGAAAATTATCCAATTGTTTTGTAGTAAAAACAATAGTTTTGAATGTTACTTTCTTTAAAGCAAAATCCAAAACTTAGAAGGTCAAACAAAAAGCTTCAGCCGCCGCTTGCGCCATTTCACTGCATTCGGCTTGATATGGCATACACTATAACAGAACAAAGGGAATAATGCTTATTTGATTAACTGTACCTCTCGCGCCATTAGGCTCTTCCCATTTAGAAGGGCGAGTTCCGTCAAATGCAGACGTGACCTGAAAATTTAGTTGAGAGCAGATTTATGAAAGATAACTTACAAGGCACATAACTCAAAATTGCAACCGATAATATATAAACAAGTCATACTTACTATTCCAAAAGGAAACTCCTCACCGCTGGCTAGAACTGAACCAGAATGTATTCGGTTTAACTTCAGAAGTGGCAGGGAAAAAGAACCTTTACCAAAGTTGTCGCAATTGTTAAGATCATGGATCATATCATCCAAGGCCTTAAACACAACAGGCAGTGATAAAGAGGTTTTAACAGGATCACCAGCCAAAACTATGTCAACTCGTCCATCAGTATTCAACTCACTCTTCAGAGAAATGACATGAAGTAAATGCCCAATGGACGGCAGCAACTGATGCACAATCTTTTGCCCATTATTTGGAACTGAATTTAAGGAAACTCTTCTTGTTTTGTAGGGTGACTTCTTTAAATCACCCAGAATTCCTTTCAATATCTTGAGTAGTTCAATAGCTCCAGATTTAGGAACATTATTCTCAACAAAATGAGAAAGGACAGAAGAAAATGCATTGTAGATTATTGTCACATGCTCATCTATGCAAACACGAACTGGGCAAGAAGAGCAACTCAAAGAACAATTGTCATCAGAACCAATTTCTGATCTTGAAATACGCCATTCCTTGTCTCCACTTTGTCTTCCAGGTAAAGAGACTGGAGCATCATCTGTAGAATATAAATCTCTTTCCATCGCTTCCCTTTCACATTTATCACGGTTTTCAAGTGTAGAAAGTGTCTCAGATGCAAAGCTTCTACGACATTCTCTTGTCATCTCAGCAAGAACAGCAGATACTGTTTGTTCTGTGGCAATATTTCGTCGAGACAGAACCTATTTTGAAAAAAATAGAGTTAAAAATTACAAAAAAAAGAAAAAAATCATTTCCCTCAATACATAATATATTTTTGTAAAGTGACGAAGAAAGAGATGCTACTGAAAATATGTATACAAGCAAATACCATAACTGCCTCTATATGTACCTCATGCCACTTCCTAGTGTAACGTTTTGTGACATCAAAAACTCCATCTTTCGATATAGCAATTACATAATTCAACTTCTTATTCCACCTACAAAGGGAGTATGAAGTTTTAAAAGTCAGGATATATACCAGGATTTTCAAGGAAAAATGCAGGATAAAAGAGTTTACTTATAAAAAATAACTAAACCATGACATTCAAAATACCCCTTCTCATATAACAATGGTCTGTCATATATTCCCTCACAAGGATCAAGGTGCATCCATCTGTAAATAATAGAAGTCACAAAACATTTAACTCATCTTTCAGCTAATCCAGATGACTGTTGAATGCTCCTCAAGGAAATAGAAAACAGCAACTTTGCAAATGAACCGTACCTTCCCAAAGATTGTGAGAAGCACTCTGTCCACACATGATCTGTAAAATCCAGGATCTGAAAATGAAACACGAATCAGTCATTAGTGACATAATCTTCTCTCAACCCTCGGGCTGTTCAGTGTAGTGAGATAATGAAATGCCTCATACAATTATTAACATAATGCCAAAGACGTGCAGACACACAGCAATATGCTTGCACTTAAGAGCTAGAACTTCTTAATTGAATTCAAAATTCCTCAAACAGAGAAGATTACATATTAGACCATAGCTTTTCTCGTGGAAACCCCTGTGCTATCTGCATGTAAGGTGCTGTGAATTGCAAGAGAGCAAATTTCATCTAATGACTATGTCTGAGGACACAGGACCATAGTCGAACCATGACACTGTTTATTTTTTCTCCTAAGAGATAGCAGGGCATGGTTAAGTCTTTATATGCTCTATATTTTTCTCAATATAATAATGTGGCATAAGTGGACCGAAAATATTCAAGTTGTATTTCAAATAACCAAAAGCGGGTTCATCAGGGGCATCACGTACAAAACCATTAACATATTTTATGTGTCAAGCATCCATGAAGCAGGTACTAACTACTTGGTCTCTGCAATCTCTGATTTTTCATTCAAAGCAACATTGAGAAGGCTGCACTATTATTAGAATATTTTCAGATGTTCCAAAAACCTAGTTGTCTGCTAATACTATGACCATTGTTTCTCCTGAAAGAGCTTGAATTGCAGAGCACCAAAGTTGAAAAACGTTTATTCTGAATTGAATAATCAACCAAAAGTTGACTAACCAGGCGAGATTCATAGCCAAATGCTCGGCAATAAAGCGTAAAACAATTAGCCCACTCTCCGCAACGCCCCCTTTTTGTTTCTACAAGCTACATACATAAAATAACATAAGAAGGTTATGTACCATATGAAACATAGACTTTCCAATCAGATCAAGAAAATTGGAGTACCTTTAAAGGATCATTATAGCGTGGAAAACGAGTGATTTTTGAGCAAACCTTGCAGCTGGAGATAAAACAGGGGTGAAGTATAAATAATGTGAAAACCAACATGTCGGGGCGCCATGAATAAAACATAAAAGCTAAAAGTGAGGATTGGTGACAAACTTTGGTTCGGGTAGACTACGAAAGCAAAATGTTGTACAAATAAGAGAAAATTAAAGAAAGAAACTGAAAAACTACTTAACGTATTTACACTTTTCACAATCTGTATCTAGATGCATTTCAAAAGAACCTTCTGTGATGATAAAAAACTACTTAGCCTATTGGGATTTTTAAACAGATTAAAGGAAATTAGAATATGGAAAGGGATGTTGCTATCTGAAATGGTGAGATTGCCTACCGAAGGGAATTGTAACACAAAATCTTCCCCCAACATAAGTCATAATTTCAGCTAGATATTGGACACGGAATATTATATAATATGAATTCCTATAGGTTCAAACAGATAGAAAAAGACAATAAATTAGGAGAAAAGGCATTCTTTAGACTGACCGAAAAAGCTCGACTCGAGTTGCTCCATATTGGATCTCTGAAGGAAGTGGGGTACCCATACCTTGACGTACAGTTTCGTTGCTGCAACCATCACAAGGAGGTGCATCGACCCACCTACAATATTGGAGTATGAATAATACAAAAATAAGATTCATCCTGTCAGCAATATGGCAAAAGAAAAGAGTTCTGCTACACTGAGGATTTACAATACAGACTCTGCCACTCCTGAATAGGAACAAGAAAAAAAAAAAAAAAAACTCACATAAACAACAGCTTAAATGCCAGCTGCGCAGACCATGCCAACAGGGCCATACAAAATCCTAAAATTACAACTTAGGACTAGTTTCAATTACTAATCTTTGAGGTGGAAACAGAAAACTATTAAGAAGCATTGTAAAAAATCATGAAACTGAGCAACCAAGAAAAAAAGTATTGTAGATGTAGGAAGCTCTAAAAGCTGTTAAAATCAACATTTTTCCACTTAGTTATGCAAGGAAGTCCGACAACAAGAATATTCCAGTGATTAAAAGCACCTGAACATTTGTTTGAACCAGAAAAGCAGCTGTAGCAGGAAAGCATGATCTTGTTCAGTTTTTGATGGCTTAAAGTTCCCCTCCTAAATCACAATATATGTGAAAATTATTAGACACTGATATTTTATCCTAAAGATAAAATGATCCATATCCACAATTAGTTCACGCTTCACGATAAGTACTTTTATTATCCTCAATAAAGTAGTCAGGGAACTCATTTTCAAAAATTGAAAGACTGAACACATTTTCAAGTAGTAAGTACATAAGAAATTCCAGTTGAATGGTAACCTTGCAATGAAGTGTAGGAATATATATCAGCCTTGCCAGATAGTTATAACAATCACAAAGAACTCAAAAAAATTTAAATCAGCCTCACAAAAGATAGTCAGAAATAAAACAACCTTGGTATAAGACAATTTTTCCGACTAAATCAGCTTGCTGATGAAACAATTACCTTCTATACTATCCTCAGAAATAAAAAAAAAAACTACAGGAAGCCCTTCTGTTGGTTAATAATCATCAGGATTGAAAATTAACTCATCAAAATAACAGCCAAACATGCATCTATGATTCCTTGTATAAGAGTATGATGGAAATAATTTGGCTTAGGTACGTATGTCAATAAGCATGCACGAATCAAAATTTTAAATCCATAATTGCAACACAGTAATCTTGCTGAACCAATTCCACCATTTACTAAATAGAACTTCTAAGCTTCAAAACTCAGAACATAAATTTAACTAAAACGAGCCAACATGATATGTTCATTTCCTTCTGCTAAATGATTCCTGCTCATTAAGTGTATATAAAATAGACCAAACAAATGTGCTCTGAGTACGTAATGATATTAAGCACTGCATTAAGAAATAGCATAGCCACACCCATAAATTGACATCATGCTTCAGAACTAATCTTGAATTTATAAGGAAGGTTGTTGTATGTAGGAAACTGAAAGGTTCTACCCTGGCCAAAGAAACCAAAGATTTCTCTTCAAGTCTTTCTACTGGAACAGTCTTCTTGGCAGCCTCTTGGCGTATTGGGTCCTCATACTACAAAAAATCCATCAATTATCAATAGAACAAATTGCTTTCTATAAACATAATAGTTATTTTGTATTACCAATGGAGGAGAGAGAATTATGAAATTAAATGAAGAAGAAAGCAAATGATATTCTTCAAATTTCACTGATGCTGTCAAGTAGGGAGTTTCAAAATTTCAAATTTGATATGTGTTTCTCATCGAACATATCAGCAGCAATTAAAGAATAAAAGGAGAGTTTAGAAAGAAACCACCACATACTCTAAATCAAAGAGAGCAAAAATAAATAAATAAATCAAAATTACCATGAGAACTTTACTAATGTACGGGTGCACAGTCTCCTCAAACTGCCCACTATTTTCACCCACAGCATGCTGTTGAAACAAAAGCGCTTCCTCCTCTGCCTACAAAAAAAAAAAAAAAAATTGGACCAAACAACTCGAAACCTATCAAATTAGGCTGTTTCAGAGAATGCTTCTATAGGAAACATCTCAAATCTCTTTCAGATACTTCTCCAGAAAAGAAATTCAAATGTACTTTTCTAAACAAGTAAGCATTTTCACCATAAGAATGTTTCAAACAAACAAAAAATGAAGCGTTTTTTCAATTTTTTTTTTAACTTGTAAAAAGCACAAAACCTGAAACATTCGCGCCAATTCCTCATCGGATTTCAGCAATTCTTCCTTCTCTTTACCACTGTCACTAGCAATTTCCTCGTTAATTGAAACTATTTTGAGCTTATCAGATATCGTAACGAGATCAGAATCGTCCGATACGAGCCGTTGATCATCATCATCACCGATGATCTGATCAAAGTCACACCAACCAATAATCAAAACATACGCTTAAATTCACGAACAATTAAAGAGAGAGCGGCTTAGAGAGAGCAAATTAACACCTTTTGTTCTTCAGGAGGAATCGAAGTGAGAGAGAAGAGCTGGAATCTAAAAACCTGGAACGAGAAATGAGAAGTTTTAGAGAGCAAAAATGAGAGAATTTAGAGAGAGGGGGGGGGATAGGTGGAGAGACCTCGAGGCCGTCGGCGGTGTCGTAGTCGACGTCGAAGGTGGAGTCGCGGTGGCGGACTGAGAATTTCCGAGCTGCCATTTTGTTCTCCCTGTTCGACGTCTTTTGCCAGCGTTTTAGTATTGAGAGAAAAAATCTATAATACGCTTATACGCATAACACATTTCTGTTTTGCCGATTCTTTTCATGTATTTATTTATTTATTTTATTGCGCTACTGAAGTTCGAACCGGGAACCTGAGGGTGGGTTTCGACCCTCGAAAGTGATGTTTTCGACGCATGTTTTTTAAAATGAAAGTTTATTTAGTAATTTATTTGTAAAATAATATATAAAAATAAAGGATCCACTTATGTTACAACAATGATATCATACCACTCTTTTTGTTTTTATTGTTAAATGCCATTGGATGTAAAACTATTGAATCTAATGGTTGAAATTACATAATAGATAATTGAGGTGTAGACTGTCAACTGTTGGAGTCGGTTTATCATCAGAGCTTTCCTCCACCTCATTGTTTCCATTTTGATCTTCCTTCTCCTCTCCCCGACCATCAATGTTTTCTCTAGACCCCTCCTCCGACTTGGTCTCACCCTGATTGCTATTAGATCTCTTTTCACCATCATCCGATGAATCAGATTTATTTCAAGCGATTAATTTATTCCCACGACTGACTTTTGAGTGAGAAGTAGAAGAAAGCTAAGCACAAAGTGCAAACAAACTCACAGTCCCCTGGGTTCTCCATACAGCTTTTCCCCCATAATCATTCTAACAAACAACTTCAATACACAAAAAATAAAAAAAATAAAAATTGTTATGTCAACGCTAGGTGATGAAGAATTAAGTTTAATCCTTAACTTGGATAAACGATTGAAACGACAGAAACTCATTCTCTCTTGTTTGCACGCGATAGCTAAGAGTTGAGGCGGGTCAAGTCGTTTGCCTATTTGGGTTATTGAACCCGATTCTCTCCAAAATTTTCTATCCAGATTCCCAAATTTATGCTCGTTTAAATCAACGAGGTTTCTCAGCAATGCTCATCTCCAAATTGTGGCCAGAACATCTGCTAAAAATTTAGATTTTTAATGTTAATCTTAAACAAACACGTCAAGATTCTAATGATGTCGGTGATAATGGTATTTGTGCTGTAGCTTCCAAAGTTATGTAAAGTTCCATTAAGAAGGAGAAAGAGTATTGCCAATGTTGGGGTTATTTCGATTGTTAATAAATCAGCTCAAACTTTGACGAATTTGGATGTAGGGAGGTGTAGTTTGATTAGCGATCAAGCTTTGGAAGCCATTGGGACGATGAGGACGATTCGGGTTCTGAATTTGGATCGTTGTTCATTGATTACCCGACTTTGTCTTAACCGATTTCTCCGGTTTGCTTTAAGACAAACGTGGCCATCTCTTGCGCGTTGGATCACGTACTTTTAAAATCCAATGGTTATATGAGATAAAGATAAAAAATGTGATACGGTATCACCGTTGCAACATAATAGAGTCTAAAAATAAAATATTAAAAATATATTTAATTGTTTGTTTAAAAATATAAAAAGTTTTAGATTAAGTTTAGAAATTAAAATAAAATAAAAAGTAAATATTAAATATAAAATTAATTAACATATAATAAAATAATAATTTGTACTATAGTTATATTTATTATAAGGCATTTAAGTAGTTCATGTATGTTAATTATATTTTACAACCCAACAGATAAAGAACAAAAGATTACAAAATATATACATTTATAACATGTCCAAATATCTACATATATCCCTTTCAACACGATGACTATCACCTATAAAAAAAAAATTTTAAAAATATGTATATATGATATTTGATAATTCTATTGAGATGATAAACTCAAATATATAACAAATAAAAATTGATATAATAGAAGATCATACAGAATTTTAATGAACAATAAACAAAACCATAAGTTTTTTTCACCCTGTCTATTTGTTATCCTCCTATCTGTCCTCCACGAAAGTAAGCTCGACTTACTTCAAGCATCGTTTTCACGTTCCTAGTCACAAGACTACTTTTCTTGGGGTCACCCCCTTATCCTTTATATAAATAATTGGGTCTATATGATATTTGATAATTCTATTGAGATCATAAATTCAAATATATAACAAATAAAAATTGATATAATAGAAAATCATACAGAATTTTAATGAACAATAAACAAAATTATAAAATTAAAAAAAAAAGTACCTAGATCTTAGCAATAGTTGCAGAGATAAAAGGCTTAGAATTTTTATAGTTGAAGAAAAAAATAGAAACAATAGTTATAATTGAAGAGATAAGGTAGAAGTAAGATAAATTTATGGTATTACAGTTGTATGATTCTAATGTTGGATCTAACTATTGGATCTAGTCTACAGTTGTCATCAGAGTTAGATCTAATGGTTGGATCCAGCTGTGGTACTATACAACTGTGACACCATAGCTGAACCCGTAGAAGTGGACAAATCTATGGTATCACAGTTGTATGGTACCACAGTTGGATCCAACCATTGGATCTAGCCCACAGTTGTCACCAGAGCTAGATCCAATGGTTGGATCCAGTTGTGATATCATATAACTGTGGCACCATAACTAGACTTGTATATATGGTACCACAGCTGGATCCAACTATTGGATCTAGTCCACAGTTATCACCAGAATTAGATCCAATGATTGGATCCAACTATGATACTATACAACTGTAGCATCATAGCTGGACCCGTAGAAGTAATTGTTATAAGAAAAAGAATTATTAATGAAATAAAATAATAATTAAATAAATAAAAGTGGTGGGCCTGGCACAACCTTTTTCCATAACTTCTTTTTATTTGTTCATTATTTTTTTAAACAAAATGTCAATTTGACGTTCTTAACTTTTGTTAGCAAAAGTGAAAGAATAAAAATATTTTGTTCTTTCAATTTTTTTTAGTGTTGGCTAGAGAATGGCCTTACTGGATATGCTTTTGTGTTTTTTTATTTTTGAAAAATAAAAACACCCAACAAAATACGTCATCAAATGCACCCTAAGTTTTAAGTAGCCTCGAAAGATTATTGATTCTATTCAGTTTTGTACTTGCCTTCGGTTGGGAGTTTGTAAAAATTATTATTCTTTACTCAAGGTTTGGAAAGGCACAATACGATATTATTCATGTTTATTTTTTGTTTTGTCCCGCCTTTTTTGCAAGGGAAATTGTATTTTTTACCAAATAATTTTATACCTAAAATTTAAAAAATTTAAATTTATACTATATATTTTACAACAGTGTAATATTTAAGTGGACAACTGATTCTAAAATTTATCTCTTAATAACCACGCCTACAAATAACTATAAGTTTATAGGTTACAAGTTTATTAATTGAGTAATATGGAGGATTATATCAGTTGAGTCTCAACCTAAATTCTAACAGATGTTTCATCAACCTAAATTCTAACAGATGTTTCATTCTTTTAGTGAATGGTAGAATATTAATTTTATTAATTATATACTATAAAATATATAAATGACAAGTAGTAGTTGAGACTCAACTTTACGATTCCAATAATTATTGTACATTAATTTACACTCACATTGATCTTACTTTGTGTACTAATTTTTGAAGCCATGGTTATCTTGGAGTTTCTTTAAGGTAGAGGAGAAATTATAGCCATACACACAAAAGTGATAAATAGTAAAAAAATATGTTAAAATTTTAATCGTGTGGTGATAAATCAGTGCTCTACTGTAGAGCGGTTCCGACATAGCCGAACCCATTTTTTATTTTACATTATAAGTTGTTGAATATTTTTAAATAGTTAAGTTACAAAATAGGCAACTTAAAAACAAATTAAAAGTAGTTATGCAAGAATAAGATAGCAAGTAAAACACTTGGGAAATCATAAGTGATTTGATGATGTAACTTATCCGACCCAACGTCTTGCTTTAAATAAAAAACAGAGGGTGTAAATTTAGGTGGCGTTTGTTTTTTAACTTAATAACTTAAAGTGACTTAACTTAATTAATTAAGTTAATTAGAGGTGTTTGTTTTTATAACTTAATGAGAATTTTTAGATAATTTTGACTTAATAAAATAAGCTAATTTTTTTGGCTTTTTACTTAATGGAGAAATCTGAATTAAGTCAATTACTTGCTAATGTCAAAAATATCCCTGTTTTATAATTTATTTTTCATGTCTATCCCAAAACTCACCCATAGATATTTACCCCACATAAAAATATCCATATTTTTTCTTTCTTATATTATATACGATAAAATTTAAAATTTATGGTATTTTATATATTAAAATTCTAAAATAATTATGTATTCACTTGAATATAGTTTTACTTATAAATGTTAAAATATTGTGGTATTTAATATATTATTTATTTGACATTCAAATTTAATAAGGATACAAATGTAAAAGTACATATTTTCAGCTTTTTAAGTTGAAAAAAACAAACAACTTAATACTTATTTTTCGAGATTCAGACGAAAAAACAAACATATTATTCAGATTCAGATATTCAGACCTATTCAGAATTCAGACTAATTCAGGTCTATTCAGATTTCAGATAAAAAAACAAACGCCACCTTAGTTAGGAAGCTTGGAAAAACTGAAAAAGTATTGGTTCTTTTTAGTTACGTACTTTGATTTGCTTGGAAGTTTGTAAATATTTTTATTCTTTGCTCAAGGGTTTGGAAAGGCACAATATAGTTCGTGTTTATTTTGTGTGCCGACATTATTTTTGAGAAAAATTCTATAATGTAATAATAAATAACATCAATACTGTGATAGATATAAATATTATAAATTATATATAAAATTAGTAAAAAAAATAAAACTAGTAAGTTCATGAAGATTATTCATTATTTCAAAACTTAACATGATTTCTACCGAATTTTAATAAAAGAATATTTTATTCATTTATAAAAATATTTTTAATTAAAAATAAAAATTACTCATTAATTAAACCAAAAATTTATTTTTAAAAAAAGTGGAAATTTTTTTATTGAATTAGTTTAACCGTAAATTCTATATTTATTCTAGGACATTTATATACTTTCTTTCGCATTTTCTATAATAATATTTATTTATTACACAAGTTAATTAAGTGCAATTATTTATCTTGACGTGAATCAAACCAAAACCCAAAAAGAAAAAAAAACTAATATTACTAGACACATATATGATATATCATTAAAGTTAGATTTAATTTTGAATCTTATGCATACTTCATATAGTTTTAAGCCCCTTACCTGTACTTCGAGATCATTCGATGCTATTGTTGAGGAAGTGTAGAAAAATATAAAATAATCTCGTCTTACAACAACTTTAAAGATATTAAAATAATATTTTTTTAAAAAAATTGAAATTTTAGAAAAAATTTCATCCTTAGTAAAACATCACACATTTTACATCAATGCAAAACTAGCATTATCCCATTTAAATTAAAAATAACAAATTTATAAGGTAATAAATATTATAATGAGTTTTATTTTACAATTGTATTTTTTTTGTAGCAACTCTTGTATTAATTTACTTATTTTACTTTTTATTCATAAGTTTTAGTCATAATCTACAAAATTTGAGTTTTATTTTGCACTTAATGTTGATTTACTAATTTTATGTTATATTTGTAAGCATTCGTCTTATATACCAGTAATACATTAATTTACCAGTCTTATAGTAATTTACTTATTCTATCTTCTTTTTACAAGTCTTATATTCCACTTTCAAAATTTATGTTTTATTTTACAGTTAGGCCATGTTTGGCTTCCATTAAATCCATTAGAATAGTTCTGATAAATTTGTAAACTCATAAAATTTAAACAATAAGAATTAAAAAAGTCTATACTTCAATTAAAAATAATGATAATCTATCAAACAAAATATTTTTGTATTCCCAAAAGTAGAATTAATTCTTTCAGTTTCCATAATAATAGTAGAGATAACGAGATTTATGAAGAATTATCTTTGGAACTAAATGTTTGAATAATAGTTTAGTTGTTTATGTAAGAAATGATACATTTAATAATATTGATAATGAGTTTATTGCTTAACATTTTCAAAATATAAAAAATGCATCGAGAATAATTATAAATGTATTAGCAAATATTTTATAAATTCAAAATTTTAATTTTTAAATTTTACTATTATCTAATTTAGCCCCCTGGTAAATTATTTTTCTAGATCCGCTGCTGAATGTCACGTACTCAAATTAGGATCAAATGTTGGAATTCTTGTTACTACTTTTATAGTAGAGCCTCATTAATTAATAATCAATAAATTGATAAGCTCGATTAAAATAATAGTTTTCGCAGATCCTGACTTGGTGCCTACGTAAAAGTTAATAATTTGATAAATTTATTAGATAACAAATTTTAAAAAATCTTATTTTTCTATAGGACCAACTAATACATAAATTATTAACTAACTAATTTTAAATTGAATACATGTAATTGAAATATAAGTGTGCAACCCAAGAGGGGGGGTGAATTGGAGTTTTAAAAATTATCCTAGGCAAACCTCACAACAATTTAATCTAATGCCATAATAAATTCGAAAACAATAAATTCAATCAAGCACAATATTAAAAGAGTAAGGGAAGAGAAAACGAACACAAGGATTTTTACGTGGTTCGGCTATCCCCGCCTACGTCCACGCCTCCAAGCTCACCCGGCTTGAGGATTTCACTATCCAAGCCTCTCAAGGCTTCAAATGTTTACAATTGACTTCTAAGGTGTCAATGAACCTTTACAACAAGAGATTATATCCCCAATCTCTTCACCCCAAGTGTTTCCCACACTTGTACACTCACAAATTGATGAGAAATGAAAATCACAACAATGAAACTCTCTTTAAGAGTGGATATACAAATTGAAGAACAAAGATGATTTAATGAATGATGATTCACGAAGTTGAAGCTCAATATATGTTGTGTGCACTTGTTCTTGCTTGCTTGGATTACCAAAAATGAATTGGCTTTGAGTTTATATAGTTTGAACTCAAAAACTAGCCGTTACTCACATTCCAGGCGTATCCGGTTTGCCGTTTTATGGAATCCGGTAAGCCGGATTTATGTTACCGTTAAGGCAAACTTTTGAATTTCAAACTATCCGGCTTGCCGCTTACGAATCCGGTATGCCGTTTATGCTCCAGAAGCTCACTGGTCGATAACCGGTCTGCCGTTTAAGCTATCCGGTAAGCCGCTTTCGAATTGGAAATATTCTGCCCCGTAACCGGCTTGCCGATTATCAGTATCCGGTAGGCCGGATGCTACAGTAACCTGCTACAGTGACATGTTTCCAAATTTTCAGTTTGACCCCAAAACTTTATAAAACTGTAGTATAGCCCAAAACGTTATAAAAGTTTGCAAATAGGTCCAATTTTAGAATTTTAGAATAATGCTTTATCAATCCCACAACTTTCTGAAATTATGATTTTGCCCAAACTTTGTGAAATTATAGAATGGCCCAAAAATGTTTAAATAATTTCAAATAGGTCCAAATCCGAAATTTAAAAACACAATCAAATATTTTAACAAAGCTTTCATTTTAGTTCAAAATGCTTAAAATCCATAACATCATTTTCTTATCATAAAAGCATAATTTATAAATCTTTGCTTAAGAAATACATATGGTTTGTTATCATCAAAATCAATAATTATAGCCATATAGGCTAACAGTAATATGTCCATGATTTTCTTTATTATATGGGCATAATGATTAACTCATTTTATTGGTCATTGTTGCTTTCCTTACACCTTTTTAATAAGAAGTCATTATTTTATTCTTATATGCTATGCTAAGAGAAATAAGAGAGAGAAAAACTAATATATTGGCTCAAAAAAATCTTCTTTCATAAGTTACAATATAATTGTAATTCAACCATATAATTTAGTCAAATGATTATCAAATGATTGATTCTCAATTAAATTCATATCATATAGCTTGACAAAATTTGTGTTTTATTTTGCACTTAATGTTGATTTGCTAATTTTATGTTATATTTGTAAGCATTCGTCTTATATACCAGTAATACATTAATTTACCAGTCTTATAGTAATTTACTTATTCTATCTTCTTTTTACAAGTCTTATATTCCACTTTCAAATTTTATGTTTTATTTCACAGTTAGGCCATGTTTGGCATGCCGCATTAAACTGTATTAGCGCTCTGCATTGCATTAAAATATGACAATACGATGTTTGGCACTTCTTCGGTATTGCATTAACAAAAAAATTATTGCGGGAAACCCCGCATAACGGAAACCCAAGTGAGACTCGGGTTTATACTGCATTAGCTTCTTCTTCTTCGTCTCCTCCATTTCTCTCTCTTTCTTTTTTCTTTTTTTTCCCTTTCCCCTCTTCTTCATCTTCCCTGTTACTCTCTCTCTCTTTTTGTTTTATTTTTTTCCTTTTCCCCTCCTCTTCTTTGTCTTCTCTGATTCTCACTCTCTCTTTTTTTTTTTCTTTTTTTCCCTTTTCCTCTCTTCTTCTTCTTCTTCTTCGTCATATCTGTTTCTCTCTCTCATTTTTCTTTTATTATTATTTTTTCATTTTCCCCTCTTCTTTTTCGTCTTGTCTATTTCTTCTTCTTCTCAGTTTCTTATTTGTCATCTTCTCCTCAATTTCTTCATCATCTTCATATAACACTAATAGCTGCCGCTACCTCCCTTAGTTTCTTTCTATGTTTGATTCAAGGGGTTTGATTTTGTAGATTGGTTAAAGACGACAGTGATAGATGAGATTTGTTTGAGATGAGATTGAACGCCTTCACAAAATTTTTATTTTATTGTGCTATGGGAATTAGTATTGGTAATTTTTTTTACAGAATTTTGTTTATAAAAAGACAATTGTTGTACAACCCTTATTCATAACTAAATTTGGGTTTATAAATTTATTTATAAAAAAAGATAATAGTTGTCATCATTTCTCAATAAAATTTAACATTTACACTAAAAAAAATATTAAAATTTTAAAATTTAAGACCACATATTTAGTTTTTTTAAGTATTAATAAATATTATTTTTTAAAATATATAATTTAAGTTAATCACAAAAAAAATTAATACAGTACAGTGTATCACCAAACATTATACAATATTATTATAATACAGTGCTAATGCAATACAGCATAATACAATACACCAACATTAAAATAATGCAATACAGTATAATACAATATAGTGTTATATTTGTAAATTTTTGTTTTGTTTATTAGTAATTCATCAATTTATTAGTTTTATATTAATTTACTTGTTTTACTTTCTATTTACAAGTCTTATGTTCCATTTTTAAAATCTATGTTTATTTAGCACTTAATGTTGATTTACTAGTTTTATGATATATTTGTAAGTTTTTCTTTTATTTACCAAAAATACATCAATTTATCAAATTCATAGTAATTTACTTGTTTTATTTTTCATTTACAAGTCTTTTGTTTCATTTTCAAAATTCATGTTTTATTTTACAGTTAATGTTAATTTACTAGTTTTAAGTTATATTTGTAATTTTTATTATTATTTATAACTAATACATTAATTTATCAGTTTTATATTAATTAATTTATTTTATCTTTTATTTACAAGTCTTATGTTTAATTTCTAAAATTTATGTTTTATTTTCCACTATATGTTGAATTATGAATTTTATGTTATAATTGTAAGTTTTTGTTTTATTTTACTAATAATACATCAATTTACTAGTTTTACCTTCTATTCAAAAGTCTTATCTTTAATTTCTAAAAATTATATTTTATTTTACAGTTGATATTGGTTTACAAGTTTTATATTAAATTTTCAAGTTTTATGTTTCATTTACATAATTAATGTTTAATCGCGGCATTATATGATGACTCTATTTTTAATAGATGATTTACACATATTGTAAATAGTAAGTGTAAAATTAAATAAATTTAAATTTTTATTATATTTTTTACAACATTATTGTTGGCCTAAACGGTTGTACAAACTTTGATTTTGATGATAACAAACAATGTGTTAATGGTAAAATGGTATATATGCATTTCTAATCTCACTAGCTCTTGAAGGACAAAAATCATTCATGTGAGATCAAGTTCAAAGCACTTAAATGGACAAAGGCACAAAGCTCATCAAGTCAAGACCAAGCATTAAAGGTACTAGCTTAGATGATTTCTCTTGTTACATTTCTTGTAAAGCTAGTATGATTAAATGTGTGCATGATTAAGCATTTAAAAACTCAAACTATTTTTCATACATTTTTAAATAAATTATTATTTTGATAATATAAAAGTTTTATATATAAAGGGAAAATGATTTTATGAAATTAGTTGTTTTCAAGTTTATGGTCTAAATTAAAATTTTTTTAAGAACTTTAAAATCAACAAGTATTGTTTTGAAATTCTAAAAATGAAACTATTTGAAATATTTTATAAAGTTTTGGGCCGTAGTTTTATAAAGTTTTGGGAATCAAAAGTATTATTTCAAAATTCTAAAGATGGACCCTTTTGTAAAGTTTTATGAAATTTTGTGCTATAATATAGTTATAGAAAGTTTTGAAGTAAAAATATAATTTTAGAAAATAGTTAATCACTTTAGCAACTAACAAATTGGTTACATCAAATGAGCTCTTTGGAACCAAACAGTATACTAGTTACCAATAAACGGTAAACCAATTATTTAAAAATTCAAATTGCGGCATTAAGCGACAAGTTGGTTATGATAAACAGTAAGCCGATCATGACCAAAAAGTAAGTAACGACTAGTTTTCAGCTCCAACTATAAAAATGATCAATCATATTCAAATGTAAGGGATTCAACAATTGGCATTGAGCTCACTCTTACATATTCAAATTGTCTTGAGCTTAAATTTGTTTATTCTTTCATTGAAACACACTTTGGGCTTTCATTTATAAACACATATATTGTGTAAGTGAAAAATGTGTAACTTCATTTTAATATCAAAATTGAGTGATTGTAAGTGTGGGAAATACTTGATTTAGAAGTTTGGGATAACCTTTGAATATAAAGGCCTGTTGACACCTTGGAAGTTAATTGTAAGTATCTTGAAGCCGTTGGTTAAGGAACTTGGATAGTGAAATCCTCATGCGTGATGAGCATAGAGACGTGAGTGTAAACATGTTTTGCTGAACTACATTAAAATCTCGTGTTCCTTTTCTCTATCCTTACCTCTTTAATTTACTTGTTAAAATTATTATTATTATTATTATTGGTTGTGGTAGTTTTTGGTATTGAACTGTGGTGTTGTTATTTAAGAAATTTTTGAAAACTCAATTCACCCTCCTTTTTGAGTTGCCTATCTAGTATTTAAAAAATAATCTTTTTGAAGTGGATAATTGATAATTTCTCTAAAATCTATCTCTTAATAACTACATGTACAAATAACTATAAGTTTACATGTTTATGATCCTATCCACACCTATCACTAATTTACAGTACAACTCTGCAACTATAACCCTTAGCAAGTTTATTAATTGAGTAATCCTAAAGATTACAACAATTGAGTTTCAACTTAATTTTGAATTCATATGACATTTATCTACTGAATAGTAGAATATTAATTCTATTAGTTATAAAATTTACTAGACTTAATTATTAGGATCTCAATCATTTTTGTTATTAGTTTATAGCTAATATTAACCTTCCTTATGCATTTGTTTTTCTATTTATATTATAAGTTAGTTAAACATTTTAGGTAATTAATACAAGATTATGATAGTAAATAAAACATTTGAGAAATTATGAGTGCCTTCAGGATGTAACTTATTGACCCAACATTTTGTTTTAAATTAAAAAAAAAGATAGGGTGTAAATTCCGTTTGATTGGCGCGCCACGATTTTGACACGTGTAATACTAAAATAGGTATGATACAGGAATTCAAATAAGATTTTGTCGAGACTCTGGTTCAAATTTTAGCATACTGATAGTCTGTAATTGGATGGCGTATAATCTAGCGATTAATATCACGTATAAAAATAGAATCATGACCCTCTCCTGATGTGATCTTGTTCTGAGTAAATTTTATTAATGTGATTGGTGGTTAATAAATTAAAAAAAACAGTTAAATTCTAATCATATACTAACACTAAAAGACATATAACACAAGATCTGTAAAAGATCAGGAGTGCTTATATCAGGAGAGGATTCTAATCTATTAAAATAAGCATAATTTATGAGTCCCACACCATTGAAACCTAACTACTATTGCCGTCCGCAGCTTCCTACTAACATCTCAACTAACAGTCATCATCATCAAGATTTATCGTGTGCAAAGTGCAACCCATGTATCTTTGATCTCCTGTTACTGTCTAAAGTTTTATTTATTTATTTATTATTATTATTCTCTTAGGACTTGGAACCAAAACAAATATTTAATATTTCATTTCCCAAACTTTCACTTGTTTAATACGATTTTGATGTATTTTATGAATTATACGCAATATTTATGCACTCAAACTCCAAAGAATTTTGATTTAAATATAATTAAACAATACAATAGGCTTATGAGAATGTGAATGTAAAAATATTATATAGTGTAATTCGAGGGGAAATTTGAAATGGTGCCATTTTCTTCGGCGATGGCCCTTACTTGATGCTTCCTGGCATTGACATTTCAAGCCAATTGTGCTTCACACCCTTAACAATTAGCCCGGAAGGACACTACTACGTAACCCTACCATCGATCAGAATCAACAAGAAGCAAGTCCCCACCAACGCATCCTCGTTAAAAGTCAACATCAATGCAGGCACAGGAGGCACAAAAATCATCACAATAAAACCATACATAGTCCTCGAACACCCAATATACCAATCTTTCACAATCCCAAAATTAGGGAAACCTGTGGCACCATTTTCATTATGTCATGATTCAAGAAAGCTGAAAAGCACAAGAACCGGCCCTAGAGTTCCAAACAGAGATTTTGTAATGTAGAATCAGAACGTTAAGAGGAAAATTACTGGGGCAAATTCAATGGTGCAGGCACGAAGTGGGGTTACTTGTTCAGCGTTTGTTGATGGAGGAGTAAGGCCTAAAGCTTGGATCATCATTGGGTTGCATCAATTGCAGGATAATCTTGTGCAGTTTGATCTTGCTGGTTCAAGGCTTGGTTTTAGCTCTACGTTGCTGTTTCGCAGGACAAGTTGTAGCAACTTCAATTTGACTGCGACTCCATGAACAACGAGTACGTAAAGTTGACGAGTGCTTTGTTTATGTTTATGTAATGTGTGAATAATGGAATAAAAACTGTACTCTTTGGTTTTAGTTCCTTTCAGAACTGAATGTTATCATTCATGTGAAATATCAATAATATGCTATAAAAATTAGTGTGACATTTACTATTGATTGTGATGTTAAGTAGTAGTTTTTATAATTTTTTCATTAATATGTAATGTTATAGTACTCATCTATTAGTGTTTTCTATAATGTTCACATCGTTTTGAGTTTGCCTATTTGAACAATACTCTATATATCATTTTCGGGTGTGGGCGCTTTAATTTTTTAAATTGCGAACACGTTATTAAGCCGTATGGTTTAATAGTATTAAAATTTGACTCTATTAAATTCCATGACTTAAATGCTAGCATATTCGCATGAAAAAAAGAGAGCGTCCACACTATAAAAAAACTATATATATATGGGAGCCTCTAAGTTACAATAATTATAACATACATTCCTCATGTGAATCACACAAAATTATAGGACCCACAATTTATATGGTTTACATGAGAGATATATGTTACAATTATTATAACTTAGCATTTACATACATATATATATATAGACACACACAATTTAATATAAGTTTTAGATGAATAAAAATTAGATCATTAAATGTTACGTAAAACATTTTATAGTTCAACCAACTAACATTTGCATATGCAACATTTAAAAAATGAAAACACAATTAAAGAAAAATCATATGGTGGTAATAAGAGATTGATTTCTCTATGAAGAGTTTAAAAAAAAAAAAGTTATTGTGATTACTATATAATTATAAATTTTACGTGCGATTATGTCTAATGAAAAAATCGAAAACATATAGTCATATAAACTATATAAGATGAAACAAGGGATTCTTCCGAAGTTTTCTTAGAACGCAGGGGTTAAAAAAATATTGACTATTCTTAAAACTTAGGGGAAAATGTTGATAATAAAACAAATTAAAGGGTTTCTTGTAAATTATCCAATAAACTAACAATCTACGTCAACCAGGGGGCCCACAAATTCCAAGAAACTACATGTGTTGTCCAATCACAAAACAGAACGCTTCGTAAAAATTTCACAGCTTGTATGCATTATAGTCCACCAAATCCAAAATCCAAAATTCTCGTTTTATTATCTATTTTTATTTTTATTTCTATTAATTTTAACTTCTCTCTCAGGCCAAAAATCAAACGAAAGTAGCTGGCAGCCTCTGTTCTTATTAGGTTTTTGTTTATACTAGGAATCGTTGTGTAATGGGGGTGCGATAGAGTTAGGAGAAAAGGTTAGGTTTTTCTTCTTTTTAATTTCCATGTTATGCTTGTGCCCTGCCATCAAAATTCATCAGATTAAAGTTAGGGTTTTGAGTTTTCCGTAGCATTCTTTTTTAAGAAATTATTGCTGTTATAAAATTGGCATAATTTAGTTATCTGTGCAGTGAGTTATATTCTATTTGAATTTGATTGCTGAATCGAAGTTGATTTTCGGATAGGTTTCAAAGGAAGAAACTTAGTACATATAAGATGAACAACCCTTCTGCGGGACAATCCTCAAAATCAAAAGCGGGATCCTCGCAGCCCTGTGAAACAACTTCATTTAAGCGCAAGCGAGGAGTCTTTCAAAAAGATCGTCAGTAATTGCTTCCGTGTTTTGGTTTTCCTTTTCTTTTTCTTCTATTTATAATGATATTAATAATTTCATATGGTCTTATTTATTTTATATCATTTTTGTTTTGTCCTGCAGTTCAGCACATGATGTATGGTTTTGGCGATGATCCTAATGTAAGTAACAAAGACATTTGCCAACTTTATCTTGTTCTGTCATGGATTGAAAGTATTTACTATGACAATTTGGTTGTTTTATGCTCACTCTTTCCAATGTGATAACTTGTTTTGTTTCTTTGGTATTTGATGATTTTATTACAGTCATGAACTCTTTGAGATCTCTATTCTTTTATCCATTATTTATTAAATCTTTTCCGAGTTGCTTTTGATGTATGTATACTCTTTCTCCATTAATTGAAGTTGGCTTGAATTCGGGAAGAAGTGTTATGATATTATGATTTGAGATATTTCAGAGTCAATTGTTTAGAATTATGTTTATACTTTTGGAACCATAAGAGTGTAAGGATGTTTAATGACGTTTACTCACCTCTTTGATGCGGCTTGTAGGGTATACGTTCTCCACTGCTCAAACTGCTGCATGCATGCATATGCACTTCTTTGGTGGACTGGTTACATTTCTTTTAAAATTCAGAGCACTTTTAAATGACTTGACAGAGAGATTATAGCATTGCATTTAGAATATCTTTTACTGCAGGTTTTTACTTTATTGTCGTTATATAGTACTTGCTTGCTGCAGTAGCAGAAAAAGTTTCAATTGTTAAGTTTATACATGGTTGGAGTGGAACTTTATGTTTATGTTTTTGAAATTTTTTACCATTTTAAAGTTGTTTTTTCTAAACATATGTATTCATGAATTTCTTGGGTGGCATTATTAGCCACTTCCAGAAACTGTAGCGCTTGTGGAGGACATAGTTGTGGAGTATGTCTCAGATTTGGTAAGCATTTGTTGTATTGGTTTCTTTCCTTGCGTAGGATTTGGTAGATATGATGTCAATATATACACACTTTTCTGTAGGCACACAAAGCGCAAGATATTGGTTCAAAGAGAGGAAAGTTATCTGTTGAAGATTTTCTTTATCTAATTCGAAAGGTACCTTTAGTTGGAAGCTTTATTTAGTTCACTTGCATTCCATTCATGTTTTGCTTGTCTTGAACACAATACATTTATTCAATGCATAAATAACCTTGAATCAAGTTGATATTGCTTGACGACTAGCTGGCTTATACAACTACTAATACCACTTGTGTCAGTCTTATAACCTCAAGAGAAGTTCTGTGGCTTAATGATTAAGTGTTATCTGTAAGAGATTGTCTCAAGTTGTTTACTAGCTTATGTTGGATGCAGGAAGGGACATGCATGCAATAGTAGTTTGTCATTTTAATTTTTCTTCTTCTTCTTCTTGGTGAATATGTAGCATATATACATTATTTCTACTTGCTCTGATTTATTTTTACATTTTTGAGTTATTGGCTAAATTTTTACATGTTAAACCTGCAGGACCCACCGAAACTTAACCGCTGTACAGAATTATTGTCCATGCAAGAGGAGCTGAAGCAAGCAAGAAAAGCTTTTGAGGTAGACGAAGAGAAGCTGGCGTCTATAGAGTGATTACCAGCATCTAAACTTCTGAACAAATGTTTTTAAGCTCGCATTAGTGGTGCAACCCAGGTTATTTTCATTTTAAGGTGGGTTATGTTTTAACGGTGGAGTTGAACTCGTAAAAGTTTGTAAATGCACTATTTGTCAATTTGATGCTCGCATGGTATGCTGAGATTTAACAAATATTTTAAAGCAGCGCCACGGTCGTGCTGCAAAGAGGATTGTGTGCATAGGGTCTCTCCAGTCATTCCTAGAGACATGCAGAAGGACATGCTTTACCTTAGATGAGCTTAATATGACGATAAGCAATATGGTAAACACCCTGTTTAATGAAAGAGCCTGCATAAATCAATGGGAAAGATATCTGCTGGCCAATAGAATGATACTGTGAACATAAAGCCATTGCTGCCAAAACTGAAGTACGACACACAGAGAAATATGAGATATTATAGAACTCATATTGGCAAAAAGAAAAGGCAAAATTGCTGCTAGGCCCTGCTGAATGCAAAACAACTGAGTATTGCAGCAAAGGCATCTTTAGACTCTGCACTACTTGTTAATGGAGAGACCCGATAAAGTTCCTGAATTTGAAATGTAACCTCATCACGTTACAATGGGAACGCATAAGAACCCAAATAAAAACATTTACCCAAGAAAAAACATTTACTTAATGTATCATTGCCGAGAACTTCATTGATCCTTGTCTTCCGACCCTCTGTTAGAGTGGTTGGAAATAGTACCTCAAATGTGATATAAAGGTCTCCTTTCTTGTTGCTAAAATGCAATGGCATTCCTTCCCCTCTGAACTTCCTCACTTCCTTGAGCTTAGTGATTCCCTAAGTAAGGAGTCGAAGCATGTGTTACCTAAGTTAAGCATTTCAACTCTTTTCTGACTCATTTCGTCACTGAACTTGGTCATGGCAAATGAAGTTCAAAGCACATGTTCATGCTTACCTTTGTGCTGATGTCAACCAAATGTCCATCAGGGTGCTTAATGGTCTTCTCAAAACCAACAACAGCTTGAATCTAAAAGAGGAAACCATTTAGGAAAAGTTCCAACAAAATCAATCACACACTGATAAACAAATAAAATAACAAATAACTAACATCCCACAGGCCACAACTGAGCTTTACCAGTGTGATAGTGACAGTTGTGTGCAAGTCATTTCCTTCCCTTCTTAAGCAATCATGGGGCACTATGTGAATATGGAACTACAAATAATGAGATAGTTATTATCTGCTGCAGAGGAAATATGCAAAACATATAACAAACAACAGTCCAAAACTAACATTCAAATCTCCAGGTTCTCAATCAATTATGGGCTCGCCATCTTCACAGAAAACTACCTCCCGAGAAACTTATGTGCCATTAAAAAAACTAGTCTATAAAAGTAAAGAGAGTGAGAGAGAGAACAGTAGAAATTCCATAGAAAAACCAAGGCTAGATTGTAAAAATCCAGTAGGTGTGGAAAAGAAACAAATGCAAGAAATGTGAGGAAAACCTGTAGCTTCCAACTAGAGATGACAGAAAAATAGAATAAGTTCCTATTGTAGATAAAACAGAAGGGAAAAAATTTTCCAACTCAAAACATTTGTTGTATGCAAGTTAACCGGACAGCAAATTCTTTTAACTTTTCCTGTTAGGAAGGTGATAATGGTCTTTTCAATTCGAAGTGACAACTTGGGGTTCCAACTTTCAACACGGGGGACTTATGGTTCTGATTATGTATGAGAAGCAACACAATTCACAAAAACATTAAATGAATTAAAGATTATAAGGCTAATACTCATAGCAGCTGATTTTGGAATTAAAAGGGTAGACAAAAAAGATAAAGAAAAGGGGATAAACAATTGAATGTTCCCAAAGTATAAACTTCCATCAAGAACTAATTTGCCTCTCACATTTGAATTTTATGAAACTTACTTGTCCATCTTGCATCCCTTTTTCAATATCAACTGTTACAAAATATCCCTCTCTCTCATATTTGACATTTTGGCATTGCTCGCAGTCCTGAAAGAAAACGAAATGAAGAATGTTGTAAAGCTGAAAAAGAACATCAGAATTCACAGTCCAGGGCACTAATAGATCAATCCAACAGCCAGTGGAACCATCAAAAAAAAAAAAAAAGTTGAAGAGGAAATTTCAAACTTATAACACTTACCTGCTCAGTCATCTGTTGGAACATCCCAGGACCAATTTGTTTGTTTGGAGGAACAATTTGTTTGTGATATACCTCATTTCTGCAGTTACAGCGTCTTTTGCCTGAAGCTGGCTTTATCACATTTTTCTCTCTCCATACCTGCAGATCCCAAAAGAAGGATGAGTAGTGTGGCCTAATTAACAGTTAATTTTCCAAAATCTCTGCTTCAGACAAGACAAGATAAATAAATGAACAACGTAATTTATCTATCTTCTAGCTCTGTGAAACAAATGTTTTCCAAAAACCATTCAATCTCGATCCTGAGTAGTCATACGAAATTCCATAATATAAGACAGTCATTTTGTAGTACAAGATTATGATGATTTTGGTCACAAGCTGACAATTTCAATGCAAATACAAGAACCTTACCCTTAGCTAACCTCCCATGTATAAATCTTCCAATGTTGCATCCAGTTCAACAATAACATCATCACCCTTCGCAATTCTCTCATCCTCTTCCGTTGGACCTCCACCAAAGAAACTGTCAAAAACCAACACCTGGTCAGCAATGGCAGATTGTTGATTCAATATTTGGCAACATATACATGAATAATGTTACTGCCACTTTAAGATGACTATTTTATTTTCAAGAAAAAGACAGCACAAAATCAATGGTCAGTATTCTTCATGCCAATAAATCCACAATGCTAAATGCTAATGGATGACTCCTATATAGATAGTGCACAATGATGCACAGCATAGTTATCTAGCACCATTAAGAAAAAAAAAATTGAATTTGATGGTTTTGTAGCATTGGCTTGTAAAATAGAGACTCATATTTTGTCAGAATAACAGACCCAAAAGCTGGAACAGATAATGGCTTAAGATAACAGCTTATTTAAACATAATGCTATATACTTTTAAACAGTTAAGACACACTTATGATATTTACCAAAAAAAAAAAAAAATCCACACCCTGTTTCAACCAGAGCCATGCAGGCAAAATATTCCGTAAGGTACATATATAATTTCGCTTATTAGCTTCTTCATTCCCCCTGGTTTTTATCAGGATGATACTTCAATGCCAGCTTTCTATACGCTCTTTTGATCTGCTCATCCGATGCTTCCCTCGGAGACATTTTGGCATTGCTCGCAGTCCTGAAAGAAAACGAAATGAAGAATGTTGTAAAGCTGAAAAAGAACATCAGAATTCACAGTCCAGGGCACTAATAGATCAATCCAACAGCCAGTGGAACCATCAAAAAAAAAAAAAAAGTTGAAGAGGAAATTTCAAACTTATAACACTTACCTGCTCAGTCATCTGTTGGAACATCCCAGGACCAATTTGTTTGTTTGGAGGAACAATTTGTTTGTGATATACCTCATTTCTGCAGTTACAGCGTCTTTTGCCTGAAGCTGGCTTTATCACATTTTTCTCTCTCCATACCTGCAGATCCCAAAAGAAGGATGAGTAGTGTGGCCTAATTAACAGTTAATTTTCCAAAATCTCTGCTTCAGACAAGACAAGATAAATAAATGAACAACGTAATTTATCTATCTTCTAGCTCTGTGAAACAAATGTTTTCCAAAAACCATTCAATCTCGATCCTGAGTAGTCATACGAAATTCCATAATATAAGACAGTCATTTTGTAGTACAAGATTATGATGATTTTGGTCACAAGCTGACAATTTCAATGCAAATACAAGAACCTTACCCTTAGCTAACCTCCCATGTATAAATCTTCCAATGTTGCATCCAGTTCAACAATAACATCATCACCCTTCGCAATTCTCTCATCCTCTTCCGTTGGACCTCCACCAAAGAAACTGTCAAAAACCAACACCTGGTCAGCAATGGCAGATTGTTGATTCAATATTTGGCAACATATACATGAATAATGTTACTGCCACTTTAAGATGACTATTTTATTTTCAAGAAAAAGACAGCACAAAATCAATGGTCAGTATTCTTCATGCCAATAAATCCACAATGCTAAATGCTAATGGATGACTCCTATATAGATAGTGCACAATGATGCACAGCATAGTTATCTAGCACCATTAAGAAAAAAAAAATTGAATTTGATGGTTTTGTAGCATTGGCTTGTAAAATAGAGACTCATATTTTGTCAGAATAACAGACCCAAAAGCTGGAACAGATAATGGCTTAAGATAACAGCTTATTTAAACATAATGCTATATACTTTTAAACAGTTAAGACACACTTATGATATTTACCAAAAAAAAAAAAAATCCACACCCTGTTTCAACCAGAGCCATGCAGGCAAAATATTCCGTAAGGTACATATATAATTTCGCTTATTAGCTTCTTCATTCCCCCTGGTTTTTATCAGGATGATACTTCAATGCCAGCTTTCTATACGCTCTTTTGATCTGCTCATCCGATGCTTCCCTCGGCACCTGCAATACTTCATAATAGTTCTTCCTGAATCATCATTTCAACATGTAGAAAGCAAAATGATCGAGTCTACTAAACGACGTCATTTTTCTCAAAATAACAAACGTAAATGTACAAAATTGCACATTAATTAATACCCCTGAAACTGGGTGAGGAGTCAAGCACGAAACTGGAGGCTAGGCAACGACGACTTGACTAGTGACTAACTTTTACGTGTTTCTTGTACATGCTGGCCAATCAGCTTCGCCTCGTTGTTGTTCTTGCCAATGAGCATTGGCCACGTGGAATCTCGCTTTTGTTTGTTTCTGAATTGTACTTTTTGGCTGGGAGCTGGGGAAATAACTGTTTGACGGTCACGGTGCTTTGGACCGGTACGACAGTTTCCTTTCGTCGTTTTTGCTACCCCGCCAATAATAGTATCTGTGGCTGCCAAAACGTCGCCACTTTACAATTTGCATCGAAACGAAAAGCTACCCTTTTTCTTCTGAGCTTCTTGACTCCTTCTGGTTATCCAAATCTCCTCCTTCTCTTCAGGGTAATTCCCTGGATTCTTCTTCCTCTGTTTACACTCTCCTTATTATTCTTGGTAGCTTTGTCATTGTTCTGTGATAATGCATGCAAAATTTCTGTTTTTGTGGGTTTTTTGTTCCTTTTACGACCTTGCTTATCTGCTCTTCCGAATGAATGAAAAAAATTTTATTGGAGGAGATAAGCAACTGGTTCACTGGGGAGGGGGGGGGGGGAAGTCGTTAGCTTTTGATTGATTCGATGATTTGAGAACAGAGTACCTCTGTTTTTATTATATACATTAAACGGAAAAAGGCTGAAGCTTTTTATGAATAAAAATTCTTACTTTTACAGTGTACTTAATCTTTGTGATGATATTCCTCTGCTTTGATTTTGTATTGGAAGAAAGCCTCAGTTAGCATATTCATTTGGTCAGTGATGTCAATTGGCACAAGTAGAAAACGACGAAGAAGGAGGGGAGTGGGTGAGAGTGGATAAGCGGATAGAGTTTCCGATTTCTTAGCATTTCTCTATTATTTTTTATTAAATTTTTAATTGCTTTTTTTTGGGGGGGGGGAGGGGGGGTCTATAATGGCGCGTGATAGTGGCATCTGGCAGAACTCTTTTATTTTTATTTCCGTTGATTTTAACTTCTCTCTCAGATAAAAAATCAAACGACAGCAGCTGCAACAGCGGCAGCGAACAAAAACAGGAAAAAAGAAAAAAATGCATTCGTTTGGGTACAGAGCCAACGCTCTGCTGACGTTCGCCGTGACGATTCTGGCGCTAATGTGCGCCATCGCTTCTCTTTCTGATATCCTTAACACTCCCTCTCCCTCCGCTCAAATTGAGGTCAACTTTCCTTTGACTTTTTCATGATCGCTGTTGCATTTTGTGTTAGATCTGTTAAAGGTTCTGAATTTTTGCGTTTTTGATTGATTTGGCATCTGGGTTTTTGTTTTTGGTGATTGTAGATATTGAATATCAATTGGTTTCAGAAGCAGCCACATGGAAACGACGAGGTAATTGGATTTTTTTTATTGCTTAGTTTAAGAAATTAATCAGGGGCCATCTGATATTTTCAATTTTATGGGAAATCTGTGTGCTTTAAGTTGATTATTGTGCATTATTGATTACAGTTACGAAATTGTTTCGAAAAAATTGTTTTTTTTTTTTGGGTTGATTGTGTGATTAATTAGTGTAATTGTTGATAATTCTCAGGAATAAGATAGTTGAAAGAACCGTTTTCAATTCCTCTTACTTGTGAAAGCAAATGAAATTTTTTAATAAGCCTTCCTTCTGTTGTTATTTCTTTTGCCTGATACTTCTTAAAGATTGAAAATTATTAGGAAAACGACCTACTGACTGAAAGCTAACTGTCCGTCTTTTCATCTGCATTAGGGGCTCACATTCCAGATGATTAGTGGTGGAATAGAAGCTTCGATTTTATTTTGGTAGCATGCTGTGGTAGCTTTGAGTTTATTGCTTTTTCATACGAAGAAACAAAAATTAATGAGTAAACATATTGATAATTTTGTGGTAGCTTTGATTTCTTCCTCTATGCATGTTTTTGTGGCATAAGTTTGCTGGATTCTATGATATTCTTGACATCATTCTCAGGGAGTGCTTTTCATTGTATGTAGGTCAGCCTGACATTGAATATAACAGCTGACTTGCAATCACTGTTTACATGGAACACAAAACAGGTTTACTATTCACGATATCGTTATTGATTTATATGATTTTGGAAGTTGTTAATTTTATGGTGTTTTTGAGTGATCTTAAAGCTGATTTTTGACATTGATTCATCTCCTTACTGCTTTTGTAGCTTTTCATTTTTGTGGCAGCTGAGTATGAAACCCCAAAGAATGCCTTAAACCAAGTAAGCTCCAGGCATCTGAGTGCATGTGTTTTCTGAAGTATCATTGTTTTAGTTTTTGTGCTTTAATATTGTAAAATTCGATCTAGATTATGAACTCTTGAGTTAATTAATGGTTGCTAGAATGAGCAGCCTTTTTGTGTTTCCTATTCATGAACATCCACCTTTAGCCAATATCATCTGGCATGCTAATTTCTGAAGTATTTTTCATATCTCGGGTTATGTATGCTCAAAATTATGCCCATCGCTTGATTGATTTTGCATATTGTGTTGCAGGTGTCTCTTTGGGATGCTATAATACCTGCAAAAGAGTTTGCAAAGTTTTCCATTCATACCTCGAACAAATATCGTTTCATTGATCAGGTACGACATCCTCTTCGATTAATTTTTCTCTTTCTGTACAAACATTCATCAACCAACTTAAGCAATTTCCTTTTTGTATGGAAAATTCAATGTTCAGCTTCCTTTATTTTCCTATCCAGGGACACAATCTTCGAAGTAAAGAATTCAACTTGACATTGCACTGGCACGTCATGCCCAAGACTGGCAAGATGTTTGCCAACAAAATAGTCATGTCTGGATATCGCTTGCCTGAGGATTACAGATAGTGAATCTGTTGAGTGTATGTCTTTCCTGTAACTTTAGCTTTCTTTAAGGGACTGTTGAATGTCAGCTGAACTAGAAACTAGAAATAGAAAAATTTTCTTGTTCTATAAATTGAGAACATGAATGTTGCTTGGATTTTAAAAACTTAATTCTTTTTTGCAAAAGCTTGGATTATGATCTTTTGGCGGCATTTCGCCCTCTTATTTACTTGGTGGCTGCTTTGTTGTTGTTTTATGTGTACTTGAGTGGGGAGATTTTTGTTTGGCAAGCTGTCGGGTTTGTTGGGTTTTATTTGTTCTTTGTTGGGATTGTGTTTTGGACTGATTTGGGATTGAGTAGAAATGAGAAGAGGAGTGAGATGGAGATGAGTGAAGATTGTGAAATTGGATGAGTCAAAGGCTTGGAGCAATTGGAGAAAAATGATGCCTCTGGATTTGCTCAAGTTTATGGAAAGGTGTGTTTTTTATTCTACTGTTTTCTTGAATGTTGTAGTT
Organism: Citrus medica; assembly: GCA_002013955.2. NCBI lineage: Eukaryota > Viridiplantae > Streptophyta > Magnoliopsida > Sapindales > Rutaceae > Citrus > Citrus medica. Next base: position 262,736 of record MKYO02025871.1, read on the forward strand.
GATGATGTGGAGGTTGAGTTAGATATGAATGGTATGTTTTGTTTGAGATCAAGATGTTTTTTGTCTATATATATTTATGAAATGCAAGTCTAATTTTAGGTTATCTTGTGTCAATTGTGAAATAATAAGTCTGACTGTCATTGTGCAGGTACCAAACTGTATGAAAAAGCTATGCTTTTTTTATTAGAAATTTCTCTGCTTTTTGTTTCTAAGGTTTATTGGATGCTGTAGTTAGTGATATGGAAGTTAAGTTGGATTTAGTTCGATTGGGTCAATTGTGAAGTAAATTTGCTGATTTAGTTAAGTTGGATTTAGTTTTATGCTATGTTTTGTTTGAGATTGTGATGGTGTTGTATTAGAGTTATTTTAAAAGACACCTAAACACAAACTTACCACAAACTCTCCTTAAATATAAATTTATTTGTTTGAATCAGATTTGAGTTAGATTCAGTGAGCACCACTCAATTGATTCAAAATGGATCCTAGCGAGAGAAATCGTTGAAAACATATGGTTAATCAAATAATTAATTGTGTTATTAATGAACTTATGGCTTGATGTCATGTGTCTGTATCACAAGATTGATTATTAAATGAGTGTTATGAGGCTGGGGTTAAAGTCACATAATTATGTAACAAACATTATGTCACCTCAACAGCGCCATTGAAGCTCATGGTTTTCAGAGCAGCAGCCATAAGTTCACCTCTAGAATTTTAACATCACCAACTCCTACCCTTCGTTTCTGATTAAATGCTACAGTTTCATCATTTAATTTATACCAAATTTCAGGGGGGAGACGACCATGAAATGTACTTAAAGCTTGCATCAGCGGGGGAGTTAAAAAATGATGCCTTGTTGACGACCTTCAATGATGCACAAGCAGTGAAGCAGCTTCAACTTTAGTCCGCATTATTTCTTGCTCCGCTCCCTCATTAGTCCACATTAACAAGGGATTGTGTTTCTGAGTTGGTTAATGGAGAGGCAGCATAATGCATAAAATCCATAAGTTATGTTCTAGTATTTACTTAATTCAGAAAAAAATTAAAATGCATCTCATAAACTTCTGATTTTTTTGCAACCAATGCTGATAGGACTTTATAACAGCTGCACGTGGCACGATGCTATTGATTCCTTCGTCAATTCTTTTAATGCTGTTACATGTTATGGGTGATAATGAGGTCCGTGTTATTAAATATAAAATAATTCATTTAATAATTGGGATATTGCAGCCACACCACCATTAATGAAATTCAACAAACACCCATTTCCCCTTTAATGGACCCAATCAAGTACCTTCTCCTCTATATAAATCACCAATGCGAAGAAAATTTCTTGCACACAAAATTCTCTTTTCACAGTTCACATTCTCATTTCTCTCATAAATGGGTGATCAAAAGAGTCGGGTCAATGTACATTCAGTTCTAACGCAAGTATCCAGCAGGCCATCAGCGTCGGTCGAGACTTACCCGTTAACCCGTTTGGACCACGCCATGGGTCATCACACAATCCATGTTATTTTTTACTACGAGAAAAGCCCATTTGGGTCGTTTGATATGGACCCAATAAGGGTGACGCTGTCCGAAGTTTTGTCTTCGTACCCGCCTGTTACGGGCCGGTTGACCCGAGATGATGCGGGTAATTGGGCGGTCAAGTGTAATGACGCTGGAGTCCGGGTTTTGAGAGCTAGAGTTGGAATTACGCTTGATGAATGGCTGAGATCTGCTGATGGGAATGAGGAGAGAGATCTAACGGTCTGGGAAGATATGCCTGAGGTTCCTAATACTTGGTCTCCTTTCCGGATTCAGGTACTCCATTTCTTGTTGGGTCGGGTTTGCTTTTGTTTAATGCAAATAATTATGTACAAAACTTTGTGATTGGAGATGGCTTTTAGTACCTAAGTTTTGTTCAAATTAGGGTTGTTTGAAATATAGTCTTTCCATGATAGACACTTATATTAAAAAAACACTTTTATTGGAATTAATTTTGCAAAGGACTTTCGAACCCACCATGCCTAAGTTTGGTTATACACAGTATCACCCCACATTAATAAAGGTGCTAGGCGTGGTGCCAAACATCTTATGGGTGATGGCTTTTAATTTAAGGGTAAAAGTTTATTTAGTACATGTATTTTAAGATTAATATCTATTTAGTTTTTATATTTTTAAAAATATTTCGAAATATTCATGCCGTTAAAATATTGATGCCCGTACTGTTATTTTTTTATTTTTTTGGCTTATTTTTACAATATTATAATTTTATAATAATTTTTTATTTGAATATTAATAAAAATTATTAAATTATCAATTTAACTCTGAAAAATAAAAAAAATTATATTAATTTTTAATTATAAAAAATTATATGCAAACTACAAAGTGTGCAAATGGTGCTTATAAAAAATTAATATAATTTATTTTTATTTTTTAGAGTTAAATTGGTAATTTAATTATTTTTTATTAATGTCTAAGAAAAAAATTATTATAAAAGGGTGATATTGTAAAAATAAGCCAAAAGAAATAAAAAGTAACGGCAAAGATATAAATACTTTAACGGCAGAGATGTTTTGAGGCATTTTAAAAAATATAAAAACTAAATGAACACTAATTTTAAAATATAATGACTAAATAGACTTTTACTCTTAATTTAATTTAATTTTTTATAGGGACTAGGGATGGCAATGGGGAGGGGAGGGGAGGGGACCAATCTCCCCATACCCATTCTCGATATTTTGCGTATGTCTCCGTCCCCTCCCCGTCCTCGTCAGAATTGTTTGAGAGAATCCTCATCTCCTCCCCGAATAATAACAGGAGATCCCCGAGGGTCCTCGGTCCTCGAATAATTAATAGTCTAATACATTTTTTATTTTTTATTTTAAATTAATCATATTAAAATAAAAAAATTTAGATAAAACTAAAGTTTAAAATATATCTTACATTAATATTGATCCATTTCAAAGTCACATTCAAAATATAAATTATCAAAATAATTATATTTGTCAATGACTCAATCTTCATAATCTTACAATAAAAAGAAAAAAAATTATTTTTATGACTGTTGTAAATTATAATTAAGCAGCTCTCTCCTGTATCATTATGGTTTGAATTAAAAATTTAAGACTTTAATTAGTTAATTAAGTTTAAAAATTTAATAATATAAATATTTTGATATTTATTATTTTTAACAATATTTATAATTTTGTTATTTATTTATTAGTAATTTTAAAAATAAAATTAAAAATTAAAATAAAGAAATGGGTAAAAAATGGAGATTCCACCTCATCTCCGTTCCCTCCCTAAATAAAAAATTAAATATAAAATTATCTCCATATCCTTTCTAAATTAAAAAATTTTTCAAAAATACCTGTCCCTTGAAAATTTTTTTACCATCCCTAATAAAAACAATAATTTTCATTTAATGCAACAACAATATTTATAAATGTTCCAGGCACTTGGAAAATGAGCCCCCAATGTCGGAGAAATATTTAGGAAAGAGAAAGGCCGGCCATTAATACTTTCTCAAATGTCAAAATTTTGAGATTCATTATTTTATGATATGAATTTTGATGAATCCTAATGTGAGACCCACCAAAATCCCACAGCGTGATTCACTATTCTACCATCTAACACAAATTTTTTTCATCAACTAGGTAACATCAACAAAATCTCATTTATAAATTATAAGTAGTGTGCATAATGTTGCGAGCACCATTAAGACATTGAATACTTTTATATTATATATGAACATAAAACATTTAAATAGGCTTATTGCATCTTGTAAATACAATCATATAATATTTTTTAAAAAATAAATTACAATATAATTAAATTCAATTATTTAACAAGAGCATGTTGAAATTTAATATAAATGATTTTCCCTGTGCTGGGTTCGGAATGCTTTTCAAAGTAATTTCGTAAAAAGTGCTTTAAAGTAAAGTCGCTTTTTGTGTAAATCTTCATATTTCATACTTGACTTCTCTAGACACCACTTTCAAAAACTTGTTTCTGATTATTCAGAAGGCACTTTCCATACACTATTAACAGATATATATGGCTTTACAGTTAAACGACTTTGAAGGAGGAGGTGTAGCCATCGGACTTAGCTGCACCCACATGCATGGAGACCTAACCAGTCTAATCTTACTCTTCAAGGCATTTTCTGAAGCTCACCACGGCCAAGCCATCACCTTTCCGCCCTTCTTCAAGCCACCGGCACCTCCTGACAGGAAGTTTTCAGTCAATAATTCTAAATCTACTAGTTACTTGGAGGCCAAGTTACAGAAACAGACCCCATCAGTGAAAATGTCCACAGCCACTTTCAAGTTTTCTGATTCTGTGGTCAAGCAATGTTTATCTGAAATCCACGACAAGTGCCCTGATGCCTCCCCATTTGATTTGCTAGCTGCATTGTTTTGGATTCGGGTTGTGCACTTAAAGGGCCCCAAACATGATGATCATACACATTCCCTCTCACTTTGTGTAGACTTTAGGAGGCTGCTGCAAGAACCACTACCTTATGGCTACTTTGGCAATGCTTTGAATTTTTCACTTCTATCGCTAAACGAAGAAGAGATGGATTGCAGCATGTTAGGACGTGTGGCGGAGTTGGTTCATTGCCATGTGTCAGGTCTCAAGGAAGAGGAGTTTTGGGCAACTTTACATTGGCTTGATTTGCAGAAGGAAGAGGGAGGGAAGTATGCACCACCTTTTGCAATGTATGGACCTGAATTCACCTGTGTTAGCATGGAGCACATGATTTTTGGCGACCAACCTGTGATGTACTCAATGAATTTTGATAGTGCAAAGCCTGTCCACGTCTCATGCCATGTAGGGAATGCTGAAGGTGAAGGGTTGATTCTTGTGATGCCTTCAGCAGAAGCGGGACTTGCAAGAACTGTGATGGTGACTTTGCCGGAGGAGGAGACTGCAAAGCTATGCGAGGATCAATCTATCTTGCGCCTAAAGCCAACAATGCTCCTTCATAGTATATGATAGGTCAAAGTGGTTATGGTTAATCAAATTTAGGATCTGGTTTAATTAGATAAGTGCTTTCTGCAAGATATATGATAGGTCAAGTGGTTATGATTAATAACTCTTGTGACTCTCAACCTGCACTTGTTGATGAAGCAAAGCCAGGAAAATTGTTTTAACCAGAAATCATATTTTACCATTTTGGAATCCTTTTTTTTTTTTTTTCCAAGAGGGGATTTGATAAACAGTTACTGAAACTTTCTTGAATTTAGGTTGTAACATACCAAGAAGATCATTCCTAGTATTTCTTCGAAGTTTACAGTTATTCATTAAAAAAAAGTCTATCACAAAAGCATATAGTTGATAGCTCATAAATTTCGGCAATAATTAACTTGTAGGCATAAAATATTGCATCCAAACACAAAGTGAGAATGTAAGATTGCCTGTATTCCAACTATTTTAAGTTCAGGCCTTGCAGTCTTTAGGAGGTGTGTTTGTGAACTTCCAGGTCACTTTCAGCATGCCACCATAGGTTCTGTCTCCAGCTACCTCTTCTATGGGTACAAAATTCAAAATTTCTTTCATATCCTCCTTTGTAAGTTTCATCATTAAGGAACCAATATTTTCATCCAAGTTCTTAATCTTAGTCGTCCCTGAAATTCCAAGTAAATGACTGTAAATAATATTGCCATTGCTGATATCATCTCGATCAACTGAGTTTTATACAGATCTATAAATTTCTTCAAGCAGGCCAATCCCTTATTACTACTCAAAGGTTATTTAGTGTAGATGACTTTCTTATATTGTCACTTCTCTCAAATGCCTTCATAAGAGATTCATCATTGTTTTCAAACTGAAAGTAGCAAACACACACTAGTTCATATTGATGAAGACAGGGAATAAACTTACGCACCAGGAATTGGTACAATATCATCCCCTTGTCCGAGCAGCCATGCCAGTGATAGCTGCGCAGGAGTGCATTTGTGCCTTTTAGCAAGGTTCTCTACGCGAGTATAAATCTTCTTGTTCTTTCCCAAGTTCTCTCCCGTGAACCGAGGATGGGAGATCTTATAAAACAGATTACATGTAAAATTTTGGATGCAATTGCTATATTACAAAAAAAATGTGGAATGATATTTTGATGAAAACATACCAAAAAGCTGTTAGCAGGCAAACTTTCCACAACAGCTTTGCCACCCAAAAGCCCTCGACCAAGAGGGCTGTATGGTACTATTCCAATGCCAAGCTCTCTGCATACTCAAATGATCAAGATGGCAGCCCCATATTTGAGAATAACATATTAGTTAGAAAATTATCACATTGTAGAGCAAGGACGCATCAACCATCAAACCTTATTATCCAGGGTAAATTAATATAGAGTATGTATAAATCCACACAAAATCTATTCAAGTAAGAATTTTTTAAAAATAATATCCATAGAACATTTGATAAAAGAATTAAGTCTCTAGATAAAAACAGATAATTATGTATCGTAATCTTTCAGAGTTATATGTATGAAGAGACTACTAAGAATTGATTTTACTACAATTTGAATAAACCTGCAAAGTGGGACTATCTCTTCCTCGATGTCACGTGTCAAGAGGGACCATTCCATTTGTACAGCTGTGATGGGATGAACTGCATGTGCCCTCCTAATTGTATCTGGGCTGGCCTCAGATAATCCAATGTATTTGATTTTTCCCTCGACCACCAGCATCTTAAGTTCACCAATCTACAATACAAAGAAAAAGCAATTCTTAATATGTTCTGTAAGCTAGATCCTGCCATAATTGAAATGAAGAGGAACGAGTTTGCTGATGGTCCCAATATCGTAATTGATTATGGAAGTTTACATTTAATGAGGTTGGAAGAGAATCACACACCGTGTCTTCTATAGGTACTGACGGATCCACTCTATGCTGATAATACAAATCAATGTAATCCACACCAAGGCGCTTCAAGCTAGCTTCACAACACGAGCGCACATACTCAGGGGTACCCTTCACAATCACACTAGTAGGTGCCATTGATACAACACCAAACTTCGAGGCTAGTTGTATTTTTTTCCTCGGCAACTGCTTCAAGGCCTGAACAGGAGTGAACCTTTTCCAGTTAACCACACAAAATTCTAACAACTCCTAACAGTATCCTTAACAATGTGCTGAAGTAACTATATACCAGTTCCTTAAAAAAGGCAAAAAACAAAGGACTATTACAAACATTTCTGATTTCTCCGAGATTGTGCTAGAATTACTACCAATTTCATACATCCACAAAAGAGACAGACATGCACCTTTCCAACAAGAACTTCATTAGCTTGTGCTCCATATACATCAGCAGTATCAAAGAAAGTAATTCCTTTATTGAAAGCATGCTTTATAATTGAGATACCATCCTCTTCAGAAACTGGAGAATTATACATTCCAGTCAGGCCCATACATCCAAACCCCAACTTTGAAACCTGAAAACCCGCAAAATTTTAATTAATTAATTAATAAACCAAAAATTTATCAAAAAGTTGGTTCCAAAAGTTATTTAAAGAAATGGGTAATTACCTCAAGTCCTTGGGTGCCCAGTTTCACTCTAGGAGCTTGGATTTTCTTGTCTTCTGCCATGCTTTTTGCTGCAGCTTTCTTTTCTTTGTTTCAGGTTTTTACTTTCCAAGATCTTCAGTTCAGTTCAGTTCAGTGTCTCTCAGACTTAGCAAGTAGTTAAGTTCAGCTCAAGTAAGTGTTAAAAAAAAAAACAGAGGATAACAAACAAAGTTGAAACTTGATAGTGGGCCCAGTTCGTATTCTTATGATAGGTCGTCTCCACCGTGGTTCCATAGAAAGACTATCTAATTCCTCTTACTATGCACCTCATGTATGCGTGGTTCATTTTGACATGACATGCAGCCAATTAAAACGCCACATGAGTACAATAATAACAACTAGGTAACCGGTTATTCCGGTTGAAGTCACAAGATACCTTTTAATTACGTTAGTATTCCAAGTTGGCTGCCCTTCGTCACAAGTTTCCAAATTGGTCTCCAATTATCACAATTTTTTTCATTAACATTCCTAATAAGATAATCCATGTCGTAACCTATGGGTCTTTGATTTAATAAGAGAATCTTTATATTTATAATAATAAAGGTAAAAATTTAGACAGTATTTTAAAAAAATACATATCATAAAAAAAATCTTAATTATAAAATTTATTTATAAATATTAATTATAATACCTACATTCCTATATAATAATAATAACAAAAAAGATAACACATGTCGCAAGTACTGTAGTAGGCTTTTGTTGAGTTCACTACAACTAAAGCAATTAATGTCTCTCACGAAAGGACGAAAATATTCCGATTTTCGAAGGGGTTATTACCATTATTAGGAGCTATATACACCGAGCAAGTACTCATCTTTTTGAACAAGAATGGATTTGGCTCTTTTCTGAAATTTCAGTCTCTCACCAAAGGACCAAAATATTTCAAAATTTTCGAAGTGCCTCTCATCAAGAACGCCGTTCATACTCCATCTATCAGGACATTAGAGTATTCAAAAATCCTAGAGAACCAAAATCTCTTCATCGTATTGCAGGTAAACAGTGGCATCCTTTCAATTGTTGTATGTTTTGAAATTAATTTTAAAAATAATAGTATCTCATGTTCGAAAATATTACCATTATTGATGAATATTGAATTTTCATTTGTTATAGAAGAGTGAAGGATAATCTAATAAGGAGAAGCCACCCAGGAAAAAGGGGGGAAAAATATGGCAGTGATAATGGTTGAATTTCCTACAGATGAGTTGAGAAGTAAGGCCTAGCCTGGAGTGATGATGGCTCGGGCTGAAGATGAGGGAGAAGTCCTTTATTAATGGCGTACCACTAGGTAGAATTATAAGCTATGCATTATGTTATCAGTTTTCAAGAGTAGTGTGTTTTTTTTTAGTCTAAGATGATTTATTTGATGTACTTTGAATTTATTGGAAATGGAATTCCCCCAAATTTATCTATCTGTATAATTTTTTTGGGTTTAACGTCAGCAAACTCTCAGCAGCAGAAGGTGTCTGGGCATCGTTAGGAGAGGAAAATATATGATTGACAAGCGTGCAAGAGAAATAAAGTTTGTTTCTCAAATAATTTGCTTAGATGTTTGTATGAATATATTTAATAAGTTTCTTGCTAGTTAGAAATTTGATTTTGCTTTTTCTTTTTTTATGGTGGACATGCCTTTCGAGTTCATTAGTGTACCTCATTTTACTAATGTCAGTGAGTAACATTTCTCTGTTCTGACTGTATAACAGTAGGTTGAATGAACTGGATTTTGTTATGAACAGTTTAAGTTTTGAAGTATAATTGACGGGCTTATATCAATGTTTTCCATTTTTAAAATTGAGACGTAGGAGGAGGTGAAGGCTGATTTTCATTTACTCTCCCAACTTGCAATTCCACATGTGGATGCAGTAGTAAGAACCTGTTTTCGTTATTGCCTTATCTTTTATAGAATTATGGTATTAGGTTATTAAATATTTTAGTACCTTTTTCTTATGTAATTTTCTTATAATTCCATAATTGTTGGTCATACGAGATGACAAGCTTGAAGAAATGAGATACTGGATGGTCAGTGTAGAAATATAGATTCGTGATTTGGCTTGTATTGAAAACATTTGTTTGTTTGCAAAATACTACAGTCAATTTTTTTAGTTTTTTCAGTTTTTACTTTGCTTTTGCCCCTGGTTGTGTATAATTTTGTCTGTAGAACGAGAAATGCTTTCATGAAAAACTAGGTAGGACTTCTAGCTGGAAGTCTATTGAGTTCCATCTTATATATATCTATATGATGTATGTGTTAAAGTAAGCATGCATGTGCTCATCATCTCCGACAGAATACTATAGGCATGCAATTTACCAAAGAAATGTTTATTTGCAGAACAAGGGAACAAAAAAAAGTCTGCAAATTTTTTTCTTATTGTTAATGAAATTGAAATGAGCGTAAAGCTAACTTGAAGTCTAGTGTCATTCATAATTTGTTGGACTGGCTAAATTGTCGAGTTGAGTTAGGTTCTTGAATTGAGTTGGTGTTGTGATGATTTTTTTTTTGTAGCAGGTGGTAGTCCACTAAAGGTGATATTTAGGCTTCCAGTGTAGCAAAAAATGTTACTTTGTAGCACAAGGGAATGAAAAAAAGTCTGTAATTTCTTTTTCTTATTGTTTATGAAAATGAAACAAGGCTAATTGTAGATTGAAGTTTGAAAGCATTTTTCGGTTTTGTGCATTGCTGTATGGTTCTTTTTCCTTGTTTTTTCACCCCCCAGAATGGATGTTAGAGTTGTTTCTCATGCATTTATATATATCATGTAATCGTAATAGAATATTCAGACTAATTCTCATGAATATCAATCTCCTTCGATTAGCAGTTGATGGTTTAAAAGCTAGAACTTCTTTGATTCCGCATTCCATCCGCAATACATAAAGATAACATATAAGGTTTGGATTAATTGCATATATGAGATAATTTTTGTTGTTTCTGAAAGAAACTTAAACGTCTAATTTAATTGTTCTTGAAAATAAAATTCCGACAATATAACCACTCCATGTCTAGATAATGGTCAATTTCTGGTGAAACAGCACAGCACATTAACTTTCATAAAATTTTCAGGTCATGAAGTTTGGATTCTACCAACCACACAAAGTACGGGTCATAGAATATTTTACTCCAGAGTGTTCAACATAGTGATTTTTCTGTAGATATCATTTAGCCCACAACAATTTCCAGAGACAAATTTTCTTTTAATGACTTTGGCATTGACAATTAATCCATTCTTTCCGCTTAGGTTGCAGAGTCAACAATTCCTTATGCCAGATTAAATTTTTCTTCATTTAACAAATAGAAAACAGAAACTGTGTATTAAGAGAAAGGAAGATAATGCATAGGCAGACCAAGTTCTCTGATGAAAAAAGGAAACGACCCAAAAATGGCGTATGTATAGCTGTACTAAAGTGCAGAAAAAACTCATGAAAATAAATAAGATTAACAATGCACAGCTGCACACAAATATTACATGATGTGTGGCATAGAAGATACATAAGCCAACAAACTTACGACTGAGATAAAAGTCAAAATACACAAGCATGGCTGTAGAATACAAAATCAAAATTATAACCCAATCGAACTACAGAGCCATAGTTTTTGATAGTTTTATGGAGCATGTGCTGCCATCCAAATATCGGCCCCAATCTTCCTTCGAATTGGGCCTGAATCCTCAGAGGTGAAATTGAAGGGAATGACAAATATTAAGTACTCAATTATCTTCAACACATAGGGTCCACAATCTCCGGATCCACAACGCTGTTGTGGGACAACAAATGGAATCTGCACCAATCTGAAGGGATCAAGGTTTATGTTCACATCTCTCCTACTAACATAGAAGCCAAGGCAGTGCATTAAAAATCGGGGCATTAGCATACACAGTGGGTGCACGGAAGCTAGAATGTCATCATCAATAAATGACATTAAAGCTGGATCATAAATAGTAATAGTTCTGTCAAGCACATTTATCCTCCCAGCCACCCAATGTACTCCACGTATGTTTATTGGCAAATATATCTGCATAGAGGAAATTGAAGCTAATTAATCAAGACAAATGATTATAATGTTCTTAAAATAAACTTAAAACACATGCCTCATCGATATTTGCCCATTCTATTTTACCCTCTACAAATCTTTTTATGATGGCCTCAACAAAGCAACCTTCATATAACATGAGTGTTAGTCTGTGATTATGTGTCCAATTTTCTTCCATCAAAACCTGAAAAAAATAAAGAGTTATTATGCAAATTAGTGTGGTAGTTTATGCAAGTCCACGACACATTGAACAATTATTTGCTGGATTGTTATTGCCCATACCCAAAACTCATGGTCAATTACACCGCATCTATTTCCAACATTTTCAGGGTACCTCAACATCCGAAGGTGAATGATATTGATGTACACCGACATATGCTACATGTGATAACAATAAAAAAATATAGTTAGTTTCATGAAACAAATATAAAATTATTAACCACGTTAAATTATTTACGAGAATTAAGCAAAAAATACTTACCTCTCTTTCAAACCATTCATTCCCCACCACTGTCCTTAACCAGTCAAGAGACATTGTAATTTCAATATTCTAGAAATTTTTAACTTTTATGTTGGTAGGGGAACATTTAATCCACCTCCACATTTCTTCTCTAATCTTTGTATTAATTGGACTGTTTATACTTATTTCATCATCTAAGTCCATATGGTTCAATAATGACTCAACTGGACCTAGTTCATCAGTGTCAACCATTTTCTCCCCTATAGTTTTCTCACCTACTGACTCGGTATTTATATTTGCACAAAGCATCCAAACTCCTTTTAATATAACCCTTTTAAACCTTGCCAAAGCATGAACATTCCCACCATTTGGGAAACTATTTTCGGGAGTTTGAAAAACTTCTTCATTTATGTCAATTTGGCAAGCATCACCCTTGGAGTACCCAATAATCTGCACATATGTTTTACAAATATGTCAACAATCTGCACACACTGTACGATAAATGTTTACGAATTTTCTAGGAAAAAACTATAAATTCCAGACTATTTCAAAGATGCTATAAAGTTTTTCACTGACCTCCATTTGATTTGGCCCATCATCATCTCCTTCGATAGATTCCAACTTCACTTTCCTTGGCTTCCTTATCTCATCCATAGCTATGATATGACGCAGCTTCATCTCTTCTCTCATCTTGGCCTTGATTTGATTCTTAAAGTTTTCTAACTCATTTCTTACAGTTGTGACCACCGTTTCGAGAATATTGGCGTATAAGTTATTATCAAGGCCGACATTTGGCATAACCACATCATTGTTTTCCTATTATACAAATAATGTGTCCATTATCAAACCATGTATAACAACGTAGTGCAGAAACAACTCATACGAACATTTTAAACCTTTGTGCATAATCACTTCTATTACAAAGGACATAAAGTGAGTATGTAAAATGTTATACATAAACTAGTATGAATTATCTCACCTTTTGGATGTTTGATGTGGTATTATAATTGAAGTCCAAGTTTGAAATTCTTCTGCCTGACTTTATGGGTGCAACCTCCATGAATTGATAGAAATTTTTGTGGTAGTGATATTTCAGCATGCTTCGCCAATGTGCAGTCTCAACCTCTTTGTCCTCAGGCATTAACAACATCAAAGACTTGTCATTGAATAGCTGAGATTGGAACAAATCATTCACTTGTCTATCTGAAGGAGGCCCCCGTGTTCTCCATCTAAGTATATGTGGAATTTCTTTTTCATTTTGATGAACTCCATAAAGGTTGCCAGCCAATGGGATACTCCCAAACATCCACACCTATAAAAGTAATATATACAATGAGCATTTAACGATAAATGATATGTTGTGCACCTTAGAAAATATGGAATTTTAAAAACGAATATCGGCAAATGTTCGTACTATAAGACCAAATGCAAATCCTCTGAGATTGTACTTGTCTTCTGCATAGGCTCTGTTTGAAATCTTTCTGTGGGTCGAATTTTGCGCCCTCAAAGACATTGCCTTGATAATGGAGTTATATGTTTCAGTCCATACAACAAACCCCCAAGGGTACTCATCGAACTCATCAAGATTGTCTGCAAGCTTGAGTAGGGTCTCGTCAATTACACGTGAATCTGACCTTCCAAGAAGCACTCGCTCGATAAGTAATACAAGGGAAAATCTCATTGCTTCCTCAATGTCAACTTCAGCGAAAATTGTATGTTCCACTATTTATCTAAACAAACGTTGAACATGTTACTTGCGACGACCATGACCCGAATGACGTGGTTTGTACATGGCCTTTGTAGTTGTTGCTCCATCTTGGTGACATGCAAATTCACGGTACTTAGCCTCCTTGTTATGATAGTGTGATCGAGCTCGATCCAACACTAAATCTCAAAGAATATTATATCTTGCAGATAGTAGTTCAAGGGCCAGTGTCTTCCTTGCATTGTCTGAGTTGTGCTACAAAATATTCACATACATTTAGTAAAATATATTATAATTTGATAATATCTGCATAAAGCAATCAGGCTTTGTTACTATTGGAAAATAAAGAATTATATTACCTTATATGAAGGGTCAAAAATTTGTGGAGAACCTTGCATGTACATTATAATATATAGTCCACAGTCAAAACCGTTTGGTTACTTGGGAATGTCATTGCAATGACAAATTTCAAATCTTGAAAATTTCTTCAATTCATATTATAAACTTTTCATGTCTTCATTCAAAATGAAGTCTAAAGCCGCTAGCTGCAATGAAATTTTTTTTAATTATTAACATATTCGATATTACATTCAAAGTAATCAAAACTACTCTTAATTTCAAAGAATACAAGGTCTAACAATATGTCGACATGTTCTGCATATGATTGGTTGCTCTTTATGCTGTATAAAGGATCCCAAATCTCAGCTCGCATCTATGTAATATTAACAACAACTAGGTACCAGTGACATCTCCCATCATGTATCGGGATATATATCTGTCAAAATCCAATCAAGTGACTATTTAAATTTTTTTCCATCAAATTATATCAGACCTTCAAAATAATGAATATTTTTCCTTGAACAAATTTCTTAGTCATATAGTATACATACCTTAGAACAACGAGAAAGCTCCGGCATGAATTTTTTCTTAAAATTACTGCCTTCCATGAAACGACGCAGGTTACTACCTCTCATCTTACACATTGTCTAAGTCATATATGAATATACTATTATTAACAAATAATTCAAAATTATCAAATGAAAATTACTATGTGAAATACTCACCGAAAATTGCAAGGGCAAGTACCATTTCACATTTGAATTTGGAAACTTGCATCTCTCTTCTCACGTTAACATTTCAGTAACAATTGTAATAATCTGCAAAACCAAATTTGTAAATTGTACTTAGGATACCATATGCAGAGTGAAAGGATAACAGATGCAACGCACCTCACTGTGAATCCACCTCATTGGGTTTAAAAATAACATTCCAACTCGACAAATAAAATTCATCTCTGATTCAATGAGCCTCTCCCTACACAGACAAAATGGACCACATTATTGACTCATCTTCTTAATAATATTATTAATCTTGCACATTATTAATAAACCAATTTTAGTAATAAAAGATATAAGACAAATATTTTTAGGTTTTCAACCCTTTGTCCAGATTGTCATCCAATGCATATGATAAAATACACAAGTCGTCATCCGATATTGGCGTTGTCACCACAAATGGTCCAGCTCTATAAAGTGTAGACGGTGGGAAATTCACTTCAGAACTTCTACCAATTTTGTTTTTCGGTGAGTCTAGCAAATTAATGATGTGCGGAATATTATCTTCAACCTAATGATAAATTATAAAACAAACATTAACTTGCATATCTTATATACAATAAATTAATGGCGACATAACAATAAAAGAGACACTAGCCCTTTTTTTTTATCTAACTTAAGTCTCGTTTCTTCTCTTCCGTGGGTGGATCATCGTGTAACTTCATACTCTGCTTTGAGACCACAAATGGACTTGTTCTAGAGCGTGAGCTGTACTTTCTTTTACTTAGAAGTGATATTTTATCAGTATCCCCAATGCTATACATGGACGAGTTCAGCAGAGGAACTGATTTTGAAACATTATCTTTAACTTGAAAAAAACTTTTTAATCACATAAATTTGACAGTTATATGACACCATGTAACCAAAATTGATTAAATGCCACCTTAACGGAACACGTCGTGCTTGACATCCACATTTTTATATTTTAATTCACTTATTTTCTTCTCAATTCCAATCACCTCGCAATTCAAATCAATTGCCTGATATTTTTCTTCAGTCTTCTTTAAAGTTTGTCTGTTTCGTTGGCTCACCATACATTTCTCGTCTTGTTTCACAGATGTGTCCCAATCACGACATTTGGACGGAACCCATGCCTTAATCATTGATATCATGTCATATAAAAACTTATTTTGAGATTCCACACGAGCGGTTAGTTTGATAATATTTGCAGACAACCCTTTAATATCCTCTGCCTGTGCATCAAGTTTCTTAATCACTAAATGTGGAGTTGACAAAATACGATTAACGTTACTGTCTCGATCACTCTGGACATTCACTGCATTGGTGCAACTTATATCTCGGACTACTACTTGCAGATATCACTAAGTTTTAGATTGTCTTAAGCCTCTTAATAAACTCAAGCATGATGTTCTTTCGGCATAATTAGTATATTTATATTCAATGATGCATTACTTTATAGAGAACATACCTCTTTGCTGTTGAAACCACCATGTTTATCCAACCACTTAATGAACCGTCTTATCTCTTTCTTGTTCCATAAGACAACAGGAACCTTCGAAACATCTCCTCCAATATTACCATAAACAACAGAGTTCAAATACAACACCTACATTTACAGTTGATCAAAATTAATATATTTTTTTGGCACCTTTGAAATACAAGATAAAACTAAATATAAGGCATGTGTATCTACTTAAAAGAATAGAGGCAAACTAAGGGAAACTAACCTGCATAAATAGTAGACAATCGTTAATATATGTAAGATGCTCCTCCTTATATTTAGTTATAACTTGCACCAACTTGTAAAAACTGAAAGAAGCCCACTTTCTGTTTCCCATGTTTTTTACATCGACTAAGGAAAACAAATAGGAAACACTAATATATGAACCGCTTGGGGGACAAAGTAGAGTTGCAATAGTAAAAAGTGTGAACGCAACCTTGAAATATTCGTCGCAAACTTTCTGATTTAATAAAATTTCTTCTACTCTTTTTATGTGAATACCCCTATTTGTTGCATGAAATATTTCACACAACCCTTGCATGTCTGACCTCTCACCTTCTAGCACTAGATTGAAATCCCCATCTTTTAACCCCATAATGCAACTAAGAACTTGAGGATTTACTGAAATTTTTTTTCCATGGATTTCTATAGTATTTTTTTTTCACATTGAAACTGTCAACCAATCTACCACAAAGTGTTCGTTTTAGCCACCCACATTTTATTTTTACAATGTTTGCAAATCCTATTTCTCGTATCACCTCATTCTGCTCTTCAGTGAAAGTCGAAACCACTTTTCCAAATCGTTCTGGGGCACATCGTGTATCGAATTTCATAATATCACTTGCTTCAGTCATCGCCTCTTCTGTGTAATATACATCATTTTTGACATGGCGAGATTTTGTTTGTTGATGTTCCAATTTCTTTCTTTCACCAAATCATTAATCATTACACAATAAAATTAAATTTAGCATATAGTTTTTTTTTATATGTCAACCAAAAGAAAAATTCCACTCTCTCATGCCAATTTCCATAAAAATTAAATATTTACCTCTTTACCAGAGAATCTTTTGTCATCTCTTCGTTTATGTTCCCCTACACTCTCGATTCTATATCACCATTTGTATTGAAATTATAACATGACAAAAATTTTAACTACATTCGATCATTTAATTTATATATAAAAAAAACATACATTTTTTTAGGATCCTGCAACATCTCTGTCATTTTCGGTTCATCATTGTTGAATTTCGTCTACTTCCACATTGTATCCTACACATTCAACATATTCATATATCGCAAATAATTGATCTCCCAATATATATGTATCTCCTTTAGTAAATAAATAAACTTGAAAAGAACAATGAAAGAACTCTTACCATTTTTAAGCTAAATCACAGCCGAATTTTCTGATTCTTTCATTTCACTTCTGAACTAAAATATTTAAAAAAAAATCTATCACACCCCTTCGTTCTATGATAATTTCTGTTCATTTCATTTCCACACTTTCTCTTTGCTGCAATTTAGAATGTTGATGGGTTACATTTGCTATAATGTACATAACTATTGTATGCAAGAACAACGAAGTTCATGGCTTGTGTTTTTTTCCCTTTTTTCCGATTTCACTTGTACTTTTTTTTCACGTTTTCTCCGATTTCACTTAAGATGTCACAAGTGAAATCTGACATGCATTTTCTTCTTTGTTCAATGAACATCAAGTGGGCCACCACCTCCTCCTTCTCCCAGTTTCCCTTAATCCTCATACTCACCCGTAGCCGTTGGATGTACCACCTTTCAATATCCTACGGTTCTTAATTTTTTCGTATATTTAATTTCAAATGATCTATTAATGGAACTGATGCATAGTACTGGCAGCCATCTAAATAATAAATGTAATCATATACACTTTTACTTTAAACTCAACCAATTATAACAACTATGGTTAGGCCACGGCCAAAAAAATTTAAAGATATGCCATTATTTTATTGAATGGTCCGTAGAGAGGTCTCACATAAGACTTTCTCCTTGCTGTCAGAGAAAAAAGAGGAAAAAAAAGAGGAGCACTTGATAGATAGCTTAACCCATTACGTAAGGATCCCAAAAAAATAGCAACTTTACTCTGCATATGCTTTAGATTTTCAAGTTTCAGTGGGATCATCAATAACCATCTGAATAATTTTCTGACTAATTATCAAAAAGAAGAGTAGATACTACATATTCATAGCAAATTTTCTTGAATACTAGAAGTAACATATCAAAGTTCAACCATGCTCCCCTACTGAACAATCTGGCTTCACCAGATTTACATTTAAATGGTAGATTGATATCATAGACTCATAGTGATCGAAGTTCACATTTATTCGTCAAATAGATTAGCAGACTTTGTAGCTTGTACATATATTATGGCAAATTGTTAATCGCCTAGTATACACAACATATGAGCTCAGGCCGTGGTGTCTTTCGGAGGTGTGTTTGCGAGCTTCCATGATACTTTCTTCATACTCTCATAGGTTCTGTCGCCAGCAACCTCTTGTATGGGTACAGCATCAGCAATTTCTTTCAAATCCTCTGTTGTAAGTTTCAGCGCCAAGGACCCTATGTTATCATCCAGGTTCTTAATCTTACTTGTTCCTGAAACTCAAAGCAAATTAACAGTAAATACTATTGCCGGTAATGTTATGGAACAAATCTGTATATTTCTTCATAGAAATAATCACAAACTTGCCTATCTGGGATAAGATTCTTACATCAATGGTTCTACCAAATATCCACAAAAACAATTTCAACATTCTTCGCACAAAGAAAAGTAGAAAACATATATGCTAATTCATATTGATAGAGTGTGGAAAGAAAGTTACGCACCAGGGATAGGTACGACATCGTCTCCTTGTTGGAGAATCCATGCCAGTGCTAATTGTGCAGGAGTGCATTTGTGCTTTTTGGCAAGGTTATCTATGCGGATATAGATGTTCTTATTCTTCTCCAGGTTCTCTTCCTTGAACCGAGGATGTGAAGCCTTACAAAACAGATTACACTTAAGATTCTACTAACTTATAAGATAAATAGAATGCTAATATTAAAAGTAATTGGGAAAGAAGCCTTCTAAAAAATCTTCATGCACACTTATGTTATGAAACCAAAGGATTGAAACAAATGTTGATGAAAAACATACCACAAAGCTATCAGCAGGCAAACTTTCCACGACAGCTTTGCCAGCAAAAAATCCACGACCAATAGGACTGTAAGGAACAATTCCAATGCCAAGCTCCCTGCATACTTAAATGCATCAAGATGGCAGTCTCATATTTCCAAAGAACATATTGCAAACATCTAGTATTTAGGAGTACTCAAAAGAGTAAGGACAGATCAACCACCAAACTTAATTATCTAAGGCAAATTAATATATACTTACACAGAGAACCTACTCTAGTAAAGAATTTACAAGTTTCTACACTGATAGACAACATATTAATAAAAGATTTTAGGATCTAGACAGAAATGGAAATATTTGATACTGCTCTCTTCAGAGGTTTAAGGATGAAGAGACTAAAAAGAATTCTTTTACTTTTGATTTGAACAAACCTGCAGAGCGGCACTATCTCTTCCTCAATGTCACGAGTCCAGAGGGACCATTCCATTTGTACAGCTGTGATGGGATGAACTGCATGTGCTCTCCTAATTGTGTCAGGACTGGCCTCTGATAATCCAATGTACTTGATTTTTCCCTCCTCAACCAGCTTCTTAAGTTCACCAACCTAAAGTTCAAGTAACAATAAATTTAGTATCTAACATATTAATCAAAATAGGGCAGCAAGTTCGCAGACAATTTCAATTTTGTAATTGGTGAAATAGGAAGAATATCACTCACTGTGTCTTCTATGGGAACAGATGTGTCTACTCTATGCTGAAAATAGAGATCAACGTAGTCCACATCAAGGCGTTTCAAGCTACCCTCACAACATGATCGCACATAATCAGGAGTACCCTTCACGAGCATACAACCATCATCTCCCAATCCAGCAATGCCAAACTTTGTAGCCAGTTGTATTTTTTCTCTCGGCAACTGCTTTAAGGCCTGAAAGGTTTCAACTTTTTCCCAGTTAACTTCCAAAAAAAACAATTCTAACAATGAGGTCCTATCCTATGGCATCCTCAGTGAGGAGCAAAAGAGAGAAAATATGTACCTTTCCGACCAAGATTTCATTAGTATGCGGTCCACCATACACATCAGCGGTATCAAAGAAAGTGACTCCTTTATCGAAAGCATGCTTTATTACCGCGATGCCATCTTCTTCTGGGAGTGGAGAATTGTGAGTTCCATTCAGGCCCATACATCCTAACCCCAACTTCGAGACCTTTAAAAATGCAACAAAATCAGGAACAACATTCACCATCAGGAAATTTGAAAACCCTTCAATTACCATTTTACAACTCTGACATATATAGCACCTTAAATTCTATCACATAATGATGATGCCATTTCAGCTATAAAGTTTTTATCACCTTTACAAGTATCAATGAATAGAAAGTGCAAATGGGTTCAACTGTTACAAAAATAATAATAAATTAATATTAACAAGTGACACATGAACTTCAGGATTTTCTAGTTGCAGTGGCATCATCAACGATCAGTTCGAGAATTCTCAACAAGGAATCAAAATATTTCCCCAAAAAAAGAGATAATTGCTGAAAGGGTATTTTATTTTGTTTACCTCAAGTCCTTGAGAGCCAAGTTCCACTCTTGGAATTTGGATTTGTTTCTCTTCTGCCATCTTAGAAGAAGTGTTGACTTTTCTTCTCAACTTAATCTCTTATTAAAGGGGGTCTGGGAAAGTTAATGGTGTTGCTGTTTTATACTGTGTATCATGCACTAATATAGTAAAGGAGGATTTAGAACTAATCAAAAGAAGGCAACAATAAAATTGTTTGCAGTGGGGCCAGTTACTATTGAAAAAAATTAATACCTGCACCAGCCGGGAATCGAACCCGGGTCTGTACCGTGGCAGGGTACTATTCTACCACTAGACCACTGGTGCCTTGTTGGTGAAGGAATTAGAAAGTTTATAATTATATCCTTAATCTCGTAATGATATTTTCTCATCCAACAACAAACAATATCTCTGATTTCTGAACAAGCAGCTTCATCATTTAACCAACTGTTCTTGGTAAATTATTACTTGTAGTGAGAATGTAGCTTGTATTATTCTTTCACATTGCCCTTATTTTGCAATACAGTTGTCCACTAGGTGAGAAACTACTTGAGGTAAAACTTGGTTCAAAGATTTCATTAATGTCGCATTCGTGGAACTCAAGAAGGCAGAAAATTTTCAACAAGAAAAATCAAAGCAAATTGTATATTAAATCCAAATTTTGATACTTACAATCTTTATCTTCCAAGAAACAGAGTTGGGAAAATTTTATAGCAACTTTGAATTCAGGTCGTAACTTCACAAAATTGAAACTTGAAATTCTCATTTCACAAATTGGCCATGCTAAATTTCCAAACATAAGGTATATCATAATGACTAAAGTTTAACATCAAATACGCAGAAAGCCATGTAGTAGATAGTACAGATAATTTGGCATTTATCTGCCATTATTTGAATAAAGTATTGCATCCCAGCCCCAAGTAAGATAGGCAGCATCCAGAACTATTTCAAGTTCAAACCTTGCAGTCTTTTGGAGGTGTGTTCGCAAACTTCCACGATGCTTTATCAAAGCCTTCCGGGTCTCTGTCTCCTGCTACCTCTTCTATGGGCACAGCGTCAGAAATTTCTTTCAGATCCTCTTTTGTAAGTTTAATCCTCAAGGAGTCAATATTGTCATCAAGGTTTTTAATCTTAGTTGTCCCTGAAAATTGAAGCAAATTAACAGTAAGTAACATTGCTGGTAATATCATTTTTATCAGCTGGGTTTTTTAAACTATATATACTTCTTCAAGGCACTACATGAATCACAAACTCAAAAGAAAGTAAGTTACCAGGAATAGGTACGACAGCATCCCCCTGTCCAAGAACCCATGCTAGGGCTAGTTGAGCAGAAGTGCATTTGTACTTTTTGGCAAGATTCTCCATGCGAAAATAAATATTCTTGTTCCTGTCCAGGTTCTCTCCTTTGTACCGAGGAAAAAAATGCTTATAAAACAAACGAATGCATCATTTTAATATGTATTATGATATATAAAACATTAGCATTAAAGGAAACTGGAAACTATTGTTGCTATTTTAAAACATTTATACACTACATAGGAAACAAATTGATGTGGATAAACATTTATGAAAAAAGTACCAAAACGCTATCTGCGGGTACACTTTCCACAACAGCTTTGCCACCGAAAAACCCACGACCAAGAGGGCTGTATGGAACAATTCCAACGCCAAGTTCCCTGCCCACTTCAATGTATAAGAAAGGCAGCCTTGTATATATTAGCATATACTTGCACAGGAAATCTAATCTATTCTAAGCAAGCAATTATTTTTTAAAAAATTCTACAGACATTAGACACAAAATACTAGATTGGAAAAGGAAAATAGTTCCTTAGACACTCTTCAAAGGACTGTAAAAGAGAAGACTAATGTGGATAGTGTTCACTGAAAGAAGAACAAACCTGCAGAGGGGTATTATCTCTTCCTCGATATCACGAGTCCAGAGGGACCATTCCATTTGTACAGCTGTGATGGGATGAACACCATGTGCTCTCCTAATTGTGTCTGGGCTAGCCTCAGACAAACCAATGTACTTGATTTTACCCTCCTCCACCAGCTTCTTCATTTCGCCAATCTATAACATGACAAGGCATATAGTTTCTAAAAAACTCTTTAAATATTGTAATTTAACACAGAACTTTACGATTCAGATAGTTAGCCCGGGAGAAAAAATATCACTCACGGTTTCCTCGATAGGGACTGATGTGTCCACTCTATGTTGATAATACAAATCAATGTAATCCACATCAAGTCGCTTCAAGCTAGCTTCACAACACGAGCGCACGTAATCAGGGGTGCCCTTCACGATCACGCCATTATCTCTTAGTCCTACAACCCCAAACTTTGTGGCTATTTGTACCTTTTCTCTGGGAAACATCTTGAAGGCCTGAAATCGAAGGAGTGCTCTTTTTTTTTAAAAAAAAAATTCAATAAAATTCAAAAAATTCTGACAAGGTTTCCCTTCTGTGATACAAAAGTAATTATTCACCAATTCCTAAACAAACATATTTCATCAGGACTGTGGTTCCTAAGTTACCACTTGACCTATGTCTGAATTATATAAGAGGTAAGAGAATTCAAAGAAATGACCATAACCTTTCCCAGAAGAGTTTCATTAGCATTTTGTCCGTACACATCAGCAGTATCAAAGAAAGTGATTCCTTTACTGAAAGCATGTTTTATCATGGAGATGCCATCCTCTTCTGAGACTGGAGAGCTATAACCAGAACTCAGGTTCATGCATCCAAGTCCCAACTTTGAAACCTGTAAGACCATGAAAAACAGACAATTGTAGAAAACAAATTTCCAGGATTTGATAAAAAAAAAAAATTACATATGGGTAGTTTACCTCGAGGCCTTGGGTACCAAGTTTCACTCTTGGAACTTGGAGTTTCTCTTCTGCCATTTTTGAAGCTGTAGTTTTGGTTTCTTTGTTTTGGGTGTCTTTCAAGTTTCAATAAGTAGAGAGACAGTTGACTCTAACGTCAACAATGAGCAGAATGACTAAAAGTGCTAAGCTGGGACACGTCCTCTTTATCTTTATCATGATTAATCATGAACTTATAAGTTTTGACAAGTGTCCTAAAGTTCAGTGTAATTGAAAAAAAGTTCAAAATATTTAAAAAGTTAAGAAATATCCCCTAAACTTTGCAAAATGTCAGGTAGAACTTGGGAGAGAAATTTACAGTCTCGATTTGACCATATAATCAGTAAATTTTTTATTAAAAGAATCATCAGATTCACAATTTCTTTTCGCAATTTATTTTTCATTTTAAATTTGAAAGAAAGTTATCTACGCATGTATTCTTTGTAAATTTATTTGTTTTCAGTGAAAAGCATATAAAGAAATTATCCAAAATTAGAGGGAAGTCAAACCAATTAATAATCAAATCAAGGTGCTTCAAGCTTGCTTCACAACAAGGCAGAGCACATACGCAGGGGCATCAATTTCTGTAGTCCCAAACTTCGTGGCTTCTGAGGGGTAATTTTAACAATGATTTGATTTTCATCTTCTGATATTCTTAGTAATGTCTAAGAGTAGCTATTTGCCAATACCTTAAACAAACATATTCAGGTTATTATTATGGAAATAAGTTAGAAATACTACTTAGAGCATCACCAAAAAATTGTTCAAATAAGATTTTATTATTTATTTGAAGAGCTACATCAGCATTTAAGTCTTCAAAAAACACTCCAATTAAAATTGTTCAAATAAAAAATGATCATTTCTCTTTAAATTTAGAGAGTTATTTTTCTCTCTTCAATTTATATTTTATTACTTTTTGTTAAAGAGAGAGAGAGAGAGGTGCTTTAATTAATATTATTTTTTCCTTTAAAAAATAGTTATTTAATTAAAATAATATTAATTCATTTTTATTTGAAGAGTCTTTTGGAGAATAAAATATTTTTTCACTCTTTTATTTGCCACATAGGTAAGTAAATAGATATTTGAAGAGTTAAATTTATAAAGTCTTTTGGAGATGCTCTTACCCCTTTAAATTTAACAATGCTACAATTAATTATTTCCCTAGCAATTTAGGTTATTTTATAATAAAAAGTCCATATTGCCCTAATCAATTTAATTCATTTTACAAACGTTAAATATTCATCAAAATGAAATTTTTGTGTGTGTAATACGACAATGTTATTCTTATTAAGTTAATTTAGTTACTAATTTATGATTTTTTTTATTTAGAATTTTAACATAAATATAAGCTATTTGGATTTTGGATTTTCTTTTAAAATGTTATTCCATGATAAGATAATTTCATTTTATGCCATTTTCATCATGATTAACTTTCTAAGAAGAATTTCGTTAGTGTAAGGTCCATATTTATCAGCACTAAGTAGTATCAAAGAAAGTGGTTCCTGCTACTTGGGATTTAACCAAATGGTGAACCATTGGCCTTAAAGTTAAGTACGACTATGAGGGCAATGGTTCAAGTTCCCATGAATTCAACCTCCCTTAATTAAATATAATTTTGTGAAAATTATTTGTGAAGCATTTCTCATTTTTGAAATGTGAGTGGAGTAAAGATATCCTTCTTCCGTGAGGATTATTTGTCTGGCATGTATTTCATAAAATTAATAATGTAATAATGTAAATCTCAATTATATATTTGATTGTAAATATTAGTGTAATGAATTGCTGTCGAAGAAATTGTAAATGTCTATGTAATACAGTAACCTGATGCTTAATCAGTTAAAAAAAAGAGTGATTCCTTTGTTGAAAGCATGCTTTATTAGTGAGATGCCATCCTCTTCAGAGACCGGAGAACTGTAACCTCCACTTAGGCTCATGCATCCAAACCCCAGCTTTGAAACCTGTGAAAGTAAAAAAAACACAGTCAGAGAAAATTAGAGATGGCCAATGGGCTGGGCAGCACAAGATACGACACGACACAAGCACGTTTCAATATGGCACGAGGCACGACATGACACGCACGTGGGCCGTGCCGGGTCTAGAATTTTAGGCACGCAGGCCTTAAAAGCACAACACAATTAAAAGGCACGTAATAAGCACGCTTCATTAGTAGGCTAAGCACGCGGCCCGTGGGCCACCAATAGCACATGGGTCAAAGTATATCAAAATTAATTTTTTTAATGAAAAATAAATATAAAATATCATGATTTTATAAATATCTTGAAATTAATTTTTTTAGTATATTTTTTTAGCATAGGCTTTTTAAAATTAATTTAAGTCCTAGTTTAAATAAATATTCTAATTTTTTTATGTTTATAATTTATTAAATGGATAAATAAATATCATGATTTTATAAATGATAAATAAAAAATTTTACGACATTAATATTTCATTTATGAAATCATAACTTAGTTAATAGTTAATGGAGATATGTTTCATTTGTGAATGAAAATTTTTTCATATTTATACACAAAAAAATAAAATTATGAACAAAATATTTTTATGATAAATTAAAAATTAGATTTTCATTCAATGGAGTTTATGTGCAATTATAATATTGTAGTTCAAATAAAATTAGATATAATTGTTATTCTAAATTTGTAATTTTATTTTTCATTAATTATTACTATGATCTATGAAAAAAAAATTATTATTAGGTTGGTGGGCTTAAAAAAACATGTCAGGCACGGATATGAATAAAGCATGCCAGACACGTGGGCTTTTTAAAAGACGCTAAACATGTGAAAAAAAAAAAGAGTTGGTAGGCCGTGCCGGGCTCTTATAAAAAAAGGTTGGCACGGCCCACCAAATTAGTGGGCTGTGCGGTGCCGAGCCACGATCTTGTGTGGGCTGACGTTTGGTGCCGGCACGGCCCACTAGCCATCATTAGAGAAAACAAATTATCAGCATTAAAGGAAAAAAAAAACAAAATGAAAAAAAAAAATTAAAACTGCAAATCGGAAATCCAAATTTCACTGTTGGAATTTGAATTTTGTTCTTTTCTGCCATCTTTGGAAAAGCTGTTAGCTTTTCCTCTCTTTGTAGCTTAGCTTAACTCTTATGAAAGGAGGGCGTAAGAGAGTTACTGGTGTTGCGGTTTTGTACTTTGTACCATGGACTAACAAAATAAAGCAGGATTTGGAACTAATCAAAAGAAGGCAACAATAAAAATTGTTCGAAGTTGGGGCTGATTACTATACCCGCGCGAGGAGGGGGGGCGTGGGTGTAGGAGGAGGGGGTTTCTACCACTAGACCACTGGTGCCTTGTTGGTGAAGGAATTTGAAAGCTTAACAATGTGTCAATTTGGCCTCCTAAATAGCATTGTTAACTTCACAATTTATGCAATTATTCTTATTTCTGAACAACACATATTCACCTTTTATCATTTAACCACTCAAGTTGCAGTGACAATGTATTATGTTGAGAAACTATATTTTCAATAAAGTATCCTCCAGGTCTTGTTGAGAAACTGCTTGAGCTAAATTATGGTTCATAGATTTCATTCATGTCACATTCATGGAACTCAAAAAGGCTGAAAATTTTTCAACATATATCTATACTATGATGAAGTAAAATCCAGGCAAATTGTTACAATCCAAAATTTGGATATTTCCAATCTTTCTTTTCAAGGAAAGAGAGTTGGCAAGATTTTATAATAATTTGGAATTCAGCTTTAACTTGGCAAAGTTCAAACATGCATATTTTCATTTCACAAATTGGCCGTGCTAAATTTCCAAACATATAGTAGATCGTAACGATCAAAGTTTAACGTCAAATAGGCAGAGAGCCATGTAGTAGATTGTACAGATAATTTGGCATTTATCTGCCATTATTTGAATAAAGTATTGCATCCCAGCCCTAGGCAGCATCCAGAAATATTATAAGTTCAAACCTTGCAGTCTTTTGGAGGTGTGTTTGCAAACTTCCACGATGATTTATCAAAGCCTTCGGGGTCTCTGTTTCCTGCTACCTCTTCTATGGGCACAGCGTCAGAAATTTCTTTCAGATCCTCTTTTGTAAGTTTAATCCTCAAGGAGTCAATATTGTCATCAAGGTTTTTAATCTTAGTTGTCCCTGAAAATTGAAGCAACTTAACAGTAAGTAATATTGCTGGTAATATCATTTATCCGCTGGGTTTTTTAAACTCTATATACTTCTTCAAGGCACTACATGAATCACAAACTCGAAAGAAAGAAGTTACCGGGAATAGGTACGACATCATCCCCCTGTCCAAGAACCCATGATAGGGCTAGTTGAGCAGAAGTGCAATTGTACTTTTTGGCAAGGTTCTCTATGCGAAAATAAATACTCTTGTTCCTGTCCAGGTTCTCTCCTTTGAACCTAGGAAGAAAATGCTTATAAAACAAACACACGTATCATTTTCATATGTACTACGATATATAAAACAGTAAAAGAAACTGTAAAACTACTTTTGCTAGTTTAAAACATTTATATAGTACTGACTTAGGAAACAAAATGATGCCCATAAACATTGATGGGAAAAAGTACCAAAAAGCTATCTGCAGGTACACTCTCCACAACAGCTTTGCCACCGAAAAATCCATGACCAAGAGGACTGTATGGAACTATTCCAATGCCGAGTTCCCTGCCCACCTCAGTGTATCAGAAGGGCAGCCTTGTATTTATTAGCATACACTTGCACAGAAAATCTAATCTATTCTATGCATGCAATTAAATTTAAAAAATTCTACAAACATTAGGTACAAAATACTAGATTGGAACAAATAAATAGGTCCTTAGACACTCTTCAAAGGCCTGTAAAAGAAAAGACTAATGCGGGTAGTGTTCACTGAAAGAAGAACAAACCTGCAGAGGGGAATTATCTCTTCCTCAATATCACGAGTCCAGAGGGACCATTCCATTTGTACAGCTGTGATGGGATGAACAGCATGTGCTCTCCTAATTGTGTCTGGGCTGGCCTCAGATAATCCAACGTACTTGATTTTACCCTCTTCCACCAGCTTCTTCATTTCGCCAATCTATAGCATGACAAGTAATAGAGTTTCTAAAATAATTCTTTAAATTTTGCAATTTGGGACAGAAATTTACAATTCAGATAGTTAGCCCAGGTTAAAAAAAACAAAAATCACTCACTGTTTCCTCTATAGGGACTGATGTGTCCACTCTATGTTGATAATACAAATCAATGTAATCCACATCAAGTCGCTTCAAGCTAGCTTCACAACACGAGCGCACGTAATCAGGGGTGCCCTTCACGATCACGCCATTATCTCTTAGTCCTACAACCCCAAACTTTGTGGCTATTTGTACCTTTTCTCTGGGCAACATCTTGAAGGCCTGAAATCGAAGGAGTGCTCTTTTTTTTTTTAATTCAATAAAATTCAAAAAATTCTGACAAGGTTTCCCTCCTATGATACAAAAGTAATTATTCACCAATTCCCAAATAAACATATGTCATCAGGACTGTGATTCTTAAGTTACCACTTGACCTAAGTCTGAATTATATAAGAGGTAAAAGAATTCAAAGAAATGACCATAACCTTTCCCAGAAGAATTTCATTAGTATTTTGTCCATACACATCAGCAGTATCAAAGAAAGTGATTCCTTTACTGAAAGCATGTTTTATCATGGAGATGCCATCCTCTTCTGAGACTGGAGAGCTATAACCAGAACTCAGGTTCATGCATCCAAGTCCCAACTTTGAAACCTGTAAGAGCATGAAAAACACACAATTGTAGAAAACAAATTTCCAGGATTTGATTAAAAAAAAAAATACATATGGGTAGTTTACCTCGAGGCCTTGGGTACCAAGTTTCACTGTTGGAACTTGGAGTTTCTCTTCTGCCATTTTTGCTGCTGTAGTTTTGGTTTCTTTGTTTTGGGTGCCTTCCAAGTTTCAATAAGTAGAGAGACAGTTGACTCTAACGTCAACAATGTGCAGAATGAGACACAGGATTCTGGTTTGGCTCCAACTCGAAGACTCTGTATGACTAAAAGTGTTAAGCTGGGACACGTGCTCTTTATCTTTATCATGATTAATCATGAGCTTATAAAGTTTTGATAAGTGTCCCAAAGTTCAGTGTAATTAGAAACAAGTTAAAATTTTTGAAAAGTTAACAAATATCCCCTAGACTTTGCAAAATGTCAGTTAGAACTTAGGAAAGAAATTTACAGTCTCGATTTGACCATATAACAGAATTGTGTGGCAAGTTTTAATTTCGTTTCCTCTCACTTTCATGGTTGGTCAACTTCAAAATGGATATATATGTTACAATTTTATTGGCTAAACATACGATTACATAGTACGTTAGTCTCGCCTAAAATTCTCTCCAATAACAGAAATTGCAGGCGTGCCACGACGTTATTTCAATTGAACGAATTTTGAACACAATAGTGTACATCCAATAATTTCTATCAGCTCTTGTGGCTGATTTTATGCTCCTTATGTTACCCTTGAATGAAAATGCAATGGCTTTGTGTTTTCTTTGATTGAAGGCTCATGCCAACCTCATGATACAAGCAATGTAAAGACCATTTACTGTCCGTAAAAGTTGAGTTTGAATGTGATACACCGAGAAGATCCTTCAGAATTCCCTGAAAAAATCCTAAGTTTTTAGCTTAGGATTAATTTGTCATTTTCCAATCTAGTTGTTGTTTTTGTTTCAAATTGCCTTGTCATAGTCAGAGGTGGTTAGTCACCTCCAGAATAATAGTTACGTCGTAGTTTTAACTCGCTGAAGTTTAGGAGTCAGTGTTGCTATTGGTTTGTGGTATTAAAACTCTATTTAAGAAGTTATTTGGAACGAAATAAAGGGGTTAAGAATTTTGCTCACGGTTGTGGTTGACTTTCACCCAAAGAAAGCCAAATTTATTGAGTTTTCATTATAATCTGACTGGGACCTATTAGTGGTATCAGAGCTACAATGACAACCAACAAAGAGTGCATCGAAATACTGGAGCAAGGAGTGGGAGGCTTACAGGATAATGTGCATAATCTTGGGCTCGAAATGAACGATCATATGCAACACTTAGAGGAGTCTTTGAAGGCTTTATCTGATGCGGTTCTCTCCTCAAAGGCATATCAGTCGTCGCACTCAGTGAAGCAAGGACACATGCATCAGTACCAACAGGACGTAACAGAAAGTTCTCGTTTAAATATACCCCCTCTTCGAGCCAAAATTGAGTGTCCGCGGTTTGCAGGAGATGATCCATCAGAGTGATTCAATAGAGTGGCACAGTTCTTTGAAATTCAAAGAACTCCTGAAGATCAAAAGGTGAGCTTGGCGTCTTTCCACCTCGAAGGTGAAGCGAACCAATGGTGGCAATGGTTGAATCGGACATACAAGGAAGAAAATCGAATAGTGACGTGGACTATGTTTGCTGAAGAGCTATGGGCACGGTTTGGGCCAACAGATGGAGAAGACTTTGACGAGGCTCTCTCACATATAACAAAAAATGGATCTCTACGGGATTATCAACGTGAATTCGAGAAATTGGGCAATCAGGTACAGGGGTGGACTCAAAA
The DNA here is from genome assembly GCA_002013955.2 of Citrus medica. NCBI lineage: Eukaryota > Viridiplantae > Streptophyta > Magnoliopsida > Sapindales > Rutaceae > Citrus > Citrus medica. The sequence continues at coordinate 294,190 of MKYO02025871.1, forward strand.
GGCTTTTGTCGGAACTTTCATGGGCGGATTAAAACCGAAGGTAGCTGATGGGATACGAATGTTCAAGCCAAAAACACTAAAAGAGCCCATCAGTTTAGCTAGGATGAGAGACGAACAACTTACATGACAAAGGAGGGTTGCTAGGCCAATCCCACAAAATCGGCCGCCGGCTGCCGTCACCCCGGTCAATCAAAGAGCAGCGATAGCTCCTAAACGATTGGGCTAGGAAGAGATGAAAAAACGATGAGCTCCAGGGCTATGCTTCAGCTGCAACGAACGATTCACACCAGGCCATAAGTGCCAAGGGCCTTGACTGCTACTTATCGAAAGCCATGATAATTCTCAGGAGAATGAAGAAGAGACAGAGAGCGAAGGTAACAGAGAAGAGAAATTGGAAGTTTCTATACATGCATTGACCGGATGGTCATCTCCACGAACCATGCGAGTAGTTGCCTCCATCAAGTCGCAACCAATAATGGTGTTAATCGATAGCGGATCTACACACAATTTTTTGAGCGAAAAAGTAGCTAGCACACTGCGGCTTTCAGTGGTTCCTACGAAGTCTTTCACAGTCTGTGTCGCCAATGGAGAGCGACTTATGTGTCAAGGGCGTTATGAGAAGGTACTGATAGATTTACAAGGCATTCCATTCTCTTTTACTTTTTACTCGTTGCCATTAGCAGGACTAGACATGGTGTTAAGAATACAATGGTTGGAGATGCTGGGGTCGGTAGTTTGTAACTGGAAGCATTTAACCATGGATTTCAATTGGGAAAATCAAGCACGAAGGCTACAAGGGATACAAAGGCCCATTCAAGTGACTTCACTAGAGACTGTTGCAAAAGAGCATCGACAAGGTCAAATGATCTTTGCTGTCTATGTTCAAAACTTGGAAGACTCTTTCTGGGATGGCATTCAACCAGATATGCAGTAACTTTTAAGCGAATTCGAGGATGTCTTTCAAGAACCCTCTAAGCTGCCACCACTATGAGAAATCGACCACCATATACCCCTTAAGGAAGGAACCCAGCCCATCAATGTTCGACCATATCGGTATGCATATTTTCAGAAGGTAGAAATTGAAAAACAAGTTCAGGCAATACTGAACGTAGGAATCATCCGACCAAGCACTAGTTCGTTTTCATCTCCTATCCTTCTAGTGAAAAAGAAAAATGATACTTGGAGGTTTTGCACGGATTACAGAGCATTAAACGCCGCCATGATTAAAGATCGGTTTCCCTTTCCAACAGTAGAGGACATGTTGGATGAGTTGTACGGCGCTACCTATTTTACTAAGTTAGATCTTCGAGCTGGTTATCATCAGGTACGAGTACATGCTCCCGACATTCCAAAAACTGTATTTAGGACGCATAATGGACATTTTGAGTATCTTGTTATGCCCTTTGGGTTATGTAACACCCTATATACTTTTCAAGCCATAATGAATTCTATTTTTCATCCTTATCTTCGATAATTCATATTAGTTTTTTTATGATATATTAGTCTATAGTCCTACATGGGAATTGCATTTAACCCATGTGAGGAAGACATTAGAAATTTTGAAGAAATACAGCTTCTTCATCAAAGCAAACAAATGTGACTTTGGTAAGCATGGATTTGAGTATTTGGGCTATATCGTGACAAATCAAGGTGTTAAGGTAGATGGTAAGAAGATTGAGGCTATGGTTACGTGGCCACAACCCACTAATACTACTGAATTGCGTGGTTTTTTAGGCTTGACAGGCTACTACAGGAAGTTTGTTCGTAATTATGGAGTACTAGCTCATCATTTCACCAACTTGCTCAAGAAGGGGAATTTCAAATGGGATGAGGATGCTGTTAGTGCGTTCACAATGCTCAAACAAGCTATGACAACCACACCCACTCTTGCCATGCCTAATTTCAACGAACCATTCACTATCGAGACTGATGCTTCCGGGGATGGAATTGGAGCTGTTCCAACTCAGCAAGGGAGACCAATTGCATACATGAGTCGAGCTTTAGGGATTGCTAAACGTACCTGGTCAATCTATGCCAAAGCAATGTTAGCAATTGTGGAGGCCATTCGGACATGGAGACCACACATCTTGGGTCAGAAGTTTTTCATTCAAACCGACCAACGAAGTCTCAAATATTTCTTAGAGCAACGAGTTGGCACTCCCGAGCAGCAAAAATAGGTCGTTAAGCTTCTTGGATATGATTATGAGATAATATATCGACATGGGAAAGAAAATTTAGTGGTGGATGCCTTATCTCGCCGCCCAACAGCCCTCTCCTTAATCAAATATTTATTTCACATGTTTCCTTATGGGATGACATTCGAAAGGCAGCAGAAAATGATTTGTATATGCAAAAAATATTCCATCAGGCAGCAAATGATCCTACGGGAAATTATGTAGTGAAGAATGGGCTATGTTTTTATAAGCAAATGGTGGTGGTTCCGCCTGCACTACGAGATCAGCTGCTCCATGAGTTTCATGACAGTAAGGTGGCTGGACATTCTGGAGTTCTAAGGACTTTCAAATGACTAGCTCAGCAATTTTATTGGCCCTCTATGCACAAATCTGTACAAGAGTACATTCAACAATGTGCAACCTGCCAAAAGACAAAATCTGAAACACTAGCACCAGCTGGACTGCTCCAACCACTTCCAATTCCTTGTCTAGTTTGGGATGACATCTCGTTAGATTTCATCGAAGGATTGCCATCTTCACATGGTAAGGATAGTATTATGGTGATCGTGGATCGCTTTAGCAAGTCTGCTTATTTCATTACTTTATCTCATTATTTCTCTGCGAAAATCGTTGCTGAAAAGTTTGTGGAACATATTATTAAACTTCATGGAATGCCGAAGTCTATCATTAGTATCGAGACCTTATTTTTGTAAGCAAATTTTGGCAGGAGTTTTTTACCATGTCAGGTACTAAGCTGAGCTAAGTTCAGCTTATCATCCTCAGACGAATGGACAAACGGAAGTGGTGAACTGTTGTCTCGAACAGTATCTGCGATGTTTTGTCCATCAATGGCCTCGTAAATGGTATAGCTATCTGCCATGGGCAGAGTATTGGTATAACACTACATATCATTGCTCGACAAGGATGACACCATTTCAAGCCTTATATGGTCGCATTCCTCCATCAATTCCTCACTATACAGAGGGTTTGTCTCGTGTTAATGAGGTTGATCAAAGTCTCCAAACTCGAGATGAAGTACTGCAGCAACTGGAGACAAATTTGGAGTTGGCTGCTGCTAGAATGAAACATGTGGCTGACCAAAAGAGAAGAGAAGTGGAGTTTCAAGTAGAAGATTTGGTGCTCCTAAAACTGCACCCCTGCCGTCAACAATCCATGTTCAAACGCGCCCATCACAAACTTGCCAGCCGGTTCTATGGCCCATTTCCAGTTGAGCAGAAGCTGGGCAAGGTAGCTTACCATCTCAGTTTACCACCTGTAGCTCAGATTCACCCGGTGTTTCATATTTCTCTCTTAAAGAAGTATGTGGGTACTTCTCTTCCTGCCGTTGTTGACCTGCCACCACTATTTGATAAATGACAGATTCAAGTTGTACCGGAGAATGTGATCGATACAAGATGGGTCAGGCATGGTACCAAGTTTGTTGAAGAAAGTTTGGTGCAGTGGAAGACTTTACCTGCGAAAGATGCTACCTGGGAGGAAACGCAGATGCTCAAACATCAATTTCCTGCAGTCAACCTTGAGGACAAGGTTCCACTTGTAAGGGGAAGTATTGATACACCGAGAAGATCCTCCAGAATTCCCAGGAAAAATCCCAAGTTTTTAGCTTAGGATTGACTTGTCCTTTTCCAATCTAGTTGTTGTTTTTGTTTCAAATTGCCTTGTCATAGTCAGAGGTGGTTAGTCACCTCCAGAATAATAGTTACGTCATAGTTTTAACTCGCTGAAGTTTAGGAGTCAGTGTTGCTATTGGTTTGCAGTATTAAAACTCTATTTAAGAAGTTATTTGGAACGAAATAAAGGGGTTAAGAATTTTGCTCACGGTTGTGGTTGACTTTCACCCAAAGAAAGCCAAATTTATTGAGTTTTTATTATAATCTGACTGGGACCTATTAGATTGTAAGCAAATTTTGGCAGGAGTTTTTTACCATGTCAGGTACTAAGCTGAGCTAAGTTCAGCTTATCATCCTCAGACGAATGGACAAACGGAAGTGGTGAACTGTTGTCTCGAACAGTATCTGCGATGTTTTGTCCATCAATGGCCTCGTAAATGGTATAGCTATCTGCCATGGGCAGAGTATTGGTATAACACTACATATCATTGCTCGACAAGGATGACACCATTTCAAGCCTTATATGGTCGCATTCCTCCATCAATTCCTCACTATACAGAGGGTTTGTCTCGTGTTAATGAGGTTGATCAAAGTCTCCAAACTCGAGATGAAGTACTGCAGCAACTGGAGACAAATTTGGAGTTGGCTGCTGCTAGAATGAAACATGTGGCTGACCAAAAGAGAAGAGAAGTGGAGTTTCAAGTAGAAGATTTGGTGCTCCTAAAACTGCACCCCTGCCGTCAACAATCCATGTTCAAACGCGCCCATCACAAACTTGCCAGCCGGTTCTATGGCCCATTTCCAGTTGAGCAGAAGCTGGGCAAGGTAGCTTACCATCTCAGTTTACCACCTGTAGCTCAGATTCACCCGGTGTTTCATATTTCTCTCTTAAAGAAGTATGTGGGTACTTCTCTTCCTGCCGTTGTTGACCTGCCACCACTATTTGATAAATGACAGATTCAAGTTGTACCGGAGAATGTGATCGATACAAGATGGGTCAGGCATGGTACCAAGTTTGTTGAAGAAAGTTTGGTGCAGTGGAAGACTTTACCTGCGAAAGATGCTACCTGGGAGGAAACGCAGATGCTCAAACATCAATTTCCTGCAGTCAACCTTGAGGACAAGGTTCCACTTGTAAGGGGAAGTATTGATACACCGAGAAGATCCTCCAGAATTCCCAGGAAAAATCCCAAGTTTTTAGCTTAGGATTGACTTGTCCTTTTCCAATCTAGTTGTTGTTTTTGTTTCAAATTGCCTTGTCATAGTCAGAGGTGGTTAGTCACCTCCAGAATAATAGTTACGTCATAGTTTTAACTCGCTGAAGTTTAGGAGTCAGTGTTGCTATTGGTTTGCAGTATTAAAACTCTATTTAAGAAGTTATTTGGAACGAAATAAAGGGGTTAAGAATTTTGCTCACGGTTGTGGTTGACTTTCACCCAAAGAAAGCCAAATTTATTGAGTTTTTATTGTAATCTGACTGGGACCTATTAGAATGTCAAGTATCTAAATTTTTCAGAACAATATTTGAATAGTCACTGCATCAGAACTCAAAACCCTAAAAAGAGGTAGGAACAAATTCATATTTTAATTTAGGAAATTACTTGCTGGAAATAGCTTTGAGCATTTACATTTGATTCGCCACATGATAGTTATGTAGCAACAACATAGCAATCTAAATTAAAATACATAAAAGCTACCCTGCATTTTCCTGGTGAATTTTGCAATCTTTTATTTGCTAGACTTTTATTGTAACTTGAGGCTATAACTTTTGGAGTTCTGGTTAACAATAAAAGATTATTTTAGTTCACAAAGTCGGCTACATTAAATTTACAAATTACCATCCAATAGGCAGAGAGTCATGTAGTAGAATTTATATATAATCTGGCATTTATTTGCATAAAGTATTGCATCCCGACCCCAAGAGTGAGATAGCCACTTAGGCAGCATCAAGAAATATTTTGAGTTCAAACCTCGCAATCTTTTGGGGGTTTGTTTGCAAAGAAATAAGAAGTTGTCTTCACTTGTAATTCCTTTCCTCTTTAGGAACTTAGCACCCGTATCATATTCTAATTTTACTTCATTATTTGCTTATTTTTATTTTTATTTTATTTTTGTTACAAGTTATTGTTGAGTAACGAAAAGTACCAGCATAGCTATCTCATCATCCCTCACACTGGGGCGGATCTCTCAGTTGAATGGCACCAGCAGAGTCCTGGTAATACATCGCGTACGGGCATGTGCCAACTAGAAACAAGCACTGACCAAAGGTGCATACCGACCAGATACTCATCACCCAAAGAAAGAGGACATGATCTCACCAACTCACGACTGTTTCGCCATGCCCTGAACCGCTGGAGAGAACGTGACGTCCCACGTTTACCCATGATTCGGTGGTTGGAGACCCATGAAGGTCTGTCATCACCCAAAAATGAGTGGCATGAAGAATACTCAGAAAATGTGGGATGATTGCTTATAAAAAGCCAAGAGACCGATGAAAAAGGGGACGAAAAAATTGAGAGAGAGGAAAAACTTTGCCAAATTGAAACCAGAATTCATTCTATACAAATCTTTGATACAGATTGTGCTGAGAATATTTTATTTAATTTACTCACTTAAATCACGTAGTTTTTCTGTAAACACATTGTACTAATTTAAGCATCGGAGGGTTTACGCCAGCAAAACCACCGGCGTCTCTGACTTGTTTCTGTGAGCGCATGCTTAGAAAAAAGAGAAAGGGTCATTTGGGTCCCAGGAGCTTAGGCAATTGCTAAATCAGGGAGAGTGCAACATTTTCTCCGTGGACAACACAAACGTTGGTGGAACGATCTGGTCAAGCAAATGACGACCAGATTTCAGCATCAACATTTTGGCGTCGTCTGTGGGGAGCTGGATAAAAAATTATCACTAAGTTAGTAGTCATTAGAGGAGCATCGAACGATCGGTTATGGATGTGACAAGGAAGGATGCCCTAGGGGATGACAATGAAACTGGTGAAACGATCACTCTCCAAGAGATCACAAATGAGGCTAGAAAGAGGATGATGCAAGAATGAATTAAACGAATGGAGAAGCAAATTGAGGCTCTCACAGTTATACTGCATGAGTTGAGGGATGAATGGAGAAGGGATTATGAGACCACTGCGGTAAGAGATGAAGTCATTGCAGAACCTAGCCTTCGGAGGCGTAGAGTCGAGGAGATCCCTCCGTTGGGAGAGCAACCCTATGAGGTACACCCCCATAGAAATGTAGGTCGATTCATAGGAGTATGCGTGGAAGAAGGGAGAGACTAATCTTGCTCTGAGCAAGTTTTGGAAATTGATAGCCGAGGAGCAAATGTTGAGGAAAGTGAGCTCAAACAGCGGCTACATAATACCGAGCAGAAGCGAGACTAAGTAGCTGCACGCGATCCTAACCGCGCTTTAGAATTGGAAGGTGAGGTGCGACAGTTGACGCAGATGATGGATGAGATTTAGGGCAAGAGAAAAGCCACCGAGCTGGAGGATAATGCTAGATGAAGAGTCTCTACTATTAGCCGAGATCATGGGTACTGTGACCCCAAGAGATTTATGTTGTGCAAATTTTAATGAACTCGCAAGCGCACGAATCTATTGTAGTATAGATCAATGGTGACGAGTGTCGATCCCACGAGGAGGTTGATTTTAATTGTGTGTAGAATTAATTTTGTAAATGGATGATTGGATTTGTGGTGGAAATGATTTGAAATATGCTAAAACTTAAATTAAAATGGCGAGAATAAATTCTGAAATTGGAATTGAAATGACGAGAATAAATTGAAAAGAAATCTATTGAAATGACGTACTTGGGTATCTGGATCCGTATCAACATGCATCATGGGCTAAATANGGAGGCCCCCTTTTTATAGATACATGGAGTAAATCATGGCCATCGGATTAAAAACAGTTTGGACGCTCAGGATTGCGCCACGTTATCAGTCAACAGTCCGCGGTTTGACCACGCGGGTGAACAGTAACACGATTTGACCCGGATGAACAGTTACACGGTTTGACCCGGATGAACAGTAACGCGGTTTGGTTGACAATAATCCTGTGTGATGCATGTACCGTACGCGAGATTTTTCATCCACTGATATGCTGCCACGTCATCGATCAACAGTGCATAAGAATTTTAGTCCAACAGGATCGTGACACCTCATCAGTCAATGCCACCTCATCGGTCAATGCCATGTCATCGGTCTGTCTATGTGAACAGTGCCGTGAACAGTAACATATACAGTATTGTATACGTGAATAGTACCGTACATGTGAATAGTGCCATTTTTCCTTTTATACTCCTCCTAAGGTTTTCGACCGTCCTGAGTTC
>MKYO02025882.1:5428-98101 GCA_002013955.2 Citrus medica
AAGTAATAATTTTTTAGATTGAAAATTGAAGGCTAAAATGTATTGATAACAAATAAATTATATAATTTTTCTCAAAAATATAATAAATATTGTAGCTTATACTTTTACACCAAAATAACAAATAAGAAAGACAATAAAATATCATTCAGAAGTAATTGCAGGAGTAAGATCAATATAATATTCTATTGTCTCTTTCATTATTCTAATATCCACGATACACATACCTTCATTCCTACAACATTAGATAATGACATATAAATTAAATATGATTTATATTCAATCCTTTATCATTTTTATTATGATCATATTTGACTAAATATATGAATAACTATATTCCTTAAAAATTATTTGGTCAATATAATAAAATAAATTGCCATGTTATATTACTTGGCTTGCAATTTGAATATTGCATGTACATGTTTTGGGGCTGGTTGACCTTTAAATTTACAAAACTAACATTTAAGTTTTAAGAGTTTAAATGTATGGTAAATACTACTAATATGTTATGAATAAAATTTATTATCAATATAATTTCACAATTATTAAGAAACTTTTAAAATAAAATAAAATTAAAAGATGAGTGGATATGGATTTAAATATTAAGATATATTTAGATCTGCTCCAGATCCGTCTTATATCCGCGCATCGATATCCAAATCCATTTTAAACCGATCCAAATCCGATCCGATTGGATTTGGATCACGTGGATCTTAGATCAGATCCAATCCATTGCCATCCCTACTAAAACCTCCTCCTAAATATGATATGCTAAGGAAGAGAAAAGTGAAAAAAAAAAAAATCATTTTGAAGCAAATATATTTTTTTTTACAATCCAATGTAATATTGCACTATATTAGACACAAAACATTGCAATCCAGTCAAATCCTGAAACATACAGCTGGGACCAACCAATCAACTCGAGAAGCCGGATGCTGCATTGTACTCTCTCGTTGGAAATGGATGATTTTGAATGCTGATGTGCGCAACATCCTAGAGAAACTACACTCGTGCACACCATATCTTGAAGGACCTGGAAGTTTTGAAATGTGTTTGATTTGAAAACCGAGCGTCACTTCTCAACATCCAAAGCCACAAGATTGGAACATGAATGTGTTTGCAATTTTGCTGTACATGCATCCTTCCTTGTGAATTGATTACAATTTAGTATACGTGTATATATATAATCAACACGAAAGCAATACAATGATGTTTTACTGTGATTTAATGTCTGTTAAGTTAGGTTTATAAGCAAGGCAAATTTAATGTGCTCATTGCTGGATTTGGATAAGTCAAATTCAAGCTAAGGTGATATATGAAAAAAAAAAAAAATTGTTCATTTTCAAGGCTTCGTTAATTGTCTTTTAAGACTTTCTGACTCTGTAAATGCCAGTGTCTATTAAAAAAAAAAACATGATGAAAAGATTTAGTTTACCTTAAAATAAAACAATATTTGAAGTTGAAAGCTTCAAAATGAAAATTATTTGAGAAACAATCTTTATTCTATCACATCCAAAGCACCTGCTTAAATTAATTATAACACAACTCGATCGGTCAGACTGAATAAAACAAGTTCAATGGGGCTTCTGTTGGCAACTTCTGTTGCTCAATTAGCTGGGGACACGCAAACACACACCGCTCCAAATAACCAAATTCCTATCACTGTGCTACTAGTACTACTGATTATTTAAGAGAAACAGGGCAGGCTCAGCTTTTGCAGCATGGCCAAATTTGGATGTGTTGAACTTCCTGTAAACACCAGTCAGCTTCCCGGTTGCAGCCTTCTCATGGAGTGTTACCATCAATCTCGAGCATTCCCTATGTTGACAAGCATTATCAATTCATCAGCTGTAAAGACGCTCGATTCATGTTTGAGGATACATGTTATTGCAAAACAAAAATGTAAAGTAGCTCACAGAAGTTGATCTTCCGGGTAATTTGTTAGCCATTCACTTGTTTTAGTCCATTGCTTCAACCGGTAAAGGCTGCATTGAGCTGTGTAAATTGCTGCAGCAGCTAGCAAGGATGGGGGGAACTTGAGCATTTTGTATTCCACCAAGCATAGCTCAACGATGAAAAAGGCAAGAAGCTCAAGCTGGCTCGAAATCATGAGCATGACAAACCTTTAATTTAATATATCGAAGACTAAAAAATTCTAGATCCAAATTACTATTTTACGAGTGAACCTCACCTTTTTATCAGATTGAGCTGCCTTGAGAAATCTCCGCATGAACACATAAGGGGTCGGTACAGACATGTTGAATTGTAAAGTGTTCAGCAGCAGTTTCTCCTGCAAGCACATATGAACATTCAAAACTAGTTAGCAGGTGCATGAGAAGGGGCTAGCTTTGATCGGAAGAGAAAAGACAAAAAAATTACCATATCAAGCACTTCTTTCCTTGTATAAGCATTATCTGATATTAGAATAAAATCATCGACAATGGGTACCGAAACCTCCTCATATTTGCAAGCTAATAGCATGGCTGTGACACCGACCAATTGAAGCTTCTTTCTTACTACCACCTGCCGCTCTAGAAATTTGTCTACAATATTTACGGTGAGAAACAATGTCTCATCCATAAGCTCAAATTTGTAGTGAACCTGTCCATATGATCAATCCTATTAGATGTATGAAAGTAATCTTTCAAGATGTACAGAATGTATCTTGAAGGAAACAATATAATTCTGCTTTCACCTCAAGAAGCCAGTCAATGAGAATAGCCCTCATTTTCTCATTGATGTCCGATTGATGGTCCATATAAGTTGGGGAAACACAGCCAGAAATCTGCATAAACTAACAATCATTAAAGATTTAAAGGTAACTCTTCTCAATGACTAAAACTGAACAATTTTTATTGCTTGGTGCCAAGTCCATTCGTAATGATGCCCTCAGCTGACCAATATGCATTTCAGTGACTAATATTAATAATATGCTTTTCATTTTCAATTGCTGTCGAAGAAAGCTTACCTCAATTTTCCTGTAATAAGCATATATGTCATCAACATACTCAACAACTGCTAATGGATTTTTCAAATCTCTGCCGTCGATATCCAGAATGGGGTCCTCTGTAACCTCCAGTTCATCAACGTCCTGCAGACATCAGAATTCAGTGCATTGCATTAAGATTTTGTTTTGGCCATAACTAAGATTTGTTAAATTCTAATACCATCCGATCAATCTCATCAAGGAATGCTTCTGTGTGCCGCACAAACATTGGGACTGCAGCACCATCATCATCCCCACAGTCTTCGACATCTATTACTGTATGATCATCTCTAGTTTCCTGATAACACCACAAATCAAGCAATAGTAATTCAATTTCATGTTCTGGACATGAAGCAAAATCATAAATCATCTTAACATTGATGGTTGTAGAAATTACTTCAACGTCGCCAATCACTGCTTCTGCCAACCCTGGATTTGGTTTATGAGCTACTCCATTCCTGAAGATATAGAGTAGTTCAGATCAATTACATGGTAAATTGAAGACTGGAAGTGCTGAAACCAGAACTTAACAAAAAGAAACTAATTGAAAATTTACCCTAATCCTTTTTTGTTAATGGCATTTGAGCGAATGGTAGCTCCCCAAATGTTTTGATTGATAACAGATAAAGCCCTTCTGGGATTTTGAACCACCTCCATCGTTTGCTTGGAACCACCCAATCTCACATCATCTTCAGAACGGAATATATTCAAATTAAAAACACAAAATAATAATAGTAAATTAAAAAAGGCGACATGCTGAATTTAAAAAAAAACAGAAAAAATGTAAGCAGCTGTAAATCATCGTGTCACATACGAATTAACAAATTTCTCTTTTGAAAAAATAGGAAGATACATCAAATTCTAAAGGAAGCTACCTTGAAAATTAGAAGCTCCTTCAATGAGACATGCGTTAATGTTCTCCTTGAATCCACCCATTCTTGATTCTATGACACACCAAGGATCGAAATAATAAGAAGAGAAAGCAAATATCATCAAAAAATTAACAACAAAATTAAAAAAAAAATCAAACACCCTTTTGGATTTGAAAGTTTGAAAAACTCACACAAATGGAACTCTGTTCGAATTATTTCATTTTGATTATTATGATGGGTTAAAAGAGAGAAAAAGAAATGAAGCGGAATCAAAGGAAAATGAGAAGGACGAAGATGGAGAAAAGGCAAGGGCTTTGCACGCTTCCTTATTTGAAAATAACGGCTAGTTAACGTGGACGGTTGGATCTGAATAAAAATGAAAAGTTGCTTTGGATCGTTTCAACGGTCTAAAGTCAAGCGCGTATCGTTCGAGAGGACGTGTCCAGGCTTTCAAATTCAAAAGGCCTTTTAAAAGTTTGGGCTTCTAACTTTTTGAGCCCATCATTACGCTCTTCTCCACTGAGGAGCCATATTCATTAGAAGCTTCCACAATATCTTAAACCCAAACAATAATAGTAATACAACACAATATACTAATGTATTGTAAAATCAGGGGTTTGCTGAAAATCTAAATCTATATAATGATAGCATAGTCGGTAAGTATATGGATGAATAATAATTTAAAATTTTGTGTGAATAAGGTGACATCTATATACATCCACTAAACTCATCTTAGATTTATTTCTCAATGAAATTATTCTAATGAGAAAAACTTTTCATATTATTGAAAAGAAAAAAAAAGGAAGGCTTCTCAATCACTTTGTCAATAATCATGGGCATAATCTAAGACTATTAATTGGGTTCACATATGTTTATGGCGAAGCAACTTGTTCGGATTAACGAATCCTTGCTCAATAATTCAAAAAAGAAAGAATCTTGGGGTAAATCCACTACCGTATAAAATAAAAGAGACAGAAAGATTAGCTAGTTTTGTCTGTGATTTAGAATTAGAAGCGTTTGTTTAATAGCTTGATTGGACGACCTTTGTTTCACTCTTTTGTGGTCATGACCCATGAAAGCAATGAGATAATACACCCGCTGCCTCATTCTTGCAGATGTGGTCACGTGAACACATCAATGATTTGTGTTGAATTTGTTGTATCCATAAAAGATTCCCCAAACTTGGATGAGATGATATCACAGTAATCATAAAGCCCACCTTCCACCCCTTTTTTTTTCTTATTTTGGTTTTGGTAGGTAAATAAAGACGGTGAAGAATTTCTCATAAACCCTAACTTTAATGGCAAAAGTTGCTTCGAACAGCGACTGATTGACTGACTATTGAGAAGGAAAAAAAAAAGAAGCAGCTTATGGCAACTTGAGCTGGCAGACATTAACTGTTTATCTTTAACTCCGGCCCATTTCAAACGCACACGGCCTTCAAATATTTTGGCCTAAATGCAGCAATGCACGGCGGTAGCCAGCGTGCATGGCAAGTCAAGATCGAGATTAGAAATTTATGGTATTAAATCCAGCCTCGAATGTTGTCGCGATCACACACATCAACATGATTTTGTGAAGCAAATTGCATTGCATTTGACAAAATCCAACATTAATATTTACATAACCACTTGGACTTAGCGCAAATGGCTAGAGCCATTCCTTTACAAATGTGAAGAAAGTGGTTCGAGCCTCCGCAGACGTATTGTAGGGGTTTAATTTAAGTGTCCTTCTTTGGAGTCTCAGATCTTGAGTGAAGGCAGTCTTTCTTCCAGGCTGGGAGTTGACGTCCCTTTTATATTTGAGAGGGTTACAAATTTGAGCGGTGTCATATCAGCAGTGATGTCAAGAGGTCTCAGTATATATATATATATAATTGTACATATCAATTATATTCGCATATAATATGAGTATGAATTATAATTTGAACAATAATCTCATGTCATAAAAAAAAATATTAATATTTACATTTTATAGTAGCGAGCGAGAACGACTTCACATCACTTTCTGCCCACAAGAAAATAATAATTAACAAAATGATTAAGTGACGTTGTTGTTGTTATAATAAAAATTGTTCAGATGGGCCTCAAGAGGTCTCACAAGATCAGATCTTGTTGAGTTAATGACAGGCCAGCACCAAGCACTATACTCTCACAAATCACAATACCCTTCCTTGTAGGTGGCCGAGATTGACAACGCCAAGCAAATATGTGATTTTTTTAGTTTTTGTTTTTTAATAAACAATTGTTTATTATTTAGCACTTGTCTAGATTTTTCAAATCAAATGCAAGCGGTACATAAATTAACGAAATATTTTAAGCAACCACAATCATTAAAGACATGTAATCAATTTTTTTTTTATCACTCAAATGAAGTAAGAAAATTCATTGCATATTGCTTAAAAACAAAGTTAGGAAACACTTTTTTTTTAATAATATTCACCAACTTACGTATATAATTATAACCCTCTCTAAATGACTTCTTAAATCTCTTGTATTTTTATCATAAGAAATTATGTACGTCAGAGGATAAATAACAAAAGAAAAATCAAAGTGGTTTAATAACTTATCAAATCTTTATATAGTATAGTTTTATCACACATAGACAATAGATGACTTTAATTCAAAAATAATGCAGGCATATAAAGTTCGTGACAATTTTAATGTGAGTTAATCGGTCTTAAAAAATAGAATTTGATTAAATTGAATTAACTCTACAGTAAAACACTGATGATACCCGTTGGATCATCAGAATTAAAAAAAAATAAAAATTATAAAAGAAGTGAAAGAATGGGGCCGTTGGATGCGCGAAAAACATATCGAAACAGACACGAAAAAGATGCACGTGAATACGCGTCGCCTTGTCAAAAAACCGCGTGGACCGACCCAAAATTTCATCGAAGGCCAATTTTAACTGCTTTTCAAATTAACTTTTTCCTCTTTTCAGTGTCCACAAAACCCGCGAAAAATTATCTCATCCTAGCCGTTAATCATGTGAAGGTCCCACAATGCCGCCAAAAAAATATAAAGAAAATAAATAAATGCACAGAATCTCTCTCTTCCTCTTACAGACACATGCAGGTACAACATGACAATCTGCGGCATCAATGGCCACATTCAACTGTTGTCCACTCATTTTCTTTTTGTAGAGAGAAAATCTCTATTTTCCCAGAAAGTTAATTATTATTATTATTATTAATTTTAAAGTGTCTAGGATACCTCTTTTGAGTTTTCGAGCCGACACTTTTTGACATTTTTGTTGAAAATCAGATTTTATAACTACCCTTTTGAGTTATTAAGCTTGATAGCGAGGAGTGAAGAGGCAGAATCAGAACTTTTTCGGATAATTTGCATTTTGTTAAATGTTTTGAGTTTTAAGCCTCAGAGTGAGAAATAAAGAGGCAATTTTTTTTTTTACTCTTTTTTTCTAGAGCAACAACACTCTTGGCTGACATTTTAACATTATTGTCAAAAGGTTTGATTTTAAGAGTACCCTTTTGAGTTTTAAGCTTGAAAGAGGGAAATGGAGAGGCAGATGGTGGTGATGGAGGGAGCTACTGGAGAGAATCAGAACGGGGTTTCGAGTTCGTTGAATGAATGTGATCGTGTAGTCAATGAGTTGATGCAAGTGATTGATACCATTGGATCGTATGGTGGGTTCAGGAAAACTCAGAGGAAGGAGTGCTTGAACATGGTGAGAAGATTGAAGCTTTTGGTGCCTCTTTTGGAAGAGATAAGGGAGCTTGAAGGACAAGTTTCTAGTGAGGCCTTGAATTGTTTGGCTAATTTGAAAAAAGCACTTCTTGCAGCTAAGAAACTGTTGAAGGATTGCAACTATGGCAGCAAGATTTATCTGGTTAGCTGTCACTTTATGTCTGTGAAATACCTTCTCAATTTTGCTTATCTATTCATTCATTTTGACATATAGGGTAATGTTCTTATTTTGCCTTTGTGTTTGTTGAAATTAGGCGGCGGAGAGTGAGGCGGTGATGAGTCGATTCCATGCTGTGTATGATAAACTGTATGAGGCTCTGGATGATGTGCCTTATGATGAGCTTGGGATATCTGATGAAGTGAAAGAACAAGTGATTAAATTTTCTCTTCCTTTTGTCAAAGCTTCTTGAATTTGTTGCCCAAATTTATTTTTGGTTGGATCTGCTGCTTTAAGATAAATTTCTTTGCTGGGCATTTTCTGTTTTTAGTTCCTTGAGAGGTTAAAAGTACATCCTGTGATGAAAATGTACAGCGCATTTAATTCACAATACATCTTTAAGGCAACATGCGATTTCAATTGAGTGGAATTATTTACTGTAGATAGGTGTTTGTGGATATGCCTCTCTGAAGATTTTGCGGAATTTCTTGCAACAGGTTCGCGATATCCTGGTTGCAAAAGAGTTCTTATAAGAACTACGATAATTTGCTTTAGAGATTCTTAGGTTACTAGGATTTGTATTCAATAAATAACATTGTCCCTGTTTCCTGGTTAGAAAATTGGTTGGAGAAAATTGTCAACTTATTTGTTTGTTCTACATTTTCTTTCAAAGTTGTTGTTCACTTCCTCAGATAATATTATGCTAGATGTTTGCATTGCAAGCTTTTGAATGATGCATGTGCGTGCTTTATTTGATGGATTAACAGGTAGAGCTGATGCGTATGCAACTTAAAAGGGCAAAAGGGCGTACAGATACACAGGATATGGAGCTAGCAATGGACATGATGGTTGTTTTCTCAAAAGAAGATGACCGGAATGCAGACAGTGCAATACTAGAGAGACTAGCTAAGAAGTTAGAACTACATACTATTGCAGACTTGAAAGCCGAAACATTAGCAGTCAGGAAACTTGTAAAAGAGAGGGGTGGGCATAAAGCTGATAGCATTTCTCAAATCACCGACCTTTTGGGAAAATTTAAACAAATTGCCGGTGTTGAGGATACCCTTGTGCTTGATGGTTCTGTCTCAGCCAGAAAGTTACAAAGGTGTCAGACTATGCTAGTCCCTCACGAATTCCTTTGTCCGATTACATTGGAGATAATGACGGACCCAGTTATTGTGGCAACAGGACAGGTAATTTTGAAGTTCAAATAGAATTATTTTTCTGTTCTGATATACATGGCACTGAAACTAAAACAATTTTTTCCGCCCTTTTGAAAGACTTATGAAAGAGAGAGCATTCAGAGGTGGTTGAATTCCAATCATAAGACCTGCCCAAAGAGTGGACAAATTTTGGATCACTTGTCTCTTGCTCCAAACTATGCCCTCCGCAACCTCATTGTGCAATGGTGTGAGAAGAACAATGTTGAACTGCCAAAGAAGGATGCTAATACAGGCTCTGATGCCTCCTCAGCTGCACTCATAGAGGAAATCTGTTCCTTAATTCAGAATCTATCCTCAAGTCAGCTGAATATAAAAAGAGATTCTGTCATGAAGATCCGCATGCTCTCAAAAGAGAATCCGGACAACAGAATTTTAATCGCCAACAATGGAGGAATTCGTCCGTTGGTCCAGCTTCTGTCCTATCCAGATTCGAAGATCCAGGAACACACAGTCACTGCACTTTTGAACTTGTCACTCGACGAAACAAACAAAAGGCACATAGCCAGAGAAGGAGCCATTCCTGCTATAATTGAGATCTTGCAAAATGGGACTAATGAGGCAAGAGAAAACTCTGCAGCGGCCTTATTCAGCTTATCGATGCTTGACGAGAACAGAGTAATGGTGGGGAACTTGAATGGAATCCCCCCTTTGGTGAATCTGTTGCGGTATGGATCAATCAGAGGTAAAAAGGATGCTGCAACTGCACTTTTTAACTTGTCTATAAACCAAGCCAACAAGTCCAGGGCCATCAAGGCAGGTATCATACCATCATTACTTAAACTACTGGAGGACAAAGCATTGGGCATGGTTGATGAAGCTCTATCAATCTTGCAACTCCTTGCATCTCACCCTGAGGGTCGAAATGAAATCGGGCGGCTATCTTTCATTGAAACTCTGGTGGAGATAATAAAAAATGGGACTCCAAAGAACAAGGAATGCGCAACATCCGTTCTTCTGGAGTTGGGGTTGAATAATTCATATTTCATTTTGGCTGCCCTTCAGTATGGGGTATATGAACATCTTGTGGAGATTACAAGATGTGGAACAAACAGAGGCCAGAGGAAAGCAAATTCCCTTTTGCAGCACATGAGTAAGCGTGAACACATACCATGACGTTTTACAAAGCAGTTAAATGCTATCATTTTGCTGCCATTGCTACCAGTGCTACCAACTTCGGTTTTTGGAGAGTTGTGCATTGAAGTTTATAGTTTTATCTTTCGTTTTGTTAGTGTACAGTGTTTAGAATTGGTGCCAAAGTGCCAACCTCTGTGTAGATATAATAAAATTCATCTTGTGTTCATTTGTATGCTCATACCGAGTAACATATTTTGATTTGAGTCACCAAATTTTGATTTGAGTCACAAGATTCTCGTTATTTTCTTCTTCTTCTTCTTCTTCTTCTTCTTCTGTTTCACTCAATTACATTCTCTCACTTTTTTATTACTTCGTTCTTCATCACTTCTTCGTATTATTGTCACTTATGCTTGCTTTTTTTGCCATGAGAACATGAAGAGATTATTGTCACTTTGAATTACCTTTATGATTAGTTTCTTTCTATGTTTCTTTTTTTTTTTCACTTTCTCTTTGCATTCTCATTATTACTTACTATTTGGACATTAGAAATATAGTATTGAACTTATTATTTCACAATTAATGTCTTAGTTTTCTTTTAATGTCATAGCTTCTCTCTTTCTCTCTCTCTCTATTTTCTCCTAGAATCATTATTAAATATTGTAGGTTGAAATCTTAGAATATTTTTAAGTTTCAGATTCCATTTTACTGAATGAAACAATAAATAAATTTTAAGGTAACATATGAACACTTATTTCTGATATGTCCCCATTCAAATATACATTACTTCCAAATATCTATTAACTTTTTTATTTTTACAACAATGGACCATATTTTCCTTTTCTGCGTCCACAGTGGACCATACTTGGATCAAAGCATCTACAATAAATCTCTCCCGGGGCCCAACCCAGAATAAGAGGTTGCCATCGAACTACGTGGCAAACCGTAGTTGGCAAAGCACAACAACGCGGAATAGATGCAAAATACAAGAACCGCGTCAAAGAAAAATCAAAAGAATTTGTTGTTGCCTACTTGGCTACTTGCCTGTTGGTTCCGAGGCTCTCTTTTTCTCTCCTTCATCCAAATAATTCTCTTTCTTTTTTAAGAGAAATGTTTTTGCCAAAAAAGACATTTTTTTAATAAAAAAAATCATTATATCAAAGCTACTATTAATAGTTAATCAGAAGTCTGTCACAATTTGTATTGGTAATCCATCCGAACAGAATTCAAAAACATTTTGGTGAAAGAAAATCAATTAAGAAAGATGTTTTCTTAAAGGGGAACCTGTGGTGCAGCTGTGGTATCTTGTTACAGTTGCATTTAGCCGTTAGATGTCAATAAATCCCGTTAATTTAAGTGCACTTAACGGTTAGATACAACTGTAACATGGTACCACAGTTACATCGTAACCTGATACTTTCTTAAATATAAAATTCTTATTATAGTGCAACACTTGTCAGTAAGCAAAATAATAAATATTCATGGTCTAATATAATGTAAACAAACAAAAGAAAAAAAAGCCAAAAGAAAAAAAATATAAATAAAAGGAAACGTGGGAGGGAAAAGCCAAAAGAATAATATTGCGCCAAAAGGAAGGTTTTGAACTTCAACGAGGGGCTAAATAAACAATCAAGAAAAGTTGAGGACTAAATGGTAAATTAATCCAACTTCGTTAGAGCCAACGCTTCTTCCTTTTGAAACGAACCCGTTTCTCTTTCTTTCGCTCTCTCTCTCTCTGTGAACGGTTTCGATGAGCTAAAGGTAATGCATGTTCCCACTCATCTTTTATTTAGTTTTTTTTGTTTAATCAATTTTTCCATTTTGCAGTAGCTCAGTTTCTTCAATTAGTAACTTTTTTATTATTTTGTGATCAATTTTGCAGTAACTAAAAAGATATTACCAATGCTTGATTGCATGGGAGAATGATTGTAACTGGATTTGACAACTAATTCGATGGGTTTCGTTTATTTTGTATAAATCACCATTACCCATGTCTCAAAATTCTGATTAATGCATGCTTTTGATTCTCGGTGTTGCCTTTTGTTCTGTTTAATCAATACTTGGTGAAATAAAAACAATTATGCAGTGCTTTAGGGTGTTTGTTTTTGTATTTTTGCTATTGAATTAGTGCTGTTGTAGTTTTCGTTTTTAGTTCTTTCGGCATTTGAGATTAGATTCGCACATCCAGTCAATGATGTTTTGTTTTCATGCTGCATTTTTTAAATTTCAACTTTGAGTTTTACTGTGAGGAAGAAAGGATGAAAATCGACATCAATGCTAGTTTGCTTGTGGCAAACATGTGCTAAATATATGTTTTTAGCATTTTACATTAATATTCTTATCAGTGCTTCGTCAGTGAGTAACATCCGCTGGTTGTACATATAGGTGGTAATTTTTATCTGACAATTCCATTTGAAATCCAACGTGTTTAATGTGCTGTCATTGGGGAAAATATATATGGCAGCTTGTTTAATGAGCTACGCGAATGATTTTAGTATGGACCTTAATGAACTTATTATATCCAGCTTCTTTACTGGAATCTGCATGGTGAATTGTGTCATGCAGGGGGAATGAATTTAATATAATCCTTTGATAATGACTTCTAACTGACGTACAACGTCACTGCAAGATGTTATTTTGCAACTCTTGTAAAGTAGATTTCCATTCAAATTATCAAACTATTGTACACCCACTTCAATTACTAGTTTGAGCCGTTCTAGGAAAACTTGCCTTAATTTATGTGAAATTATTGTTGAGTTATGAGGGTGCTACAGTTATGTGTCACGTAACTTTCACATGCTGTTTTGTAGTTGTATCACTATATACGGTTCTTTTGCAGGCAACCAGATTCGATCATAGTTTAGCATATGTGCTTAATATTATGAATGCTCTAACTTACATGTCTAGTGGTATCCTCACTCTAATTTTCTGGTTGTTGTGTTCAGGTTGAGAGATGACACATTATCGGTATCAACAAATCTTTGAAAATGGTAAATCAAATGCAAACAACTATGGTATCTTTATGGCCGTTGTTGACATTTATAATTTATGGTTTGTAGTTGACTTGCGATATATTAAAAGTTACCTTGGTGTTCATGGTCCTTGAGTCCAAGCACATGACTGTACTTAATTTAATTTACTTAAGTTTTTGTTGCATGAATAGTGTTTGATACTCCTTTTTCCCTTATGATTTGTAAATAATTACACACTTGTGGCCTATGAATAATGAAAAATGGGACTGTGTTAAAAACTGTTCAGGGTTTATGTGATGGTAAAAGGGAACATAATCAAACCAGTTTATTGCCATGTAGTACAGTTCATATGCTACTAGGTGTATCTCAATTAGAATTTAGTTTGTCAGTTTGGGTTTTATGATCAAGATGGATAAAAAAAATGTTTGCTTCTCTTCATTCTTTTCTATTAATATCAAAATGCAGTTAGCATAAGTTGGAATTAATTAGCTGGTGGCCACTTGTTTAGATCCTCCGTAGCTGGTTTTGGATTTTACACTTGGCTGACTAAGGTTGCTCCATTACCATTTGAGCTATTGGCTTCAATAATTTAAGTGGAAGATGCATTATACTTAGATTTTCCTGGATGTCACATTCCTTTTGAAAATATTGCGTGTTACGAAGACTGAGGAAATACTTAGCGATACATGTTTGTAAAATGTGTTTTTCTTCTAAAAGCATATAATGTTGGGATTTCTCCTGGAATGCAATTTTTAAGATTGCTTCTGGTCTTTCAATTGTTATCTTTACTAGTTTAGTTGTATATGTACATGGTGTCTGTTGATTTGGCTTCTCTATCGTAACTGATGGATTCTTGGAATTTACTTTTACATTTTATTTCTTTTCTTTCTCCAGACAGTTCAACAAACAGCAGACTCTAAATTCAACCAATACGGCTTTGGCAGTCCTGAAACAAACTTGCTCAGTCGTGATAAGCAACAGCTGGTGGCTATGAAGAAGACGGCCCTAAGAGAACTGCAAAATGAGAACAGGATTGTTGTGCCTAAACCCAATGGAAATTCTCCATATTCAAAGGATGGGGGATCTATTATTGATGCCATTAAGGTTTCCGGTTCTAAGAGACCATTACACGAATGTCCAGTGAGTCCCCCTAAAGATAGTAATGTTGCAAATGGACATCTTGTGTATGTCCGCAGAAAATTTGAAGCAGATGTAGGCAAGGCCAGCACTTCGGACAGCACAAACACTGCAGTTGATTACACAAGCTCGACTTTGGTTAGTCACCAGGAAAGTGCCCACCAAAAGGCCCAGATAAAGGAGTCAAAGGTTTCTAGTTTTCCAGCATTTGCACCTTTACCAACGACTTCCTTTGTCAGTCCACCGGGGAAACCTTCGGTTCCTCTGTTTGGGAAGCCTGGTATTAAATCAACACCAGCAGAATCCCATTGTCATCCTGTTACATCTGCTGCCCCTTCGTTGGGTAATTCAAGAGGAATGGAAATTTTGCATTGGGAAGAGCGATTTCATCGATTGCAGATGCTGTTGAAGAAATTGGACCAATCAGATCAAGAGGATTACATCCAGAGTATGTTTTTATATTGCAATAAGTCAATTAATATTTTCATTGTTATCTCAGTTGAAAGTTTTGTGATACTAATTTATATCGCTTTACATGATTTTATTAGTGCTTCGGTCACTTTCCTCAGTGGAACTTAGCAGACGTGCTGTTGAGTTAGAAAAGAGATCAATCCAGCTTTCACTGGAAGAAGGTAATATGAAATCCGGTTTTGTTCCCCCTTCTTTTTAGTTATATGCTCTAGAAGAATCCCCCCATGCCCAAAAGAGGGTTGTTGGCGGACGATTCTGAGTTGGTGCATTGTTTGCCAGTTGGTAGCTTTAGAAAAATGCGCATCATGCAATTCTGAACTTTTTGTGTCATCAGCTAGTATAAACACATGCACATTGTGTGGATTCTACTCAAATTGATTATGCCACTTCGGAATATTTCGAGGAACGTATAACTTATTCGCACTTCATTTTGCATTGTCACAGCGAAAGAGGTGAGCCGTGTTGCAATGTTAAATGTGCTAGGAAAATCCGTCAAGAATCTGAAAGAAACTTGATTCATCATGATCAGTCAAATAAGCAAAAGGGCGGGAACAAGAAGATAGTTTTTACTACTTTTGAGCCTTGAGAGACTCGGTGTACTAATACACCTACTTTATTTGGCTCCCCCATCGCTTAATTGGTGGTTGCTTACCTTAGCTTGGCTGATATCCATCATAATATTTTACCTCGGATGTCTTCTCTATTTTGGCAAATGCCATTGACAGTGAGAATTTCCAACTGTATTAACTGTTATATAAATATAGTGCTTGAACGATCATTAACGCAGTTCGTAGTTCTTCTAGCCAAGTTTAGTGAAGTGAGTTAAACACAATAGCGATTCCCTTCAACTTTCGGATACCCAGAAGAAGATCAAGGATGCATGTCATTTCTAATGCAAATGGCGTTTGATTCGATAAGCCCCTTTTAAGTCACGGGTTTCTATCAGGCTTATGAATCAAAAGATATAAAGCCATTTTCTTTTAGTTGCACAAAGACCCTTTAACCCAAACGAAACTATCATGAAAGCTAGAATTTTAGAATGTTTTGGCTTATCGAAAGTAGTGGGTGCCTATCTCAAATTGTAGCCCTTTATTTTTCCACTTCATCTTTCCCAAATGAAAGCAACAATAAAGGAAATGTTGTCCTAAAATTGAGGCCTGTTTTAGTACTGAAGAACGACATTCACCGACAATTGAGGCTTTAGCGTAATAGTGTCTGCTCTACAAGTTTCCTTTTGTGAGAAAAGCTATGCCTCTTCGCAATAATTTTTTCAGTTACCATTTAAACTCTTTAACTCCCTTAAAAATTGCCACACTATCACTTCAGTTTCTGTCAATGTGATATTGATGCAATAATTAGGGGTACTTTATGAAAGTAGCCAACTAATCATTTTCTTATTTTGGTAACAAAAAATGGTTGTTTTGGGCATAAATACCCCTAAGGTATCAGTTGAGATAGATATGTCGACATGTTGATTGCTCATGGACATTTTGATTGCTTATCAATTGTCCATCGAAGAGAATTAGTCTAGCGTGATAACTTGAGATAATTTATGCCCAAAATTTTTATTTTTTGTCTACGAAATTAAAAAAAAAAAAAAAAGTAAGTCGGCAAACTTTTGCAAATTGACCTTAATTTTACTTCCATTTCCATAATTTTTCCCAGAAAAAAAAATTAATGGATAAGGGGAGATGTAAAACAATTAAATTAAAAAATTTTAAGTAAAAAAAAAAATTCAATGGGCGTGCCCTCAGTGGTGCATGTAAAGCTCTAAGCAATGGATAACCACTACATGCACCAACCGAAAAAAACTGCCCATTTCAAAAGCTTGTGTCTCATTGAAACCAGTAACCGCTCAAACGACTACTTAAGCAACACAACCCACCATTTTTACACTTTTTTTTCCCTCTTTATCTTCAGAAAATTGCATCGCCCTTGTCGTTTTGCTATCATAATCATTGCATAATGACGAACAACACAAGTTCTGATCCTGATTTTTTCTTCTCGCCTTCACCAACACACAGAATCATCACAAACTTTGCTTCATCTTCTAGCCCTGATGCAAATTATCAACAAAGTGCCCGCAAGAAACGGTCCAAATTGATCAAGATTGACGCCAGTGCCACTTCATTATGTTCTGCTAGTGTTTCCAAGCCAAAATATGCCAAGAAACCTGACCCTGCTGCACCAAAAATTACTAGGCCTTGCAGTGAGTGTGGCAAAAAGTTTTGGTCATGGAAAGCACTTTTCGGGCACATGAGATGTCATCCTGAGCGGCAGTGGCGTGGCATTAACCCTCCTCCGAATTTCCGCAGACCCGTTTCACCTGTTAAGGAAGCAACAAGTGTTGAAAATGTTATGACTGTGGAGGATCATGAGGTTGCAGCATGTTTGTTGATGTTGGCTAATGGGGATGTCGGTATTGGTACTAGTAGTTTTCAGCAGGGGATTCAAGTTCAAGATATTAATGAAGTAAATTTGGGTGGGGTAAGTTGTAGGTTTGAGTGCAACAGTTGCAAGAAAGTGTTTGGTTCACACCAGGCCTTAGGGGGTCACAGGGCTAGTCACAAGAATATAAAGGGTTGTTTTGCAATCACGCGAAGTAGCGATGGTTGTGAGGTTGATCATGATCATTGTAGTGATGGGATTGTGAAGGAGAATGTGGATGATGAAAGGAAGATGATGATGGTTTTGGGGCACAAGTGCAGTATTTGTTTGAGGGTGTTTTCAAGCGGACAAGCCTTGGGTGGGCACAAGAGGTGTCACTGGGAGAAAGAAGATGATCCATTGTTGAACGATGGCCTTAATCTTTTGGACCTGAATTTGCCTGCTCCAGTTGATGATGACTCCGCCTCTTCTTCATATTCTTCAGGGCTCACTTTGGATTTGAGGTTGGGCCTTTGAATGGAAACTGATTTTTTTTTTTTTTTGTGGGGTTTGTTTTACTAACTGTTGTGTGACTTGTAAGCTAGGGTTAGTATATTCTGTAATCATTGACATAGTTCCTTGCTGGCTCCATAATTGGGAGACAGAATTATGTGTTCTATAAACAAATTAGGATAATAGTTGTAACTTCTGATTACTAATAAATTACAAAGTTGTTTGTGTCATTTGCCGAGTAGCTTGCTTATGTAATCTGCAAATAATCTTTTGTTAGACTTGTTGACATGCTGATATTTGATACTCGACTCATGAATGTGTGTATATACTATATCATTAAATTTGATCTGAATGGATGAGACCATTGTTTGAGTACGAGTTTTATCTCAAGTATTTTGAGTTAGCAACCATGTGGACATGTACGACTGTTGAGTAATTTAGCAACATTAAGGCCCTTTGTGCGATTACCAGTACGATGCAGCTTCTAGATTAGTCTTGTAGAATATGTAAAGTGGTCCAGAAATGGCTTAGTTCAGTTCAGTCGTATCAAGTTCTATGCTTCAACTTGAATCGATCTGAGATAAAGATTGATAATAGCATTAGAAATAAAAATAGTAGAATATATATATCGAATAATGACCAAGTGAGAGCAAAAGTGGAGTTAAGGGACCACATTTTTGCATTTGAAAGGCAAGAATGAGGAGAATGTCAGAATAAATACAACATTATGTGAAAAAGAGATTATTAAAATAGATAATTCATAAATCTAACCACCAATAATTAATGCAGAAAATGCTTAATAAGTTCGTTAACAAACACTATACATCTTACGTATTAGTTGGCTAATTATGCAAACACAATATGAAACTAATCATTTTAGCCTTAGATTACATTTTCGTGAGCAAAAACGTATAATATAATGCAGTGATTTCTTTTTGAGAGGAATACTGGGTACAAGCAAGTTGGATACAAGCTGGTAGGGCACTTTAATACACACATTATGAGTTTCTCTTCGACTTCTTGTCTAAGAAATGTTCCTTTAGAGACAAAAATAGATTGGTGAATTTACCACGTGGAACATGGTAAATTGTGTTGATGCCTGAGCTATTTTGGATGGATAACCGTACGTATAACAATTCAATTCACCAATCATTTTCGGATCGCATGGTGTTGATTTCACCGATGCATTTTATATTATTATTCAATGCATTGGAAGACTGTACAAGGCATCAAACTACTGACCGAAGGTTTAGAACTATTATGTGGTTCTTGAAGCTACATTGATAGTCTCAAGGCATTTGATACGTGGCTATTTTATGCAGTGGTAGAACCCGAAGTTAGCTATGCTTTGCTTATCTTCACATTGCTTTTAGTTTTTTAATAGTACTACTAGCTGGCGAGATTTGTAAGACCAATAGGCTTCAGGAATCTCAGACTATGAATCATTTTGGTTATCAAATAAAAGATGCGACAGATTTTATCGAGAGTTTAATGGTGATACGCAAAGTTAACTGTGAGATTATTTCAGACTCATAATATCTAGTCGTCGTCAAAGAAATTGCTTGTGTCCACTACTGCAAAGCTTGAATCGGTAATCAAATTTTCGCAGAAACCCCGAACTATTAAGTGAATAATCTCACATAAGATGATCTTTGAACTTTGGCATAGGCCTTGACAATACTCATTTGCATTGCACATTAAGAGAACTATGGCTATTTCCTTGTCAAACAGAAACTTATTTAATATCATAAGAGCCTCGATAATCTTCATCACTTACACTGATTCACACTCAAGTTTGTTTAGCTGCCATTGACGCATTATTCAGCTCAGACGTTATAGCTCCGCAGAAAAGTCTAGCTATTCCTGGTAACTCAGCTACACTTACAGCTGCTGAACCAAAGTTTACCGTAAGCCTGAGCAAAGCATATTCTGCCCAATCAAGTGGCTGTCATGATATCGTAATATCTCCTCAAATCCATACAGAATTCGACGGGTTCTGAGCGAATTAATGTCGAACAACAAAACCATGTCAATTCATCCAGCTTAATTACCCACTCAATGCAAGCGCCTTGTTATGACATCATCGACTGTTCTTAATACTATCCTCACATCAGTCTTTTGCCTACCTGTTCGGTTGATAACTACGTTGCGTATCCATCTAAGTAAGGTCAATGATTCTTTTTTGATTCTACCTTTGGAAGTTTTAATTCAATACGGATCATTTTGGTATCTTGCTCCGATTGAATCGACTTATGCGATCCTGTTCAAGGAACGCTGTGAGGTGTACACGCTCAACTATTAATAATTCACATGAGAGTCATGACGCTGCCTGCAATAATGTTCATTTTGTCAAATCATTTGATTATCGAAGTTATAACTTTAAAAGATCATTTGAACTATTCTATGTCAACTAACTTCATCTGATTAATAATCCAACAAATGTCATCATATGATTAGCTTATCCGAAAAACCTGCCAATGAAGTTTCAAGGGTTAACATTGATCTTCCAACTTGATCGCACATCAGATAATCCCTCATAGTTCAACTGCTCATGCCCCCACAAGATTAAAAAATAAGCTCCATTGACCACTCTCAGCTAGTATATGTATATATTAATCAAATGATCAAGGAATCTCCATTAGAAATAAATAAATGAATGTACAGATTTCCATATTGAATCCCTGTGGTATCTTGCCTTGATTCAACTGGCGCGTGTATTCCACATCTATGATGCCATGTATATTCAAATAGATACCAAGAATATAGATAAATACAATATGTCAGCATAATTGAGTTATGACTTTATCGCCTACCGATACATATTATAATCAACCCCCCACCACATAATTTATTACTAATTCTGCTGGATGTATATGCATACTGACATCAGCAAAGCTTGAAAACGAAGCACCTTTAATAAGTGCTTTCTGGTGTCATCATTAAAATTTAAAAGCAACAAAGAGATGGATTATTTCCATTTTCATCTTTAATAATAATTACATGAAAGGGAAAGATACAGGAAGAATAATTTTTTAATAAACAGAAATTTTGAAAACCAGCTAGTTTATGCACAGTTATTTTCATACAAAAAAAAATTATTTAACCTTAATAATCTTAGCTCAACAATACCAATTCAAGATATTGATTACGGAGCTTGAAGAATCTACTCTATGTATATTTATATATAAACACTGACTATTTGGTCTATCAATAAACTGTAGCATATTATGTCACGAAGGATTTGTTGGCACAAACTATATGAATATGAGTTTTAAGGAATCAAAAGTTGTCTTGATCAATTAGAAACTGCATTATTTACAATGGACAGGTTAAAGTATTAGGTATTGTATTTGATGTGAGTGGAAAATGATGTATACATGAACATATTTATTCGTTATATCCACATCAATAAGGTTCAATGCACATGCAAGGGCAACAAGTGGGTTAAAGGAGCTGATCCACTGTTATGGAGAAACTAATCACTCAAATCTTAAACGAAGGAAGTGGAAACAAAATTTCTAATAGTCAAAGATTTAAAAGAAGTTAAAAAAACCCTTCAAAATCAAGCACTTGTCTTTAGAGTAATGAAGCCATTGCATCTGACAAGATGCCGACGCCTGAGGAGAAACCATTAGTCGAGTCTCAAATATGAAGGAATGCAAGTGGATGAGTCAGATTCAACAGATTATGAATAAACCATATATAATAATGAAGAATAATTAAGCTTTACAGAGATCTTTTATTTGTTTCCGGATATTATAGTCACATTTTAATCTGCTTTTGTGTATTTTTCTAATTATCAGAATGTGTGCTTTACAGATACATCAACTGACATAAGTTATGGGCGTAAGACAACATATAAAAACCTCGGAAAGTTGAATCAGTTCTTAGCCTTTAGATGGAGACTCATAGCTAGGTTATGGCATTTGATTAACATTTTATTCCATTTTCAATGACATAATCGACGACATTTAAATAACAGACCATTTTCATTTTATAATTTATATACAACTAGCTTATGTATGATATGCAAATTCAAGATCAATGATCGCGACTGGAACTCACCATCAAGCTTTGCTTGTAATAAATCTCATTATAATACAATGAGATTTTTGAGTTCTAGTTGATGCATCACATTGTGAAAGAACCCTTTTGATTTAAATTGAGGAAGCATTAGTTTGCAACTGGGTTGGCAATGATTCAACTCCAACAAAGATATAATTCCAAGATCTGGTGATAATAATATTGACTTGCTCCTGAAGTTTAAATGAGGAATGAATAATCGATTATTCAACTTGATCAAATTGTTTATCGTATTAACTTTGATTATTTTGGGTGAGTAAATTTTTATTGTTTCCTCAAAAGAAACATCAGTAGGGCCTGCTGGGCTTGCTCAGGCAATGAGAATTGAGCGGGCACTTACTGCATAAAATCTATATCTTCACTTTCTGCTAATATGGAATCTGAAGTCATGACTCATGAGGATTCTACTTTAGTAGAATATTAAGTAATTAAAAGATTAATAATCTTGGCTAATGCGTCATTAGATGTAATGCTCAGGCAATGAGAATTGAGCGGGCACTTACTTCATAAAATCTATATCTTCACTTTCTGCTAATATGGAATCTGAAGTCATGACTCATGAGGATTCTACTTTAGTAGATTATTAAGTAATTAAAAGATTAATAATCTTGGCTAATGCGTCATTAGATGTATGCGGCGAATTGAGCAGGAACATGAAGAGGCCATGGCCCCCCAATATTCTTAGAGGCAGTAACAAGAATATGGCCAAATTTAACGTGTCCATATTAAGTGACCTTCCCAAATACATTTCTAATCACTTAATAATGAACATCAAAATTATAATCACAAGATTACGGAACATAACTAAGTGTCAAAACTCGATTGTTGTGAGGAAAAAAACAGAATATTCAAACAATTAACTGTCACTACTCGGCCGTAAAACTCTGACTTTAAACCAAACTTGGACAGAAATGTTGAAGTTAAAAAAAAAAAACCTTTTAATCACAACATCATTACAGTGGACAAAACAAATAATTAATTAAACTTGACAAGACTTGGTGGGTGGGCATAAAACTAGATAAGTTTACTACTTAGAAACTAAGAAAATTTACGAAAATAATCATTAATATTTTATTATTTTCACAATTAACCGTTCATATTTTTTTTAATTAACATTAACTAATCAGAAGCCTTTCTTTCCAAATTACCCTTCTTTACACATCAAAAGCAATAATCTTTCTCCAATATCGTCAAACCAAACAGAACTTTGTGAATCATCAAGCAACGACGACGGCAAAATGCAACGGAAAAAGTGAAATCCGATCATAATATATCCGAATCCAACACTAATCGGCATCACTGGTGGTATGAATTATTTTCTGAGTTATTTTCTGAACTTACTGAACTGAACTAAGTTGTGGGTGATGAGTGTAAATCTGGCGACAGGCTGCCTGTCGCACCAAAACTTGGAGATTCATTGAAACTCTATTAATTTGATCCGGATTCAAATAATTTTTGTTTATAATTTCAGGCTTAATGGATTCAGTTGTACTTGAATTGTGTTACGATGGTTGGTGGGAGATATTAGAGGATGGCCGTATGGAGTATGTGAATGGTAAAAATCGAGCTTTTTTGGTTGGGAAAAATTGTTTGTTTGATCAGTTATTGGCAAGAGTATATGAGGTGTTACAAATAAACGCTAATGAATATAGTATCACAATGAAGACAACTTTGAGGTCTAGTAACACATTATATCGTGTATGTGCACTGCCCATGGATATATTTGATGATGAAATGGTGAGGGTTGTGTTGCATATGGCATCTGACGTAGCCAATTTTGGATGCATTCCTATATTCGTGACCACATCACCTCGAGTTCCGAGTGAAGGTATTGAGCCACATGTCGATACAGAAACTTCATTTAGAGCAAATATGTCTGGCCCCGAAAATGATGAAGAGGTGTTGCCAAGAACAATATCGCTGCAGCAATATTACTCTCCAATCCACGGCAATTATGACAACATTGCTGATAACGGCGTTACGTTAGAGGATGTTGGAGCAACGGTATTTCCAATAATGACGTCGTTGGAGCAACGGTATTCTCCGTATCACAATAATAATTTTCGGGATAATGATGATTTTCATCATGAGACAGAGGGGGATAATGTTTGTGCAGAACTTTGTAATAATACGAGGGGCACTCCTTTCAATAATGATGGTGATGATGGAGGAGCCGGTCCTTCGAATGTTCTGTCTTTTCAGCACGACGATGAGTGTGAAGACAATACTCCTGTGAATAACAGAGGCAATAGACCTAGTCCTTCTATGGTTCGATCGAGAAGGCGAATTGACCCCCTTACAAGTCTTGCTCCAACTTTGCCTTCGAACATGGTTGGTCCAAGTTTTGTTAGCAGTTGTGATTCAGATGATATCAGTGTGGGTAAGCTATTTGCTGAGAAGAATGAGTTTATATTACAACTACGCAAGGTTGCCTTTAGAGATAAGTTTGATTTCAAGATTGCACGGTCTACTACGACACGTTTCGAGGCTCACTGTTGTTCAGAATCATGTAAATGGCGTATTCGAGCTACTAGATGTTCGAACGAGCAAAATGTTCCTTGGGTGGTAAAAAGAATTGACAATGTACACACTTGTCATAATGAGGTATTGGTTGATGGACGTCATCAAGTAAGGAGCCGGGTTGTCGGTCATATTATCGCAGATAAATATATTCAAGACAAGAGGATTTATACTCCGAATGACACAAGAGCATATATGCAATAGGAATACGGTGTTCATTTAACATACCAGCAGGCATATCGTGCGAGAGAAGTTGGTCTTCAAATAGTTCGAGGCAACCCTGCAGAGTCATACAACTTGCTCCCTAAATACTCTCACGTACTAACTACAGCGAATGAGGGTACAGTCACTCACCTCGAGCAAGATGGAGATGGTAATTTCTTGTACTATTTTATAGCACTCGGATCTTCCATCAAGGGCTTTATGCAGTACATCCGACCTGTTATTGTTGTAGATGGTACTCATCTGAAGGGATTATATCGTGGAAGCATGTTCGTGGCAACATGCCTTGATGGTAACAATCAATTGTATCTGTTAGCCATTGGGATCATGGATTCAGAAAACAATGAGGCTTGGGAATGGTTTATGATGAAGTTATACGGTGTGATTGGCGATAGACCTGAGTTGGTAATTATCTCTGATCGATGCACTGCCATAAGGAGAGCCGTTCTTAAAGTATTTCATAATGCAACTCATGGCGTTTGTTTTTACCACGTCAAAGGTAACATTAAGTCACAATTTAAAATGTCCAAAGCTCGTTGGGATGAATTTGAGCCTGCCTTTATTAATGCAGCAAAAGCATATGGCCACGAGGAATTTAAGAGACAACTTGAAGGGTTGTGGATGATCCACTCGGGTGCAGCTGATTACCTAGAAAATAATGTCAGTACGTGTAATTGTGCAAGGTCTCAGTTTGAAGGTAGGAGGTACAACATACTTACCACCAACATCGCGGAGAGTGTTAATTCTTTCATGCGGGAACCTCGAAAATTTCCTGTTACTCATCTTGTTGATCACTTTAGGAAAACAATGCAGCAATGGTTTTATGATAGGAAAATTGTGGCTGAATCAATGACTAATCGGCTAACAACATGGGCGGATGAAATAGTCACTGAGAGGAGAACTATAGCTGAAAGAATGACAGTTCGGCCGGTGTCTCCGCATCGATTTCAAGTTATAGGCGGTGGGCTTAAGGAAGGTTTGGTTGACTTGCAAAAGAGAACTTGCACCTGCAGAGTATTTCAGCTTGATCAGCTTGTATGTGCTCATGCAATTGCGGCGTGTGTAACACACCGGGTGGATTTTATTAACCTTTGCTCAGACTTTTACACTACAGAATCGTTGGCGATGGCTTATGCAGAACCAGTAGAGCCAGTTGGTGATGTGGCTGATTGGCAAGTTCCAGATAAAGTTTAGGAGATGCAAGTATACCCACCAGTTGAGGCACCACCACTTGGTCGTCGTAAAAAGCTCAGAATACCCTCGGCTGGCGAGGACGTTAACCGGCGAACTGTAAGATGCGGGCGGTGTCATGAACTGGGCCATAATCGTAAGCGATGTAAGAATCCCATTGCGTCGACTCGAACTTAGTTGTTTTTGTGTTTCGTTGGTTAAAACTGTAATTGTTTTTGTGTATTAACATTTATATGTCATTAAAATTTATTTTGATTTTAAATATTCAAATGTGAGCATTAACATTTATATAAATTTTAGTGCACAAATTAAAATGAAACTTCAAGTGTCAATATTCAAATTACGATGAACGGTTTACAATACAATATCGTCATTAAATATGTCAACTGCAATTTTCTTTCTAAAGTACTCGACATGACTAGCGTTAAACTCCAAGCCAAGCCCGAACATTAAATACATCGTAACCATCAAAACAAAAACACCGCAATCGCCAGTTCCGGGCTCTTGTTGTGGCGCGCTCTTAACTGCGATGACTTTCCAGGGGTCTGCACTCCGCAACTCCGGTCGGATATTGTAGAAGCCAACATATTCCAACCATCGAGGGAATATAACTTCAAGTGGCTTGAATTTCAACTTGTACCTTTTGTCGTCGCGAAATGAGAGTAATGAGTCATAAATCCAGACTTTATTTTTCCGAAAGTCAACTCGTGCTAGTACCCAATGCTCGCCGTCCAAGTTAACAGGGATGAGTAACTGTATATTAAAATTGAAAAAATTATTCGTTAGATATTAAATAAAACGACAACTCAAATATTTTCATGATGGTGTATGTGAAATGCAATAAAATACATACCATATCGACATCCGTCATTGATTTGGACATTGTGTGTTGTCGCCCACAAAGATAACTATTCAAGCGGTCGTCGAAATCCAATGAATCGACCGAACAATCCCCATTATTCCATAACTGATTCAAGAACACCTAGTACATAGATAACAAAGAAATACATATATTAACAAAACATAAAGGCAATCATTTAAAACATTAAATAGTATTTATAAGTTTTATCGGCACGTTACCCAAAAAAATGTGTCAGTATGTGTGACGCGTTGGAGTAAGGCATTTGGATACTGCCGTTGTTTCTCGCTAATCAATCGGAGATACTCGTGAATATGCTGTAGAGAAACAACAATATTCTCATGTAAATGATAAATTTTGGTGAAACAAATCCACAACAGTATATATCACTTCGAAAATATAAATACCTCATCGCCTAGCCATCCCATCGAAGCTGTACCCAAAAGTGTTTGAAAGAATGACCGCGGGTGCTGGACTCGCCGGAGGACTCTGCTATCACCAGTGAACCATCGATCAAACTCAGCAAACAGACTAGAGTCCCCTAATCCTCTCAGTGGATTTACATCCACAGTCGTACTCATGTCAATCGCATGCTCCATAATTTGGGGTCGAGGTAAAGGCCGGACATTCTGTCTTCGTCTGACCGGAGGAATCATGTAAGGACTGTTATACACGTACGACGGTATGTACGCGCGGCCGAACTTACTAACGCCCGGAGGCACCTCAGTGAACACTTGCACGGTCTCCCCACTAACATCCCCGTAGAAACTATACAATGACGTGGGCGTAGACAAATTTTCATTGTCCACGTCAGTATACACTCCATAATCATCCGGGGTCTGACCATTCGCCAAGAACATATTAAACAAGTATCATATTAAAAGTTAAACGAAAGTAATTAATGTCATTTAAATTTGCTCACCGCATACGTGCGTGAAGTGGGTGAATCCTTATTTGGACGTTGAGAAAATGTGTCGATGAAGCCAACAACGGTTTCTTTAAAATCTTTTAATTCTGACTTTATTTCGTACACATTACGATCAATCTTATCCAGCCGTCGTTGTATGTACTCATTAAACTGCTTTGTCCTCGACTATTACCAAATAAAAAATAAAACTTTAGAATAACAATAAAAAATTATTAAATTATTAACTTCGAAAATATAAATATCATATATTATTTATAACCTCAGAATCCCGTGTGTCATCAGAGTTGTCTGTTCGCTGCTGGTGGTCATCAACAGCCACCTCATCCTCATCAGTGTCATGACGCTGCTCTGGTATTGGGTTTGGTATGTCATCATGATCGTCATGCTCGTCATGCTCGTCTGATTGCCTTGTAACCGACGGCATCGCGTTGATTGAGGGTTGGTGCTGCACCAAGTATCATTTAAAATTACTAAATGAACCATCAAAAAGTTGGATTAAACGTTTATTAGTACTTAGAGTATATCGACCTTATGAACCCAGTCTGGAATGCTTGGCAAGTAACCCTTCACAGAGAGCCAATGTTTGCTGCTACTCTCCTTTGAATTTGGCTCAAGAGTTTGTAAAACGTCCCCCTGGCATAAATTCAATTGAAAAATTTAAGTAAGTATACATAACTTAAATTTAGTAAAGTAAAAAAAATAAGTAATACATATTACTTACAAGACGAGATTCGTCGTTGAAGAACGAATAAACCTCCGCAAAGCTGATGCTCGAAGACGCCATGGGCTTCCATTGCAGAATGCGGGGAATCTTATTCTTCGTTTTGACGACCCATGTTGATGGCAACCCTCCGATTGCTTCGTAAATCCAAGCCTACAACAAACAAAGCAAAAAATCAAATAAAACAACTATCAAATATTTAATACTATAAAACTTATTAATAAACAAAAAAACGCACCATAACCCCAGACGTAAAGCCGTAAACGTTGTATTTTTCAATGTTATGATCTGGATTTTTCAACCGAGTCTTCTTAAATTTCTCGTCTTTCTCGAACAGTGCATTGTCAAGACTGTCGTAAATCATTTCCCACGACAAT
This sequence comes from Citrus medica, assembly GCA_002013955.2. Taxonomy (NCBI): domain Eukaryota; kingdom Viridiplantae; phylum Streptophyta; class Magnoliopsida; order Sapindales; family Rutaceae; genus Citrus; species Citrus medica. Next base: position 33,809 of record MKYO02025882.1, read on the forward strand.
AGACCCCATGGTCGCTTTCGGAAGGACTGTATATCATCAACTTGATCAAGCCAATCGAAATTGATTTGACAGTGGTTTTTTCTTGCATTTAGTACTCTGTCCGCAAAATAAAACATCGCAATCTTTAATGCGTCCATATCGTCCATTTTCTCGAATTTCAACTCCTTAAATACTGCATCGAATTGGTTCACATTAATCTTACGATGCACACCACCAAAATACGTATTCCGTAGCCTCTGCTCCATTTCATCATTTTGTTGATTGGTATCAACACCAAATGAAAGTCCGGTAACCAAGCACCATTCGACAATTGACAAGCGAATCAAATGCTCACCTATTTGAAACTATAACTGATCCTCACGGTTATCGTCTTCATGGGCCACTTGCCTCAATAAAAGATTGTGCAAAATTACCCCGCTAAATGGAAAACTTCGACACTCCAAGAAATGCCCAAATATATCCCTTTTGAACATACTCAACTGTCGCTTTGTTAATTTTTCCTCGATGACTTTTACGACCGAAGATAACTTACACATGCTTGAAATTCGACCAGGAAAGTGATCAGCATAACGAAAATACATCTTCCCTACTTCAATATCCGGTAATTCTAATTTCGCCATGTATCTGTAATTTTTATAAAATTATTACATTATATTTATAAAAAAAATAATTAAAAATAAACGAGACAAAGACACTGTAATTTTTAATGGGACAAACTTTCCTGCCGCACCAAAACTGGTGCGATCAACATTTACACCATTTATTTCCTTGAAATGTGTTGTGTTTCGTACAGTCGACTGCAGGAACTTGAGTTGCCAAATACGGGAGAGTACAAGGATGCTTTTGTAATATGAGATCGGAAAATTCAAAATCTTATGTGGGTTATTCTTGTAGGACCCACTTAACATTTTTCTGGAGTTGATTCTTCACGCGCAGAGCTAAGGGACTATAAAACATACGACTGCTAACAACAGTGATGTGATGATAATATTTTACTGTCAGAGAATTGTTTTGTACTTGACTTATGTTTTTTGCTTTTTGTGTGGCTGGAGTCTTATAAAGAGAAACAAAACCTCAACTTGAAAAAAAAAAAAAAAAATTCTCTGTTTGTGATGTGAAGTTTCTTGTGACTCAGTTTTAGATTTGCTTCAGCGAGTCATAGTACACTCAAAGACATACCAAAGTCAAGTTCTTTTGCAAGAATCTTCATAAAGTGAGTCACTTTCTTTTCTGTTCTGTTTTATGTCATATTTAGTTATGGTATTTCTGAGTTTGAAACCACTGAGTGAAGTTTAGCTTAGCGTTTTTGGCTTAAAATTGCTTGTTTATTTCAATTTATGAATCCTGACATCATTCCAGAATTAGGAGTTTTGGTGCTTTTGAGAGGGGTTTGTCTCATATTTTCTTATTTTGGTTAATAAATATTGTGGGTATAATACAAGGTTTTCTGTGCATAAGTCTGTAGCTTGCTGATGATTTATTGCTTTTGGAACTCCTTAAAGTCAAGCAAAAATGTTAGGTTCTTTCAGTTTATCGTCAAAAAGCTTTTTTCTCTGATGTTACAAGAATTTTAGTTCTTTGTGATTGTAATCCAACTATGCTTTATGTTTTGTATATCAGTTCAATGAAACTGTGGTAGGTATTCTGCCTGCTGAAATGCATTTCTGATTGCAGTTCACAAAAACACATTTTTGTTGACGATGTTTCTGCGACCCGGACAGATTGGTTTTTTGGATACTGGCAAAAGCAATCCTTCCTGGAAGTTCCTCTTTTTGTTTTTCATCTTTACTGTGCTATTGTGTTTTGGTTCATGATACCATTTGACATTGGGATTTCCTAGTCTTTGTTAGATACAAATCTGAAGAAAATTCGATATGGATGATGGTAATTTTACACCTAATCCGTCATTTGGAGCCTTCCCGGGTACTGCCATGGATTTGGATTTTATGGACGAGCTTTTGTTTGATGGATGTTGGTTGGAGACCACAGATGCACTCGACTTTTTGCAGCCAGGTCCTTCAAGTTCTGGTCCTGTAGATGATATATCTCGGTACTTGCCTTATTCAGAGGGCACCACTGGTCATTTGAGTATGAACCTAAAACCTCAACAACAAGTCTATCAAGAAGAAACTAAAAACAAGTTCACTGAAAATCCATCTCTTGTTTATTCTAAAATCGAAGAAATTCAAGATACTCATACTCAAGACCGTCAAGGTTTCGATCCTGCTGCTACTTCAGGTCATTCCAGCAACTTTCTTGCTCAAGGTAATGAATTAGGCAGAAGGTGGTGGATTGGCCCTAGAGAAAATACTGGCCATTCTTCATCAGTAAAGGACAGACTCATGCAGGCTATTATCTACTTGAAAGATTATATAAAAGATGGGAAAGCCCTTGTTCAAATATGGGTGCCTATAAACAGCGGGGGCAAACAATTGCTTACTACTGATGACCAGCCATATTCTCTTGACCCCAACAGCAAGAGTCTGCAAAGTTATAGAAATGTTTCAACAACCTATCACTTTGCAGCTGATGAAGATTCCAAGGAATTTGCTGGGTTGCCTGGTCGAGTTTTCCGGGAGCAGTCGCCTGAGTGGACTCCTGATGTTCTTTTTTTTAGAAGTGAAGAGTACCCACGAGTTAATCATGCCCAACAGTATGATGTTCACGGGTCTCTTGCCCTTCCTGTGTTTGAACGAGGTAGTGGGACTTGCTTGGGTGTTGTTGAGGTCGTAACAACTTCTCGGAAGATTAATTATCGCCTAGATCTTGAAAATGTTTGCAAAGCTCTGGAGGTCTTATCTTCTTTCTATTTCCTCTTCTTTCATTTTTTTCATGTTCAAAAAGTCTAATTTTAGCCTGTCTTGCTATAACTATGATTTTGGTGGAAGAGTGCTTGAGTGAAAGCATTACGATCGACCAAAATGTAAAGGCTTTTTTTTTAAGAAATACATCCTAATCCTTTTTAACATACGAGACACTGATAATATTTCTTCCTTTTTTTGTTTTAAATAAGTTTAAAAAAATTCTTAATCTATTTTAATATATGAGGACATTGATTCTAAGCTATCTCTAAATGCTCTCTGTCTTTTAACATCTTTTCCTCATCCCATAGTGCTTGATGTATTTGACATGCAGACTGCTTGACGCAATGACATCATACTCTACCTTTTTCTGTTCCTCGGTTTCCCATTGTTGATATTTCCTAAGAATCCTTGTATATTTTTTGTTTTTTTTCCGTTTTGAATATTTTGTTTGGTTTTTGTTTTCATTTTGATTGTAACAAGTTGACTTTTTTGTTTCTTTCTTCTTTTAAAATCTCCCCTACAAAAGGACCTTTGGAAATGCCAATGGTTATGGTTTTGCTTATTCTATTGCTCTTTGATGCTTATGAATTTCAGAAAGTACTTCTTCCATCATATTCTAGTCTAAATTAGTATTTATTTGCAGGCTGTTGATCTCAGGAGTTCAGAAAATTTCAGCACTTCTTGTGTGAAGGTAAACAGATGTTGTTTTAAGAACTATACATGTACCCAGAAAAGAAATATGATTAATACCTGAGATTGCAGATATGTTTTCTTTTCCACAGGCCCGCAATGAGTTGTACCACGCTGCAATGCCAGAGATAGCAGAGGTTTTGAGATCTGTCTGCAAGGCACATAAACTGCTTTTAGCTCTGACATGGGTTCCATGTGTACAAGGAAGGAAAGTTGAATGCCAGCAATCTGATGAAAATTTTCCTCATTGTTTTTTAACTGTGGATTCTGCTTGCTTTGTGGCCAATGAAAACCTTTCGGGCTTCTTTGTTGCATGCTCAGAGCAACAACTTCTTCAAGGCCAAGGAATCGTCGGGAAAGCATTTTCACTGAGCAAACAGTGTTTTACAGCTGACATTACTGCCTTTAGCAAGTCCAATTATCCTCTCTCTCACCTTGCTAGGATGTTTGGTTTAAGAGCTGCTGTTGCAATTCCACTTCGGAGCATAACCACTGGAGTGCTTGAGTTTATCCTAGAGTTCTTCTTGCCAAGGGAGTGCCAAGACATTGAGGAACAAAAGCAGATGGTCAAATCATTGTCTGTTGCTATGCAGCAAGTATGCCAGAGTTTACGTCTTGCCATGGAAAAGGAGCTCGAGGTAGTCGTATTGCCTGTTGGAGAAATGGCAGTTACTTCAGATGGTTCTTCACCTTCAAAAGAAACTTCACAAGAGCAGTCATCCTGGATATCTCACATGATAGAGGCCCAACAGAAGGGTAAAGGTGTCTCTGTCTCCTGGGATCATCAAGAAGAACCAAAAGAAGAGTTCAAGATGACAGCGCATTGGGATGATGCTCGGGCAGAATCATTTCATAAGCAGGTTTTTCCTGGATTTGGCCAATTTCAGCACAACTCTGGGGCCAAAAGTAGTGTTGAGGGTGGTGGAGATTCCTCTTCTCTTGGTGGGCATCTCTCTGTAGGAAGCAAAAAAGCAGGAGAAAAGAGGCGAACCAAGACTGAGAAGACAATCAGCTTGCAAGTTCTTAGACAATATTTTGCTGGGAGCCTTAAAGATGCCGCTAAGAGTATTGGTGGTAGGGAAATATTTTATGACACTTGGAGATAGCATATTCTTGATTCCTTTTTTGTTCAGCTAACTGTAGTAATTTGCTGAGCAAGTATACTTTATTTTCTTCATTTAGGGAGGAAACAACTAGATGCTAACAATTGATTCAGATGCTTAAGGCTTACTTTGATGCAATCTTTAATTTTTGGGGAGCCAACTTGATATAATCCTCTAAGAGCGTGAATTATCCCAATTCCTTCATTAAGCATAATTGACTTTATTCATTTTATGTCATAGCAGAATTTTAAGCCCATTTTTATCCCATATTCTGTGTTTCTATTGTGTGGGCTTATTGGTTGTAGCAGCAGTTCAAATGTTGAATGAGATGTCTCTATCTTAGAATTTATGTGTGTACCGTGTTGTATTTGTAATTAAATCAGAAAACAGTTGGGATGAAACCTTGTAGAATATACAAATGGTAATCAGTATTAATAGCATGAAAAGCTACCTACTTTGAGAAGAAAATCAGAAATTAATGTATGTTTGGTCTTTCTGAAATTACTTTCTTTCTCTCCTTAGGATACCCATATATACTTTTTGCCTTGTGGATTTCAAGCATTTCCGACAAAGCTTCAAAAAATAGTTCTAAGTATCCTTGAATTTTATTGTGATATCATGTAGTTTTGGCCTCCACCAAGTAAAATTAACTGTTCTTGTTGTTCTTCTCTTTATGATTATGGTAATGCCAGCTAACTGAATTGCTTTCTGTGTCAATTGCAGTTTGTCCTACTACTCTAAAACGGATATGCAGACAACATGGGATAACCCGATGGCCTTCACGAAAGATCAAGAAGGTAGGTCACTCTTTAAGGAAACTCCAACTTGTGATTGATTCAGTTCAAGGTGCTGAGGGCGCTATTCAAATTGGGTCCTTCTATACAACCTTTCCGGATTTGAATTCTCCTAATTTTTCTGGGAGTGGTACTTTTTCATCAATGAAGATTAATGATCATCCAGAGCCATCAAACGCCCCACCTGCCAATGGCTTATTCAGCACAGTGGCTGCAGTCTCAAAATCTCCATCCTCTTCTTGCAGTCAGAGCTCTGGTTCAAGTAACTGTTGTTCTACTGGAGCAAAGCTTAATACCACCAATATCAATGCCTTGAGTAGTGTAGATACAAAAATGGTAGAAGACCCTGGTGGGATGCTAAAGAGAGCTCGCAGTGATGCAGAGTTACATGCCTTGAATCAGGAAGAACCCAAGCTTCTTGCAAGATCTCGAAGCCATAAAATATTGGGTGAGCATGTTAGTCTTGAGTCTCTACCTCCCTTGCCAAAATGTGGTAATCATAATTTAAGAGATGGCGGTACATTCAGAGTCAAAGCCACTTTTGGAGAAGAAAAAATACGGTTCAGCTTGCAACCAAACTGGGGTTTCAAAGACCTGCAACAAGAGATTGCAAGGCGTTTCAACATAGAAGATTTCAACAAAATCGATCTCAAGTATTTGGATGATGATCATGAGTGGGTCCTTTTGACATGCGATGCGGACTTAGAGGAGTGCATAGACATTTATAAATCATCTCAGGGCCACACAATCAAGATCTCCCTTCACAGAGCTTCTCACCCGAAATTAGTAAAGGTCACCCACAACAATGCTCCGTCGTAACATCTTTTCCAGTTTCCTCAATGATTCTGGTTAGAATGTGAAAGGAGTTAGCAGCTTGTCAAATAATGATTAGCCGGCCAAGGAATTATTTCAGTTTGATTTTATTCAACAGATCATTTCGTGTCGCCATAAGGGGAGGAATGCATAAGAAATGCAGAAACTACAGGCGCTGCAGTGAGATCTTTGCCGCTGCACGTGAATCATGTAAGTACATCAATGTATTAATGTCCATTAGGTGGACCAATATTAGGTTCAGAGTTCTGGTTGCTCATGAATCATGAAATTACATCAATGATATTTGATGTTTTGTTAGCTAGACTTATTGTATTGACAAGTCTGGCTGCTCATGAACCATGTAATATACATCAATGTTATTTGATGTTTCTTAGTAAGTCATGGGATATTAAGTTATGCTTTCTTGCTATATGAGTGTACTGAATGTGAATAGTAGGAGAGATAATGTGAGAGCCGAAAGATTGCACTTATGTTTTATATGCATTATTGAATGTACGATTAAATTGGGGAAAAAGATAACCCCCCAAAATTTGATGTTAACGTAAACCCCAAAAAGTAGTGTTTTTGGTTCGTCAATTGGGATACCGTATTTGTTCGTCCTTATAGATGCCAGTTGCCAGCAAATACAATTGATTAACAACAAATTTCAAGCTGGGGCAAATATTTCATCTAAAGAATTGGCCCGCTAGCACAAATTATGGCGTAGGCTCTCCCTTATTGGGGAGACCTTAGAATGGGGCAACTCCCAAGTGCAACGCAGACGACCAACGGAGGCCATGGGCCTTTCTGATCACCCATTGACCCCGTCTAGGTAAGTATGTTGTGCTTCGCTTTTTCTGCTTTTTATAAACTTTCTCTTACTGTTCTCCTGCCTCTCTATTTTCAATGTGGGGTTCAAGTTCACCGCCTCATAAAATCCTATCTATAGCCTGATCAAGAACGAATTGATGGGAAAGCAGAAAATAAATGAAATTGATCGAAGACAGATACTGTTGCTTGGCTAGAATAACAACATCCTCCATAAACATGGAATTGAATGACACTGTCACGCTTAAATTATCACCATTTGCCATGAACGTAAACCACTATTTACACTTAACATGGAAATGACCTCCAACACCGCCACCTCCCCCCGGCGGCAACATTTTAAAACAATGTTAATTATGTACAACTTTCTTTTTCCACTCCATTTTGTGTCTTCGGATGTGATTTTTGTAATTTGATCACCTCAATGTCGAGATTTCTTCTTGATATTCCCCCGATGCTCAGCCCCTGGCTCCCAGTAATCAAGCAAGTCATATTTCTGAGCCTGCAAACTTGATATGCTTCCTTGACCCCAGCCTTTCTGTACTCGCTTAAGCGTTTTCAAGGCAATGCCACTTCCATCTTCTCTGTAAAAGTATCAAAAAAATTACATCGTCAGGTACATGATAAAACAAAAGAGTAGAATTTTGGAAGAAGAGAAGTCGCAGGCAATGAATCACTGATTACTTTTATCAACCATACCTGTGCAATATGTTCTGCCAAACACTTCCACCATTTTTATTTTGTTTTCTGCGTACTAATTCCCCAGCATTTTGACTAATCTTATGTGCCACCCTACTGTCTGAAGTCATTTCCATCATCTTCTCTAACCAAGTAAAATTAACTGTTCTTGTTGTTCTTCTCTTTATGATTATGGTAATGCCAGCTAACTGAATTGCTTTCTGTGTCAATTGCAGTTTGTCCTACTACTCTAAAACGGATATGCAGACAACATGGGATAACCCGATGGCCTTCACGAAAGATCAAGAAGGTAGGTCACTCTTTAAGGAAACTCCAACTTGTGATTGATTCAGTTCAAGGTGCTGAGGGCGCTATTCAAATTGGGTCCTTCTATACAACCTTTCCGGATTTGAATTCTCCTAATTTTTCTGGGAGTGGTACTTTTTCATCAATGAAGATTAATGATCATCCAGAGCCATCAAACGCCCCACCTGCCAATGGCTTATTCAGCACAGTGGCTGCAGTCTCAAAATCTCCATCCTCTTCTTGCAGTCAGAGCTCTGGTTCAAGTAACTGTTGTTCTACTGGAGCAAAGCTTAATACCACCAATATCAATGCCTTGAGTAGTGTAGATACAAAAATGGTAGAAGACCCTGGTGGGATGCTAAAGAGAGCTCGCAGTGATGCAGAGTTACATGCCTTGAATCAGGAAGAACCCAAGCTTCTTGCAAGATCTCGAAGCCATAAAATATTGGGTGAGCATGTTAGTCTTGAGTCTCTACCTCCCTTGCCAAAATGTGGTAATCATAATTTAAGAGATGGCGGTACATTCAGAGTCAAAGCCACTTTTGGAGAAGAAAAAATACGGTTCAGCTTGCAACCAAACTGGGGTTTCAAAGACCTGCAACAAGAGATTGCAAGGCGTTTCAACATAGAAGATTTCAACAAAATCGATCTCAAGTATTTGGATGATGATCATGAGTGGGTCCTTTTGACATGCGATGCGGACTTAGAGGAGTGCATAGACATTTATAAATCATCTCAGGGCCACACAATCAAGATCTCCCTTCACAGAGCTTCTCACCCGAAATTAGTAAAGGTCACCCACAACAATGCTCCGTCGTAACATCTTTTCCAGTTTCCTCAATGATTCTGGTTAGAATGTGAAAGGAGTTAGCAGCTTGTCAAATAATGATTAGCCGGCCAAGGAATTATTTCAGTTTGATTTTATTCAACAGATCATTTCGTGTCGCCATAAGGGGAGGAATGCATAAGAAATGCAGAAACTACAGGCGCTGCAGTGAGATCTTTGCCGCTGCACGTGAATCATGTAAGTACATCAATGTATTAATGTCCATTAGGTGGACCAATATTAGGTTCAGAGTTCTGGTTGCTCATGAATCATGAAATTACATCAATGATATTTGATGTTTTGTTAGCTAGACTTATTGTATTGACAAGTCTGGCTGCTCATGAACCATGTAATATACATCAATGTTATTTGATGTTTCTTAGTAAGTCATGGGATATTAAGTTATGCTTTCTTGCTATATGAGTGTACTGAATGTGAATAGTAGGAGAGATAATGTGAGAGCCGAAAGATTGCACTTATGTTTTATATGCATTATTGAATGTACGATTAAATTGGGGAAAAAGATAACCCCCCAAAATTTGATGTTAACGTAAACCCCAAAAAGTAGTGTTTTTGGTTCGTCAATTGGGATACCGTATTTGTTCGTCCTTATAGATGCCAGTTGCCAGCAAATACAATTGATTAACAACAAATTTCAAGCTGGGGCAAATATTTCATCTAAAGAATTGGCCCGCTAGCACAAATTATGGCGTAGGCTCTCCCTTATTGGGGAGACCTTAGAATGGGGCAACTCCCAAGTGCAACGCAGACGACCAACGGAGGCCATGGGCCTTTCTGATCACCCATTGACCCCGTCTAGGTAAGTATGTTGTGCTTCGCTTTTTCTGCTTTTTATAAACTTTCTCTTACTGTTCTCCTGCCTCTCTATTTTCAATGTGGGGTTCAAGTTCACCGCCTCATAAAATCCTATCTATAGCCTGATCAAGAACGAATTGATGGGAAAGCAGAAAATAAATGAAATTGATCGAAGACAGATACTGTTGCTTGGCTAGAATAACAACATCCTCCATAAACATGGAATTGAATGACACTGTCACGCTTAAATTATCACCATTTGCCATGAACGTAAACCACTATTTACACTTAACATGGAAATGACCTCCAACACCGCCACCTCCCCCCGGCGGCAACATTTTAAAACAATGTTAATTATGTACAACTTTCTTTTTCCACTCCATTTTGTGTCTTCGGATGTGATTTTTGTAATTTGATCACCTCAATGTCGAGATTTCTTCTTGATATTCCCCCGATGCTCAGCCCCTGGCTCCCAGTAATCAAGCAAGTCATATTTCTGAGCCTGCAAACTTGATATGCTTCCTTGACCCCAGCCTTTCTGTACTCGCTTAAGCGTTTTCAAGGCAATGCCACTTCCATCTTCTCTGTAAAAGTATCAAAAAAATTACATCGTCAGGTACATGATAAAACAAAAGAGTAGAATTTTGGAAGAAGAGAAGTCGCAGGCAATGAATCACTGATTACTTTTATCAACCATACCTGTGCAATATGTTCTGCCAAACACTTCCACCATTTTTATTTTGTTTTCTGCGTACTAATTCCCCAGCATTTTGACTAATCTTATGTGCCACCCTACTGTCTGAAGTCATTTCCATCATCTTCTCTGCAAGTTCATCAGCCTCATGTTTTTTACCTCTTTCACCAAGGGCATCAATCACGGGCATGAATGAAGCAGGATCAAACCCATATCCTTTATCTATCATCTTATATATGATGCCAGTAGCTTCCTCTAACTTCTCATCCTTACAAAGTCCATCAATGAGAACTTTGTATAGGAAGTTCCCCAAATCATAAGATTTCTCCAATGCAGCTTCAAATATCTCTTTGGCTTCTGATACTTCTCCAGCAAGAAGTAACTCATTGAACATTAAACTGTAAATGCCTTCTTTATGACCACACATACTCAGTGCAGTCTTAAATGCCTCCTGTGCGACCCTAAACTCACCGGCCTTACAGAAGACTCTTACTAACATTCTAAACGAAGAAACGTTAAGTATGCCCCTTTGCTGCATTTCATCCAAACAAGATATGGCATCTTCTATTTTACTCCCTTCACATAGGCACTTAAGGATATTATTATAAGTGCAAACATTAGGAGAAACTCCTCTTTCCCTCATCTCATTTAGCAGTCCGTGAATTTCAAATATTTGAGCCTTACTTCCGAACCCCAGAATCAAAGAATTATAAGTCTGTAGGGTCTTGCTGCAACCATTTTTCTCCATGTCTTTAAGTACCCGAAATGCAGATGATAACTTTCCCTCCTTACAGTAACTATGAATAAAATTATCGTAAACAAACGAATCAGGTCGCACATTTTTACCCATCATCTCAGTAAATTTCTTTTTAGCTTCATCCAGCTTCCCAGCCTTGCATAATGCACTAATTACAGTTGAATATGTAATCAAATCAGGCAAGCATTTCTTCTTGCTGTTAGTATCATCAGCTGGGACGACAAAGAAGTTACCTAAGTTACCAAGAGCAGCACTTCCTTTAGTCCACATCTCGTTGACAATCTCAATCGCTTTGTCCAACCTCCCACAGTTACAAAGACCATGAATTATGATATTACAGGTGACAGTATCTAAATCATAACCTCTCTCATTCATTTTTTGCAGCAAGTCCTCTGCTTCAGATATCCTTCCCTCTTTGTATAGACTGTGCAGCAGAATATTGCAAGTAAAAATAGTAGGGGAACAGCCATTCCTTATCATTTCATACAAAACATTATTGGCTTCAAATACCTTCCCGTTACTGCAGTAGCCATGGAGTAAAGTGCTATACGTAATCGTATCTGGGGAAATGCCTCTATCTACCATTAAATCCATCACCATTCTTGCATCAGAAAGCATCCTATTCTTGCATAGCCCATCAATTAAAATGTTATATGAATGTATACTGGGTTCTACTCCCTTTTCTACCATCTCTTGAAGAACTGCTTGAGCCTCTACAAGCTTCCCATTCCTAACCAAACCCATTAACCAAATATTATAGCTCTCCAAATTCAAGGAACCGCCATTTTTTGTAACAGCGTCAACCAGAGTCTTGGCTTCCTCCAGCATCCCTTCCTTGCAAAATCCCTCTAGCATCAAATTATATGTAATGATATTAGGCCGAGGTAGTCCTAAGTCTTCATCTAGCTGCATATCTCTAAATATCCTAGAAGCTTCAAGAATCATCCCTGTCCTACAAAGAGCCGATATCCTAGAATTAAAGGTTACAACATCAGGGAACAAACCATCCTCTCTCATCCTCTCAACCATTTTTTCGGCATCATCAGTTTTACCATCCCTACAAAAACTCGAAATCAAAGTATTATACACAACCCTGTTTGGAGAAAACCCTAAACTCCTCATCAATTCCATAAGCTCTAATCCTTCACCGGCAAGCCCAGCTCTACAATACCCACGAACCAAGATTGCAAAACTGAACTCATTAGGTCTACAACCCTTGTCAGACATCTTATCGAACAATTTCCGTGCATCCCGCAAACGACCCGAATCACAAAGCGCGCGGATCAAAAGATTAAAAGTATAAGTCTCCGGAGAAACCTTAGCGACAACCATATCTTTGTACAACCACATCAAGTAATCCATGTGCTGTTTCCTAACACAACATTCAAAGAGGGCATTATACAGATAGATACAAGGCGGGTCTCCGTGGAAATGAACTCTAATAGATTTGAACTGCGAAAAAGCTTCATCTAACAAACCCGACTTGGCCAGGATTTTGACAAGTGAAGTAAGAGAGGAATGCGAGTTTCCCGGGGGTTTTAAACATAGGAGGAGACTGTGAAGAGCGTGAATTTCTTGGAGCATTTTTGAGCGGATGAGGATGCGGGCAATAGTGGGCACTGAGTCAAGAGGAGGATTGGTTGTGGGTGAATTGAGAATGACTCGCCTGAAGATCTGCCATGCCAGTTTTGGGTTGTTTGCGTTTTTGAGCAGAGCCTTTGTGATTGTGACTTGCGTTGTTTTCGTTTGATTCATGTTGTTAGCTAATCGTAACCGTCACTTCTTGCGTTCGTTTCCAAAGTTTAAATGTTCGTTTCAACTGCAGTGGCGGGACAAGAGTATAAACTAACACCCCCATCGTCAGTCGCTATTCCAACATTTTGCTGATTTAAGATGTGTATAAGAGACAGCTTTACAGCACAACAAACTTAATATTTCTACATTTTATGAGATGATGACAATAAGCTAGAATGATTTATTTGGCTCTGTGATTTTGATTTAACAATCTTTTAGATTTGCTTTGTGATGGCACAAGAGGATATAATCCCAGAACGAGCCAAGTTACACACAGGAAACCCGCATCATGGTTACTTACGAGGATGACTATGGTTACTTACGAGGATGACTAATGAGCTTAAACCATTTGATGTGTAATAATGTAATGGTTGATAAGAAAGAGGAGTCGCATTAGCATTAGCATTGCTTCCATTTTTCATTTATTCATACATACCTACTAGTTAGCTAATCGTAACCGTCACTTCTTGCGTTCGTTTCCAAAGTTTAAATGTTCGTTTCAACTGCAGTGGCGGGACAAGAGTATGAACTAACACACCCATCGTCAGTCGCTATTCCAACATTTTGCTGATTTAGAATTTCCAGTATCTTTACAGCACAACAAACTTAATATTTCTACATTTTATGAGATGATGACAATAAGCTAGAATGATTTATTCGGCTCTGTGATTTTGATTTAACAATCTTTTAGATTTGCTTTGTGATGGCACAAGAGGATATAATCCCAGAACGAGCCAAGTTACACACAGGAAACCCGCATCATGGTTACTTACGAGGATGACTATAATGAGCTTAAACCATTTGATGTGTAATAATGTAATGATTGATAAGAAAGAGGAGTCACATTAGCATTAGCATTGCTTCCATTTTTCATTTATTCATACATACCTACTGCTACGGGTCGCCTACAACTACTTGTGTCTCATACAAGCAATGATCTTGTCGAAAAAGGTTGCTTATACTGCTCAAGTTAGAAAGGTATACGAACAACTCTGTAGAGTAGAGCCAAAAATACATGAAGCTTTCTCAGTGAATTTACAACAAAGAATTGGGTAGCTTTGTTGTTCTGTGCATCCAATAAACAGTAATCGAGAAAGCATGCACTGACTAAAAGAATTTAGGGGCCAACAAATTAACTTGCATTACAGTAAGAAAAACCAAGAGACGAAGTCAAACCCCCAAAATGGGTGCTACACTTTTTTCACACCAATTAGCTCAAGTTTGATGAAGTAGATGGTTCATCTGCTTGCTGTTTCTCGATGATTATATGCCTCGATGGAGGACCAAACAGACTCAATATCACCTGAAAACACAAAACAAATATATTAAGTTGGGATCTTGTCAATCCATATGGGAAGGCCGAGATGTGGCAAAGAGTACAACATTGAATCTGATGGCAACATTTTTCTTTGCGCATAGTCAGTCAGTCATTTTTATTCCATAATGCAATTCCAAAGTTCAATGACCGGCAGGGCCGTGTCTCTTCAAGAAGTCAAATCACCTTAAAATGGGAGTCGTGAAGAGTGAAGGGTGCATATATAGTCTTGGCCACAGAGAGCCAAAACACAGAAAAATTTAATTTACTTACTGGTAGAAACACAAGTCCATGCAAGAAACCAATAATAACCAATGCCAGGTACATTTGGAAGTAATAAACCTGCAAAACATTGAAGAGTATTCTTCTTATATCCATTACGTGTGCCAATATTAGTTATTGAAAGATGGGAGAGAATGGGTCGAGACCACAAAAATTTCTGATCTGGCGAAGCAAAGCACGATTACTCCAACAAGCTTTGTGAGTGTAATTCCACTATCAAAAAGTAACCAAAAGAAAGAACTCAGATAATAGAAGTAAATAATAATAACCCAAGCACAACAAAACAAAAGAATTTGTTGGTCCATCTTTTCATGGAGAAAATACATTTTAGTTTCCATCACAGCCATGGACCAAGAACTCATATGAATGCTGAACAAGTAAAGCGGAGGTATTATAATCGTGTTTTGAAATTAAAATGTCGAAGGGTTAAGAAGTTTGTGGATAAAGGAAATAAAAAAAAAAAATTCATGATTTCCAGTTGTTTGACTTCAGAATAAAAGCTATAGGTAAGTCCAACAAGAGACTCACACAAACACTATTATCCACCAAGTCAAAGATTATCTCATGTTATGCTGCCATCTACAGTTTCTACTTTAAATAGGGAACGCGTCCAAATTTTTCCCAATTTTGTAATTCTACAGCACACTGCAAATACCAACACACTTGAACTGGGAAATACTAGTGTAAGGTCAACCTGAAGACGGAAGCTCCCATGGTACTCAGAGCCTTTTGTGATCGTTGGTTCCGATTCCCATGGCTTACCTGCATAGGGCAGAAATGAATTGTCATACGACAACAAACCTTGATATCTAAACGAAGAAGAGCCTAATGTTACTAACCAGAAAAGCATGCACTATATGCACACAGAACTCAACAGCAATCCCTATTGACATTATAAGGTTTACAACAGAAACTGCATTGAGCTGAATACCCAGAATTGCCATAACTCCCTGCAGAAACCAACAGAATTGTGAGTTTCGTACACATGAAAATTAATAGAGAATGCAAAAGAGGAGAATGGTAAATTTAAACTCAATGTGATAGAAATAGAGTATTATATGATAGGAATATACGAATAAAACAGCATGTAGATATTCCAGCAAGAAAAAGAATAACAAAACAAGCAATGAGTATATTGTGAAAGCATACCAAGAGATCAATGACTATCATCACCAACACAACAAGTATGATTGCTGAACTCCACAAACTTCATTCAGAAAGCAAAGGACAAGGGGAAAATAAAATCAAATATGTCAATTTAAGGGGTAAAAAGACTCAAGTACCAAAAGGAAAAACAAGGACCAGATGAGGAATTAAAACCTGGATGTCATAAGGAGACAAACAATAAATATAGCACCTGTTATTATTACCAAATAAATATTCAGTTAGAAACAGATGTAATGAGAAGCTGAAAGTTCAAATCCCAGTATAACCACAAAAAGGGGCTAATAAAAAGTCACATCTAAACAATAAACTCACCAAAATAGAAATAATAAAAATATGACAATGATTACTGATTTATAACAGATATTGACAAAAGAAAAAAAGGGTAATAAGGTTCAACTACGAGGCGAAGGTTATGAGCATCACTGTAATTGATCAATAGTCTGAAGAACCAAAAGATCATAAAACCGGATGTCTGCCAAAATTATATATAAAACAAAACTAGTTTTGAAATTATAGAATTGTCCTTATGGTGTTTGGAATACTGACCAAGTGCTACAGCAATGTTGATCAAAGCAACCCTCCAAATATCCAGATATTGCTCAAAGAAGATATAGAACACCGAATATGGAAAAATATTGATCTACATTAGACAAATAATGCAGCAGAGAATCAGAAAAGCAATGCTGCAGAGAATTGATGGAAAGCATGAAAATCAATGATACAGCGCCACTCCAGCAACATGAAGAGGATGGATGAAATGAAAATCAATCTAGCTATATGTAATTGGTACGCTGGAAGGTTGAGTTCAAACCTTTAAGGTATCAGACATTCTTGAGCTGAACTCCCGTGCAGCTCGCAATGAATTAACATAATCACCCTGAGGAAATTGCGGTTAAAAGAGTGTTACATATCATGCCATGATTGACAATTTTAGCCTCAGTCAACAGTCATACCTGCTTGTTCAGTGGTGTGTGAAAAGTGCGAAACTCCGATGCTTGTATAATACCACTTTCATAGCCTGCCAAAAAGTTCGAAACAGATCATTGTAACTAATTCTATTATCTCACTTGGAGGCTTTTGGCTCATGTTTACAAAGTATGTGCCAGAAGAAGGCTTCAGCTAACCATTTAGATCCACACTGGTGGAGTAGGCCCCATGGCCACCTTTTGCACAATCAGCAGATGGCAGTGCGTTTAGGAACCATGGAAGCTTCTCCCTAAATTGCTCCGTAGATGGTCGATTGTTAACCAAATCTGAGTGACGAAAGCACTACAAGAAACTCAAAATATAAGTCTTTCAACCCATTTCAGTTGATATGTTATATTCACTATACAACTCAAAATTCCTTATCAAAGATCAGTATAAAGTAACAAGTATTTTGGAGAACTTTGGCCAACAGAAAGGAGGAAAATGTGGCCTTGAACAAACAAAGGGAGGAGAATGGGGGAATTACCGTTGTACAGTCTTTGCAGACTCCATTGACACCACAGGGTTCTTCATCAGGTGAACAGCAGGGTGGCTAGAGAAAAATTTAATTGCTTAAGTAATCTAACAGTAAACAATCATCTACTAAAAGAATATCTAATTGCTAAATATGGCTAAATGGGAGAAAAATGAACTCCATCAAATCAGTCAGACAATGTCAGCATACTAGTTATTACCTTTCAATGCAAATTAAAATGCATAAAATTATTTATAGCTAGACCATCAACATAATGTTGACAATGTGAAAAGGTGTTGCAGTGTGTGAGTGTGCAGGTGCATGACAGTGGAAGCAAAGATGGTTCCGTGCGAGAACATGCTCATGTGTGTCTCCAAGAATGAGCCCTTCTGGCAAAATATAAAGACACTGAATGACCACTTAAACTTCAGCACGGCACATGTGGAAGAAGCTCAAACCTGATCATCAGGAGGACAATAAGTACCATTCACAAACTTCCGACAGCAGCCAAAAGCCTCTGGTGAGGTCCAGACAAGAAAGTCATCAAGCCATGAAGCAGCCGGCTTGGCTATGTAGCTTAACTCTGGAATTGAAGATGCCCTCGATATCTGTTCAGAACAAACAAATACACAAGAATAGGAATACCAAGAGACAAAAAGAAAAATCTTCAACCACTATGCATCAATCATGAGAAGAGGGGAAAAAAAGAATACGAAGAAAAATTAATGCTAGCTTATGACAACACTTTCACATATATTTGAGATAAAGGATTCATCACATTGGGGAAGGTGTTATGAGCACCAAGAAGATATTAATTTTCAAGAAATAGTAAATAATGCAACATTTAGAAATTAAATCCAATTACATACTTATTAGAGTACATAAAGAGTCAGCAATCCTTGATATGGATATGTCAAATGTATCAAGAGTAAAAGTTGCTACAGTGCTGTGCACCTAACAGTAAACTGAAAATGACTCAAACATCGTATTACCTCATTCAAAAGAGAGTTTGAATCGCACTGGCTGATGGAGCACAACTGGTTTGTATGTCTTGATTCGGAGCTGAGTATGAAAGCCATTTAACACCCAAAAAAAACAGTCAGAAGATGCTTAATTAAACTATAGTGTTAAACTCCATTTCAGTTATGCATTGACCCTAAATTTTTTTGACTTTGTTGCTTTGTATGCTCAAGATAAAAAGGGAGAAAAAAGAGAGAAAAAATCAACTCCTGTTGACAGGCTAAAGCATCCTTAAGTGTTCATTGGAGACTGCTTTACAGTAATGCCGTTAAGTTAATTTTACTTTTTTTTTGCGGGGGGGGGGGGTTGTCAGAAAACTTCTTGTTATCTGATCAATATGAAAGAAAAGAGCATGAAAAAACAACCGGGCTGATACCTGTAGTTGTAATCCTTAACAACAAAATATAATGGAGGACCAACTCTTAGATACTCTGTGGTATTATCAAAATACCCCTGATGCATAAAAAAAAATTGATGGTCAATAAGGTCCACTAAAGGAAAATAGAAAACCTAATCCACTAACAAAAGACAGAAAAAATCAACTGAGAGTTCAAACTTGAAGATAGGAGTCCCGAGGAAGAACAATCTGTTGCTCCAAACCAGCTTCAATCCTTGTAGATAAAGCCTTTAAGGACAAGAAAAAAGTTAATATAATAAAGGAACTCAAGAATTTACATGGATAAGAATTTTACTTCCAAGATATAAAATAATAAGAGAACAATAATAATGTTAAAAGTCATGACTTACAATGCTTGCCACAGTGAAGGCAAGAAATACAGAAACAACTACCATTTTCACTCCCCAAAGTCCCAGAATGGGTGCATGAACTTCCTGCATGAAATAATATCTTTTAAAATAAAAGCAAGAGAATATAGCTATTCACATTTTCTCCAAGGGAATTAACATCCTCAACATATCTCAATAAACATACTTTACTTGATTAACAATAATAATATCTTCCATACAGATTAAGCAAAAAATTGTCTGCAACTCTATATTTAACAAGATGATTTATTCCATAGATTTCAAAAATATAGCTTTCAGAGATTCTGAAAGTTTTACCTTCATATATCGAGCCAGCAATCCAGAGGATCTCTGGTTGATGCCTATACTTCACCAAAATGACTTGATAAGAGATGCTAGCGAATAAGAAAACAGGAGATCTAACACTATGCTGCTTACAACTTTTAGGCACCGCCAAAAATACAATGAAAACAATGTAATGATTGCTTAAAAAAATACCTTCATCAGATTCTCCACCAGATGAAGGAATCTTTATGCATGGAAAACAGTCAATCCTGTTATCCTCAGCTCTTAAGCAGTCAAAAATTATCAGTGCAACAAAGGCAGTAACTTGCAGAAAGAAGTCGAGTAAAACAGCCAAGGCTACAGGGGAAGAAAAGATAAAAAAAAACTCAGTGAACCTAAATGTCAAATTCCAAGACATGAGTGTTTAAAAATTAGCCTTTAAGATACAAGGAATCTTTTAACCTGCAAACATAGAGAAGACACGGCATGCTGGCATAGGGATGAAGCTTCCAACAGCAAATGCCAGAAACTCAGATAAACTAGCTAGAGTTATGGAAGGACCAACTTCAACCAGTGCATTGCTTATTCGTGTCTCTAGAACTAACTCCGTCGGTTGCCGTTTTACAGCATTAACCAATATACACATGTTATCCACTCCAACCTGATTAAATGTTATAGGAACCACGTAAAAAGAATTAAATAGAAAAACAATAAGAAAAATATTCCAAAATCAGTATGTCACAAATAGCCACTCTGCCTAAATGAATACATAATATGAAACATGACATGGGTGTTTCCTTGACACTAAACACACCTGTCCAGAACTTCTCAGGCATGTTAAATATAGGACAAGAAAATGTAGAATGAAGAAAAGCCAAGAAAAATTTACGGAGTTCATTTAATCCTAGATTGGTAGACCCAAGTTGAATGTAGGACACAACTGCACCCATGAACATTATTAAGAAAACAATGGCATTGAAAGAAAATTAAAGAACAAACTTACAGCTAAGACAAGAAAAGGAATAACTTCCATTATGATCAATGTAGATTTAACTCCAATGGCACTGAAAAATCCAACAGATCCAAGTACAGAAAGCATAACAAGGATAACTCCTGAAAGGCCCAGCAACACCTGGAGACCAAAATCATAAGGCAAATGGATTAATAACACAGCTGTTTTTGTTGCACAGATATCGAGTTCTCAATTAGCAGAAGATATACCTCTACTCAGCATGAAGTTACATATTACAACTTCATTTGAGAGTCAACTCAAGCATGAGGACCTTAATGAAACTCAACAGTAGCAACAGTAGTAGAACTAACATGAACAATAACAACAATACTAAAAACACAATAATTATCTCCATAATGTATTTTAGTCATGCATACTTACACATTAGGTTTTATCCCACAAAATAACTACCCAAGCAAACCTCAGTATATATTACAAACAATCACACAGAAAATCCATTTAAAAATTAGATAAGTAGAGCACAACTTAAAGCAAAAATAAAATCGTACCTTGGATGAGATATAGAAAGAAGAAAAACGAGGTGTGTCTCCCAGTGCCACAGAAATATATGCAAACATTACAAGATAGCTTGCCTGACGTGCCGATGGCCAAAGTGGAGAAAACATTAAGAAAAAAACCAATTAAATCATTAATAACACCACATGAAACTGATTGTTCTCAGATGGAAGTTGGCCAATGTGAAGAGAACTATTCTCAGAGACTTACTACTATGGTGACGACATCTGCAGTACTTTCTCTTTTCAGTTCTTCCTCAAGCGAACTTTCTGATGAAAATGAAAGAGTAAGGTTGCTAGACTGAACCATTGGTAGCAGCTCCTCCTGTCAAATTTATTTCTTTGGAAATTTAATTTACATCCCACCATCTGAAATTGTGTAAGATATATGAATTACAAATCACAGCCAACAAATCAAACAAATGCAGCCATGCTCTAACCAGCCACATTAGTTCCTTCAAAATGGGCTCTTTTAATTAAAAAGAATCCAGAGTTGTATGAAAGAGATAATTATCCCACTATACATGTGTCCGTACCCTATAAAAGAGGGCAATTTGGTCTTCCAAATAAACTTGCTGAACCATCATCACAAGAAAACACCCTTAGAATTAGATAAAAACTTAAGACGGGATATTATCATTTTACAACCAAAGTTATTCTGACATATCATGTCAGTACCATGCTTTGCTGAAAAGTGCATTTTACCACTAAACGTTTGCGTTGTTATCAACTTACCACCTTTCCGTTAGAAAAACATTAATGTTTAACAAAAAATGAGTTAAAAGTCGATTTTACTCCCAAGAGAATAAAAGCTAATTTTACCCTTTGAAAAAAAAGAAACAATGAACAAAAATAAGATTTAGAAAACAACTAAAAATTGTAATTAATAAAAAATAATGAATAATATGCAGAATTACGATAAACGACAAAGAACAATTAATAAAAATTTATGTTTCAAAATTAATATTATAACCTATGAAATTCAAGTATTAATCACAACTAAAAAATAATAACAATTTAAAATAACAATAACAATTAATAAGATTTAAAAAACAACTGAAAATTCTAATTAATAAAAATAATGAAGAATATGCAAAATTACAACAAACAACCAAAAAAATAATAAAAAATTATGCTTCAAAATTATTATTATAATCTATGAAATTCAAGTATTAATCACAACTAAAAACAATAATAATTTAATTAAAGGAAAAAAATTAATGAGAGAGAGGGGCCGATTTTAGGGTTATCAATTTCCTAATTCTCTAATTATTTCCCTTCAATTTTTTGGTGGTAAAATGATAATATCCCAAACTTAGACAGAAAATGCCAACCATATTCTCTGAGCGTGCAAGATCTTTTATGTCATTGGCAACCAACTACCCACAATCAGAAAGCCTTTGATTTACTCAAAACTTAGCCAAGCACGTGCCTGCTCATCCATGTTCTAGTTCACGTTTGAACAACAAAACATCACCTTGTTCCACAAAGAAATTGTTCAGCTTTTGAAGGAGTTGAAAACTCACCTATCATGTCAAAGACAGGAACCTTAAGGCACTGGCTCTCAGGGCTGGTTTCTATTGTTGAGTTCTCAAAAAATTCTTGATCATTTAGATTATAGTCATTTTTTTTTTTTTCTGACCCAGAGGAATAACCTCTATGCCAAACAATTGGATATTATAGTGAGGGAGTTCAATAATATAATGTTATATTTTGATCCCTCATTAAGGCAATGGATGTGCAGATATTTTTTTTCAGCGACAGATGAAATTAAGAAATTCAAACAAGAAATTCAAATACCACTAAACAATCAACATAGCCAGACCTTTGCCAACTGAATGAAAGCCTTTTCCCAAGCCACAGCCTTTCTGTTCTCTTTGCTTGTTTCATCAATTGCATTATTAACAGGATACGTGATAATAAAGGCGGAAGCCTGAAATTAAAACACATCAATGGTTACCATATAATCAGCTTTCAAGGAAAGGGATGAAAGTGTTACCTCAGAATAATTGTTTCCGGAAAATCCTCCTAAGACAGTGCTTGGATCAAGAGGAGCCTTAAATGCACTCAAACATGTGTCTGAAGAGGCATAATGCTGAAATTGGAACACAAAGGGAATTTAAAAGTCAAATGCAAGTAATAGCCCTATATAAACCTGAGTAACTGTCATGTAACAGCAACTAGCTTTATACCTGAAAACAATACTCAGCATGTTCAATGCCTCCATAGGAATCGTAATTTTCAGGATCCATTTTGAAATACTATGAGAAGGGCAAAAGATACGAGAACTAAGATGTTAATACTTAAAATATATATTATGCTAATGGTGAAATTAAGAACATATTTTAAGATTAAAGAAAAATATGTCCCGCTGAAAAATGATAAGCATTGAACCTCCAAACCACCCCCCCCCCCCCACTGCTTTAATTTTTTCTTTCCTTTCTTAGTCTCTTGTATCCCTATATAAAGACTGTGTACAGTCTCATGAATATATGAAATAGAGAATTATTCCATAAACTTTTTCTCTACCTATTTTCACAAAATCAGCTGTCCATTCTGGTAGAGTATAGACACATGATACAACATCATATATTGGCAGACAACTCAGGACCAAAACCATGGAAATGAATTAAAATATTAAAAGACCTGCAGAACACTCTGACTGGCACAATCCTCGCCAAGAGGCTTCAAGCAAATGTCAGTTATGGATACCAATGAGGCAGAATCATTAGCACGTACTCCATCAACCTGTCAAAATTAAGGAGTAAACACAAATGAATAAAGTCATGACATAAATAAATAAAACAAGTACAGGAAAGCTCAATCATATTGACCGACCCTTTCAAATTAAGGATAATTTAACTTTAATGCTCAAATATCAGAGGGCTTTCTGAAAAGTAGCACCAAGCACGAGTACCTTCTTTTGCATTTCAAAGAGCAACTGGAAGTTATCCTCTGTGATAATACTGGGTTGCTTGCCATTCTTTGGATCAGGTAAGGTCGCTAATATTAGCTGAATAATGGAAATAACAAGTGGCAAAAATTTAGCATTACCATTACTAAGCAAACAAATCATCAGGCAACAGCTATTATGATAAATCTGTAGATAAAGATAAAGAAGAGAAACAAGGAAACAACCTGTTCAATTCTGTAGAAGGGAGCAAGGTGGCTATCAAAAAATTGTTTCTCTCCCGCTGCCCTACTCCCAGGACCTACCCACAACTATATAGATACATCTGTCAGAAAAGTAAAGAGGAAAGGAAAACAGTACCAGCCATGCACAATGAATGGTGAGTACCGAAGGAACACAATTATAATTGCTGCACTTTATAAGGCTCAGGCACTTATATCAACTGATTGTAGCAATTAGCAAATAGTTGGTGAATTTAAGAGACAAATCTCTTGCACATAACCCAAAAGGTTACAGAGATGCCAATATCATACCTTCTCTGGCCGCGTCTCCACCTTGAAACGAATTACCCCTAAACAAAGCACAAAAGCAATTGCTAACGACAGACAGAGCACAAAAGCAGGATTCGCAGCAACCCATCTTCCATAAGTCCTGCACAAAAACATCAAAATTTGTTCAGCATATACTATAGACAACACAAGTAACAGTCTTGTGATTGACCTGTAAAAACTCAACATGTATCCTTGAACAACAGAAAGCCCGCCCCCCTCGGTCGGTAGAAGATCCCTTGCATTTACCTATTCATGGCACAAGACATACCACTCAACTAAGCCTTAAAAAGCACATATGATGGAATGTAAGAAGCACAGATTAACACCAGGTACAAAATTGTAATTCCAAACAGATATAGAAACAAGAGGATGCAGACAAAAAAAATATATGAAGAAGAAGAAAAGCATTTTACACAATATTAGCTCAAGTTTAACCACCTTTCAGAGAAGGTCAAATGTCAGTACAACTATACAATAATCACTGTACCAAATAGCTAAATGAACCATGACTGTCAGAGCAAAGAAAGGAATATCAGAGAAGCTCCAACAAGTACTTATTTTACTTAACACTGAAAAATGCAAAATACTCTAGAACGTCAAGCCAATCTTATCGGAAGTGGGAAAGAATATAAGCTAGTCAACTAGTAACATAAATATACTTTTACCTCCTTCATGATACCAGAATCAGGTCCACTGTCACTTGTGGACTTTATCAATGGCTCAACACTAGATGGCGGTATCCTCCTTTCTCTTGTCCGTTGAAACAGAGCCCATCCAAAAAATGTAGAAATCAAAACAACATACGCAATCACTAACGAAAGTTCAACACATTTAACCTACAAACATCAGACAATACCACCTAGTAAATGATACACATCTTAGTCATCAACATTGTGAAATCAAAGCCAACCAGTCAACCATCAAGAGAAGAAAAGCCAAAAGAAAATTTATTGTTATATCTGCATCATTTCCAACCTTAAGAGACCCAATTCTAATTGTGCAGGCTTCTTTCCTTGGGGGAGAAGGAGGTTCAGAACTAGAGCACATAGGTGACAAAGGACAGTCACCACAGGAGCAGCCCAGGGAGGTGTCGCCACATGAGTACGTGGATACATTCATAAGCTCCAATCCTGATGACTCAGGAATGCTTAACTTAAAGTTTATGGCATATGGAGAACCAGGAAATCCAGGAGGTACTTTCTGACCGATAAAAGCAAACCATTCTAGTAAAAACAATAATAAAACAAAAAGATTAAGACTTAGAGAAGCCAAACAATTTCTCATTACAAACAGGGATGACCATGACAATTTGCCAAAAAAATGGAAAATACAAAAAACAACCACGTTCATATCAAAGATGTCGCATATTGAGCAATTTTGTGCAGAGGATATTGACACAGCAAATCACCTTTAAAGCTTTTAGCACCAGCACCAATGAAATCTATGGCCCGAGTGTTCATAGTCCCAAACTTTACATCCTTACAGGAGTTATAAAGCTCTTCTCCAAAAGTACTGGTTACATAATAGTCAATACTATCCACAGTCATATTGCCATTAACCTGAAAAGAACAATACTGACAACACTGTTACATTGAAATGCCAAATATAATTGGACTCGCATTATAAAGAAGCTGGCAGTACGGATAAAACTCCTGTAAGCATACCTAAGTAGAAATATAAGCCTGTACGTATCTGTGAAGTGATTAAACTTACAGGGTACTCATTACAAAACAAGCTCTGAAAGGCATTATGGCCTCACCTCGGAGACAGAAGTCACATTGATGAATTGGCTTTGATTAGGAGAGCATGAGAGCTCACAAAATAAGTTCAAAAAGTTCCTCAAGCATGCTGGACAACCCACAAGGAAAGGTATAGCCTGCAATAGATTACATAAGTTAGCCCATATAAACACATCACCTATAAAAAAATCAGACGAACAATGATACAAAACAAGAAACATGTACTAAGTTCAGACCTAAACATGGCCTAATTGAAGCCATTCAGCATAGCATAAACACACAAGGATTGGAACTACATAAAGCATTCTAACCTGTTGAACCTGTGCCCTCAGTGTTTCAAATTGAGTCTCTGTACAACAAACATTCCCAGTTATTGATGGACACAAGCTTTCGATTTTGGCAGAAAACAGCTCATCAGGCTGCAAAAACATACACCGCGAGTCGTAAGACCTCTCATAATGCAGCAGGTATCTAGCAAGAGTACAAGCAGGTATCTAGCAAGAGTACATGTACCTTCACGGAAGGGGAACCATAAGGGCAATTTAGAACTTTTCCATCACTCCTTTCTCCGCATATGCCGTACATTGCACAATATTCTTTAGAATGCCTTTCACTGACCAGCAAGAATGAAGCAATCCCACAAATGAGAGAAGAGAGGGAACCTCAAACTTCTTACACAAATCCACAAGTTATCATTTGCTAAGGCCCACCATTGCAGCTCACGCAACAAGATATCATTAAAAAGAAATCAAAACCAATGATGACAACACATTAATCGGAACAAACAGAATTACACAACTTGAGTTTGAAAGTAAAGGGGCCTTACCTAGAAGTGACATCCTTGATTAAAAGGGTATCAGTCTTCTCTGCAGTCACTAAACATGCAAGAAGAATAACCTAAGACCCAAAAAAAATATACATATATCAGTTCAATAACACAACAACATTCAATGGAACTGGGAAATTGACCAGATGCATAATTCACCTCAATTCACCCTATAAAACATTACACACAAAAGCGTGAAAATCGATTATTTACTTGACAAAACAAATAATTCAGCTGTCACATTCATACACAATCAACATTCAATAAGTATAGAAGTAACCCCATTTAACACGTTACATACAACGAAGCAAATGAACATTTTATGTAATCAACACTGTAAATGACTCAAAAATGAAAACTTGTTCTTGCCTGAAAAATAGTAATATAAGTGAAGAAACCAAGAAAGAAAGTCATTTTTTTTTTTTAATTTTTTTTTTTTTTGATTAGAGAAAGAAAGTTTAGTTTTTTTAGTCTTGTTGGTGGGTTTGCTTAGTTGCAGAGAAATTGACAAAAATGAAGCTTAGTGGGTAAGTGACTCTACACGAGTCAACTCAGTGAGTCACTGTTTTTCGCTTCTTTTTGACTTTCCGTCGAGGAGAGCGGTTAATGAATTACGAGTTATAAGGAAACGACACGCAACGTAAAGAATGATGATAAGTCATTCTGTCATTGGCTTAATCTAACTTTTCGTCAATTACCTGAAAGTGAAGAAATAAAGTTACTAAACGCTTCGTTTCTGTGTATTTCACCAAAACGTAATTTGCAATGCCGTTTCAGTCATGAAAACAGTCCTTCGGTATCACCGGATTGCCCATAAAACCCAATGACATCCTTAGATATGCCGAATCGATACGCAAATTAATGCTGCGTATCTTAAATTTTTATTTTAAAAATTATCTCAGATGATGTAATAGTATTTTTAGATTAATTGGTGAGATGATATAATTAATTTACTTAAATCTTGTAAAAAATTATCGTTCACTTAATAAATACCCCATCATTTAGAATGAATTTAGAACGAAATATTTGAAATATCTATCATCACTGTTAATAGATAATCTCTCATTTTTTAAGAAATGACAATTGAATCTGTAAGATATAAAAATGGATATTCAGACATTCGGCCTCTTTTATTAGTGAATTTCGTTTAAGAATCCATATATTTATTTTTCAAAATAAGTTATTTGTTACTAGCCTACCATAAAATTCATATAAATTCATATGTATTATGAATATTCAATACCATCATATTCATATTGGTGTTTCGTTTTAGAAGTCTTTTTTTTTTTCCAATTAAGAATCTTTACATTACAAAATCCGGACACTAAGTGATATCTAAATGATGCTGTACATAACGTGAAGTGCGCCATGTATTAAACTTACCGGAATATTTGTAATTTGCATTACCAATATGTAACAATTTCTAAATCATTCAAAGATACCCAAAAAATCACTCCCCTCATCAAATCTCATACAATTGTGTATCTGCTTAACAACAATGTTAACCTCACTACCGCGTGGGTGGGACTGTGCCTTCTCACCAGCTATGAATTTACAAGCCTTATTATCAACATGCACCAGGCTGTTACCAGCAACAACCTTCACCCCTCTTTCCTTGGCTAACCGTCTCGTTCCTGAAGATTCAACCCACAAGCCACCTGCTGCATACATGCTTGATGCAAGCAAATAGCCAGCTGAGTTCTGAGGTTCCAATTCAAGAATACGAGACGTGGCTCCTGCTCCAAGCTCTGTGTTTCCGTAGCTCCTGCAAGCACTTAAGAGAGCCCCCCAAGCACTTGCAGTTGCCTTCAAATTATCAGGCATTTGGTTAATCAAATCTATAGCAATATCAAGCTCTCCAGCCCGAGCTAACATGTCAACCATGCATGAGTAATGTTCCAATGCAGGCTCAACCCCATGATCTTGAACCATTGAGTTGAAAAAGGAAAGTCCCTCTTCAACTAATCCACCATGGCTACAAGCAGATAACACTGAGAGAGTTGTTACTGCGTTGGGCTGCAGACTGCCCAGTTTCATTTCAGCAACCAAAGCTAATGCCTCATGTGCAAGACCATTCATGCCATATGCTGCTACCATGGCACTCCATGACACAATATTTTTCCTGGAAATTTGATCAAAGGCCTTTCTTGAGGCTTCTATGGCACCACATTTCGCATACATGTCAACAACTGCAGTTCCAACAGCTACTTCTGCTGCCAAGCCTCTGCGAATTGCAATTCCATGTGCCCACTTTGAGCTGCTCAGTTCAGTTGCAACAGAACAAGCCTCGAGTAGATTTATAATGGTAATTGCATTGGGCTTCTCCTGTGCCTGGTTCATCTCTTGGAAAACAGCAATTGCTTCACGAGGCCTACCACAAAGTGTGAACCCAGCAATCATTGTGCTCCATAATACCACATCTGGTTTTTTCACGTCATTAAAAAGTTTCCAAGCAAGCTCAACAAGATGGCACTTTGAATAACCATCAATTAAAGAATTTAATACTAATTCATTTGATTCAAATGCCCGCCGGAGTATTACACAGTGCACTGACTTGCACTCCATTGGGTGTACAAAACACTTGCATATCTGGAGAATATTTACAAGAGTGATCTCGTCTGCCTCGTTCACCCCCTTTCCCATGGAATAAAGCAGTGATAGAGCTTCTGAATACTTTTCATTCACAACCAGTCCGGATAAGGCAGAATTCCACGAGACCTTGTTCTTTTGGGGCATCTCACTGAAAACTTTGAAAGCAGAGTCGGTGTCTTTACACTTTGCATACATATCAATCAAAGAGTTCCCGACAAATAAATCACAACCTAAACCTCTATAAATCACTAATCCATGGACCATTCTTCCCATGGTCAAGTCCCTTAAATTGGTGCAGGCTTTAAGAACACTAACCAAGCTTTGTCCATCTGGTTCATTCTTGAAACCGGAAACCATCTGTCGAAACAGCCGCAAGCCAGAAAATGCTTCCTCACTCTGCACATAACCCCCAATCATCACACTCCAAGAAATAACATCTCTTTCACACATTTCATCAAACAATTTTCGTGCACATTCCATGTCAGCATCCACATACATGCTCAGCACAGAATTTTGAACTGAATGAACAGCCCAAAACCCACTTCGAATTATATAGCCATGAACTTGTAATCCTTCATAGTAAGCTCCAAGACGGCGACACGCCTGAATGACAAGCACTAAAATAGAATTGTTGGGTTCAAAACCAGCAACCGTAGCTTTATAAAACCACCAAAGTCCTTCCCCTAAAGTACCATGATCAAGGTGCCCTTGTATCATTATATTCCAAGAAACTGAATCTCTACAAATGCAATCATCAAACACTGCCACTGCAGAATCTGGAAACCTCCATTTCATGTAAAAGTCCATCAGGGCATTTCCAATTGAAGTAAATGATTCATATCCTTGCTTGACCAAACATGCATGAACTAACCTTCCATGGGTATACGAGAGATTTGAACATGCCTTGACAACAAGAGGATACACTGAAGGGTCATTTAGATCAACTACAACTTTCTTCGTTTCACGGTAATGGGAAAAAAGTTCTTGCCATTTTCCATTTTTCGAGAACTCTTTGACTCTCAAGTTCCAAGTATGTAGCCTTAAGCTCCAGAGACTGGTTGTCGGGAACCGCATTGCCAACGAATCAGAAGTGGGAAATTGCATTTATATATCCAAGGCCCCTTTTTTCTTCACCTTATTCTTTTGTTTGTTTCTTTTTAAAAAAAAATAATAATAATAATCGTTCCAGAATGCCTCAATCCAAACATAGGCCGACGATTTAGATTTGTATTTGCCATGCTAATTAAAGGAGACATAAAGAATGAAATATTAATTTCACAAAATAAAACGTTAAAGAGTTTCTATGAGTGCTACAAGACACTTGAGACTTTCATCTTTTTGCCCTTTTTCCTATGACGAGATATTGTGTTTGCGTGTGTGATAAGAGTAAACAGAAAGAATTGTTATTCCCTAAAGTTGCAATTTTTAAGATAGTAATTATCATACATTACATATTTAGACCAGTAAGGCTTGTACTTAGAGACTGCCAAATCCAACCATGGTTTGTTGTTTCCATTGTAATGGACGACAGCCCCATTGTCTATCTGAGTTAGGTTCAGAGCTGGATCGTAGCCAAGTCCCAGGACATGCCAGCTCCGGTCTAGCGGATAGGTGAGATTGTAAAAGGTGATCAATCCCGGTGGCAACGTGCCAAGTTTCCAAAGGGTTCTGTCCTCATTCTGCAAAACAATTTTCCGTTAGCATTCAAAGGAGACTACACAGCATTCAAGAAACAAATACATACTCGGAAGGGATTCCAGGAGAAAAGAGATAAAGAAGCTATACCGCATCTTGCCAATAATGATATATTCCAGTGATGTTTCGCTTCCTCCACTCTTTTAAGTCAAACATATTCATGCCAAATGCCCAACCACAAGCATTTGGACTAAAATTCTCAGAGATTAACGGATTAGAGAAGTTGAGATACTTGTCAAATCTGTGGAAGCTCTCCTTACAGGTCTCCACAGCACCGTTTACCATCCCGTGCAGATCAACAGACCAAAGAGGTGTCAAATCCTTCTGAACCACTATATCATCATCCAAAAACAATATCTTTTCTAGCTTCGGATAAACTTCAGGAAGGTAAAATCTAAGATGATTGAGCATTGACAAATATTTCGGATTCCTATATTTGAGATTGTCAGACCCAGCAGAAAGCGAAGAAGGGTGGTTTGCCTTGAAATAATACTCTTTAAGTCTGGCAGATTCAAGTTGACGAAGAACAGAACAGTAAGAAGAATTCAACCACTTGAAACTATCAATGTTTTCAATTTGAATTGTAGCTTTTGGAGGAGCATTGACAAGAAACCACATCTTCATTGCTACAAAGTTTAATTTATCTGTCACAATATGGAAAACGTGTTTCTCTGGTTCCTTTGCATGTGCCACAGTAGAATTAACAACCACAGATGTTGCAAGTACATTGTCAGAAAAGATGGCATAGTGGTAGAGAGATGGATCTTCAAACTTCTCGTTAATCTGCTCCTCCTTTTTGTGATGACCCTGCTGGTAATAATCTGCTGCTAGCTGCAATGGTAAGCAATGCAAAGGTCTTGGGACAATTTTTGCAGCTAGCTGAATCAAGAATGAGCTCTTTCTCTTCAGTGCAGTTACAGTACCTTCAGTTGACTGAATCATGGCTCGAAATTTTCTTTGCACTGTAGGGCAATCATATAATTGGTCCTTTGCTATAGAAAGAACATGACCCATTGCTTGTGCTTGATTAAGTGCACTGGAACCAGTAAAAATGAGCTGCATTAAAGCCAAGAAAGACAAAATATGAGACAACAAAACAGTGATATAAAGTAGCAATACCTTGAGGGAAGCTCAGCATCAGAATTCGCATCTCCAATAGCACGCTGACTTTCTTTGCAGTGTTTCATAAGGGAATTATAAAGGCTACTTTCATTCTTAGACTTGGCAACATGTGCATATGCTTTGGCCAAAATTATCTGGTCCCGCATAAGCTTCAAAGTAGAGTCTGTATTTGGACTTTCGAAATCTCTCCTCCATATGCTATACTTCCCTGTGACTCTGGGTTCAAGTCGTTTTGACTGTTCAAATGCTGTTTCTTGCATTATGTTGTCATTTTCGTTATCTTGTCGGATAAGCTCTGCTGTTCGGAGTTCCCTCCTTTTCTGCCGCAACATCTGAAGGGCAAGGAATGTTAGATATCCATCAAATCAACATAATGCATATAGAAACAGGTAGATGCATTTGACTTTTCACCTGGCGCTTAAGCTTCACTGGACTCAGTGGGGGCTTTGGACGATTGAAAAATCCAACTTCTTCAGATTGATGATCACCCATAGGATATTCAACATTTTCTTCTAAATTCATACTGGCTTGAAATGAATCTCCCAGTGTCTAAAAGTGGATAGAATAAAGCAATTTACATGTTTGTTTCTCTAATAATAAAATAACTCAAGTGGCCATGTCAACCACAGAGTTGAGAATATTAATGAAATCAAGGTTGAAGGGGGCATTGTATTTCTCATATATCCATGGCTTCCATGATTTCGTAGACTATTTCAAATTAGCACTTCAAAAGTTCTTCGATTTTCAGTGCACCGTGTGATCAGAAATCTGATGCTAAAATCAACTTTTAAGTACCTGGGAACTATTTGGCAAGCCATTATCTCTATCAGAAGGGTTTTCCAAGATCCATGAAGCAGAAAGGTGACTCATTTTCACTCTACTAATTCGAACAGCACCAGAAACATCACTGTACGTAGCAATTACGTCAATATCCTGCACATAAACAGAGGAATATAAGTGACAAAAACCATCAGTCACCAAGTACACTAACTTCGCTGACTACCTTTATGTCTGGATCATTGTTGAACCTCGCGGCACCATCACCCTTCTCGCCATAAAAGAAAAAAGGAGACTTAAAATATAAAAGAGATAAAAGAGAAACCACAAGGAAATCCAAACTATGCCTCTCGGAAAAGCACTTCCAAGTAATTTCTTATCTAGGAAGAGCTCTATGAAAAGTGCTTTTGACAATAGCATCAATCATATCAAATAAGACAGATGTTACACCTTATCATACAAGGGCCGATGTGCTTTAAGCTCTCTTTGGCTGAAAAACACACAAAATTTTGAAGCATTAAGGATAATAATCACAATCAAAAGGGTAAAATCGGAATTCAAATTCCAGATTAAAAATGGTTTATGAGTGATCTTACAGTCTTCTAACATCCGGGACCTCTGCATTGACAGTTGTAATATGAACTATTACCTGCGAATGTGAAAAATTATTGAACTTAGAGGAAAATTAGAAGAGTAATTAAGCAAAAATTAAGTAAACCAATGGTGTGATTACAAGAGCTGATTCAGCGAATCGTTGATGTGTGATTAAACAGCAGAGTGTGAGTAACTGTTTGAAAATGTACGTCAAGGCGTACCAGTGAGAGAGCGACGACGAGCAAAGGATCGAAGCTCGAGAGTGTAAAGAAACGTCGACGAGCTTCCATGGAAATCAGAGAGTGCGCGAATCAAAACGGCGGTGGATATTACAGAAATTGTCGTTTCAAGGGAAGTTGCTAAAATACGCCGCGTGTGCACATGATGAGAGTGGGCGGAGTGGCGGACGCGGAACCGCTGACGTGGAAATTCGAAAGCACGTATTTTGCTACCTACCAACCTTTCTATCTATATATATATATATATATAGAGAGAAATATTCTAATAAAAAATTTTAAAGTACCTTTAAAACTATAAATTTTTAAAATCATATTATTTTAAAGTTTTCTCAGACTTTCTCACACTTTTAAATTCCTGAAAAAAAAAATTACTTATATATATATATATGAATAATAATATAACCATAAATTCTTATATAAATATATTTTGTATAAATTAATGTGACATGATAAAATTAGTTGAATTAAATATCTTTTAGTCTACATAATTTATTTTTATTATTTTATATTTTAATTCAATTAATAAATTAATGACACATCAATTTATACAAAAATTTATATTTATATCATCACTATTCTCAATTGTGTGGGTATCTTCATTTTTTTAATACATATATACGATTAAATTATATAATTTAATAAATGTAATTTTTATTACACTACAAAAACAGACAGTTTTATAGCGTGCTTGCACTAATCTACATAATTTAAGAATTTATCCGCATAAAAAAGATTATAAAAACTTTTAGTCTACATAATTTATTTTTATTATTTTATATTTTAATTCAATTAATAAATTAATGACACATCAATTTATACAAAAATTTATATTTATATCATCACTATTCTCAATTGTGTGAGTATCTTCATTTTTTTAATACATATACACGATTAAATTATATAATTTAATAAATGTAATTTTTATTACACTACAAAAACAGACAGTTTTATAGCGTGCTTCCACTAATCTACATAATTTAAGAATTTATCCGCATAAAAAAGATTATAAAAAGGGAGAGAAAGATATGAAGTCTTAATAAAATTTTCGTGATGAAAAGGTAGAGGTAAGCAGTTGATCTGTCTTTGTCTTTTCTGAATTTATTCATTTTGATCCATTAATCAATCTCGACACTGCAGCACATTAGTTTTGTCAGTGAATATTCTTTTGTATAGTATTATTATATATAAATGAAAAAAAAAATTGATCAATTGGATCCTACAAAGCTCCAAGCACAGAAAATATATAAATCATGAGTAAGAAAATAATTTTTCACAGCTTACTTCACAACCACAGTTACGCATAATGCAAAGCCAAAAAAAAAAAAATATTGATTAAAAGATTGCATGCCAACAGAATTCAACCAAGTAAGAAAAGAGGTAAGTTTTGAATTATTTATAAAAGCTTCCATTCCAATACACAAAAGCAAACAAGTCTCACTACCTTCCCATCTATTAAGGGCTTTTAATTTTTCTTTAAATATTATATAGAGTGTGACTATTAACATCTCCTCTAAAATCTTTTTGAAACCCTCTTTTAAATATATTCCATTTAAATGTTAAAAGTACGCTTTTTCTAAATAAACACTATTATTATTTATAAATCTTATAATTTCTAATAACTTTCTCACTCTTTTAGTCTTAATAATTGTATTCCTCTCTTCAAAAATTTCTTTATTATTTAATTTATAAGAAAATTCTAAAAGAAAAAGTAAGAAAAATCTTATAAAATATTAAATATTTTATGGGTCCAATACAATTTTATCGTACATATAGACTTTCGGTGCAACAATTAGTTTGAGAATTCTTAAAAGATTATTTGTAGTGACATAAAATTTTATTTAATTTATTTACCTTATAAATTATTAAATATTTTATGGGTCCAATACAATTTTATCGTACATGTAGACTTTTGGTGCAACAATTAGTTTGAAAATTCTTAAAAGATTATTTGTAGTGACATAAAATTTTATTTAATTTATTTTCTCATAATGTTGTATCCTAATTTTGTTACTACATATATTACAAGAGTATTATTTTGGCTTAAATTAATTTAATGATTAAAAAAGTTTATAAATTGCTTCTTAAATTCAGATTATTCTAATGATTAAAAAAATTATTTTGTTCAAGCAAAATGAAATTGAAGAAAGAGAGAGAGAGAAAATATAAATGAGATTAATTCTATTTATATATGTCCTTAAATATAATTATAATCTCATAGAGATTTTATAAGATCAATGAAGGGGTGCCAATAATCCAACTCTATTATATATAATACAATCAAAGCCCACAAAATATTACTAATGTAACATCAAAATCCAGCATAAAAAAGTGCAACAAGCCTGGACACAATGACGACAGAAGCCGTACGCATATAGCATTCTGAATGGATCAGATGCTACGTCAAATGGGTCTCATCTCCTCAGTATCCATCCATGTCGATATAAACATGGAAGGCAACTTCTCGAGGCACGTAGTTCTTTTCTTTTAAACTTTCCTGGTCTTCCTCTGTTCTGTACCCATCTGAGCTTCTGCTGAACAAAATATAAGTGGATAAGTCCTCAAGTTTCAGAATAAAAAAAACAATTCCATCCTCAATACCATATCATACAGAAATAGCATTTTTCCTATGGTCACAGCTTCAATCTAGGCACCGGATACGAACAACAGAGCATGCTGAACCGAAGTAGGCAAATATTTGTTACTCTTTATTGATACAAACAAGATAGTAATACAGAAGAAAACAGATCAAAGTAATAATTTCTTCCTTCTCAGAACAACCATTGGAATCCCTACAAACATTCACATATCAGTTAAAAGTTATAATAATTTGCTAAATGGAAGGAAAAGATTTTATTAGTACAATGCTTCCAATTTCATTACTTGATTGAATGTTACAACAAGGACAAAACTCTTACATAAACAAACAAGTGATGACCTTTCGATATGAACAATATTCAGCACAATCAAGATGACCTGCCAAGTCATCTTACTCGGGGTGAGTGTTGATAGCCTCGATTTCTATCCAGATTTGTATGAAGTGGAGATCGATGGTGCAGGGGCTGCTGACCTTGGCGATGAGCCATGGAATGGGTAGGACGAACTCTAGGTTGCTTCGGTTTTTGGTCCGATGCTTGAAGCTGTTCTAATGTCTCGACTACTTCTCTCATTGATGGCCGATGTTTTGGTTCCGCTTCAAGACATTTTAAGGAAAGCTGAGCAATTTGATATGCAGCTTTATAAGGGTACTGCCCCTGCAATCTAGCGTCAATTATGTGCCTGAACTTTCTTTTTTCAGACAAATATGGCTTGATCCAGTCCACCAAATTATGTTGACCACTTGGACGGTTTGTATCCAGGGCTCGTAAGCCTGTTAGTATCTCTACCAAAACAACCCCAAAACCATACACATCACTCTTCACATACAAGTGTCCTGATTAATCAGCAGAATATCAAAGTTAGTCAAGATTCAAAGTGGATAAAAGTCAAGCCATTTACAGAACAAATATAAAATCAGATCATTAGACAAACCCAAAAGGACTTACCTGTGGCAACATACTCAGGAGCAGCATAACCATATGTGCCCATAACTCGGGTAGTCACATGAGACTGACTAGCTGAAGGACCCAATTTTGCCAAGCCAAAATCTGAGATCTTGGCAGTGTAGGACTGCAACAAAAGAAAAGCTAAAACAAGTTAAAATTTAATTCATAATCTAATTACATGTATAGTTACAATGCTTCCACGAACAATCTGCCTTAGCCTTTACCATCTTGTAGCAAACCATTCAGACAAAGGTCCAAAAAGGAAGTATGAATTGAGAGTTCTTTTTCTTTAACAAGTTCAAAAGCCACAAACATCTTTGGCAAGTACTCTCATTTCTTGAAACATTTATAGGCAGTATTCAAGCTTACCCCATCAAGCAGTATGTTTGATGCTTTGAAATCTCTGTAGATAACTTGCTTATCTGATGTATGCAAAAAAGCCAAGCCTCTAGCTGCTCCGATGGCAATCTTAAGTCTAATGTTCCATGCAAGTGGCTGAACAGAAGCACCCCCTGTAAAATGAAAACAACAACAGCATGATGATATACCATAGGTGCTACCAAATTCACAAACAGCAACAGCAAGCAGCAAACAAAATGGACTGCAAATCATTATTATTAGCCCTTACGTCCAAACAGATGGTTCTCCAAGCTGCCCTTCTGCATAAATTCATATACGAGAAGTAGCTCTTTATCTTCCCAGCAGTATCCTAACAACCTTACAAGGTTAGGGTGAGAAAGCCTTCCCAGGAAATTTACCTCGGACTGCACCAACAAGTACACAAGAGATAACTTGCAAGTTTTAGAATACTTCATGTTCTTTAATTTAAATAAATTTTGTAAACCCAGTAAAACAGTTCCTCAAAAGCAGGAGTGGTCAAGTGTGTGGATGAAGAGGAGGGACAGAACTTAAAATGGTAAAAATATTAAAAGTCACAACTATTAACTTGACACAACAGAATTCATAAGAACACTTAATTCCTAGAATTCTCTAATATTAATCACATCTTATATACAAAAAATATTTCCTATTCCAACTACCATTGTCCTTTCTAATCAAGTTTCAATTTTAGACACTAACTGCTAAAATATCCTACATACAACAAAAACCATCTCTCACTTCCAATAGGACAGCAAAATGGTAACCGCATAGTCTGCATCGTTTCAAGTTTCTAGGTAGCTAACTTACATCATTTGAGGGTTTAAAAACTACAACATTATTTTTTTTCCTCATATTCTGTCTGTTCTCCAATGTTGAAAGCACCATAACCAAAACAGGGTTTATACATCAAGGGTGTTGAATACATCTGTCTTTATGACTTTGAATAGTACAACACAAGAAGAAACGCACAAAGTGCTAAAGCTACTCTTTCAAGGCTCTAGAAGTGGCTTATTCCTTGGTTCTTGTGGTTTTCTTCATGCAAAAAGATAAAAAGTTTGAAGGCATGTAAAGAATACGAAAAAGCATGAAAGCGTAAAGGTGCCTCTTTAAATTCAAAAGTCTGTCATCTTCAAACTTTTGGTTTTGGGTGTCAATGTCATCTTTTATCCAAACAATATCTTAACTTCCGAACATATAACCTGTATTCATTAGTAAGATGCCTAACCACTAATTTTTTAGCAAAATAGAAAACTTTTTACCTATGAGTAGAGCAACTAAATTACAAGCAAAATCTTGAGTTTATACTATATTCAGTTTTAGTGATCTTACTAAATTCTACCTTTCTGAAGATGAGGACAACAAAGTAAAAATCCTGGTTAATAGACTATGAAAATAGCAATAATTTCAGAAATTGACAAATTGCTTTCGAGTTAACTCACCTGCCATTCCTCAAAACCTTGCAAGCTCTCAGAATTCAATTTTTTGACAGCAACTACAGTACCACTTCCACTTTTCCCAGGTGCTTTCTCATCCAGCCAACCTTTGAAGACCTTCCCGAAACCTCCCTCACCAAGCACGGTATCACTTTTAAAGTTCCTCGTTGCCGCCCTCAGCTCTACAAAAGTGAAGATCCTCAAGTTTGGGGTGGGCAAGATCTGCCCATTGGGATAAGACTCATCCCCACTCGATGCAGAGAAACGGCTGTTACCAGAGACATTGCTGCCGTGAGAAACCCCAGAAGACGTTGTCTGACTGGTTGTCTGAGATATTCCTAAAGAATCACAAGTTTGATTAATATCTACTATTGAGGTCAAAAACCCCACCTTGTGGACAAAGAATTAAAATTTGATTAACGAATATGCAATCAAGATGAGGCTTTGGCATGAGTCATAAATGAAGCTAGCAAATGAAATGGAAAGTCAACTATCTTGTATCAACTTGAAGCAATTCACAGCTTGTAAAGATCTCTAAAATACAAACCAAATCATATAAACAAACTAAACAAACCCAGATGAGCAACTTGAAACTTGAAAGTACCTGTGCTACTGAGATGACCAATTGTATCATGAGGTGTGTCACTCCAGCAAATTCCCATCTGAAGAATTTTGGTCTATGTTCCCTGGCTTTCTTTATTTGATTTTAAGCTATGGATAGATTACGAGAAACAGAAAAAGAGAGAAAGACAAGCAATAAAAAGGACTTGTTTATTATATAAATCTATATGCGATGATAAAGCTGACCCAAAGCTCTCTTCAATTCTTCTTCAACTTCGATCAATCTTTTCAGCTTCAAAACTTGGAAATACCAAATGGGGTTTCCTTTCAAGTCTTGAATCGCCTTAACTCTTAACCCTGGCTTTCTGTTTCACTTTCAACACGGTTAAAATTGACTGTATCTGTATCTGCGTTGTTTGTTAAAAATCAAAAGAACTTGTGGTATAATGTTTATTAATTATACAGAAGAATGAGGCTTTTGAACAAGAAGATCACTTTAACAAGTTTCGCGGCTGATTGATTGAAGACTTCCAATAAATGTTTAATTCTAAGTCAACTTGCCGTGTCCTGCCTGGAAGTTGGTATTGGTCAGTCAAAGTCAGACACAAACAAACTCAAGGAAATTGATTATTGAATTCAAAGAAAGAAAAAACGAAATATATTAAATATTCTGAAATTTCCTTGTCTCTGTCTTTTCTTTTTTTCTACACAAAAAAAAAAAAAAAACACACACACACACACACACACACACACACATATATAAATATTCAGTTAAAAATTGAAAAAATTAACAAAGGGACGAAGCCGTAAACACAAGCAGCCTATTTTACCCTGAGTCCTTGTCTAGACTTTCCATGGGGAAGAAAGCTCATTAATTCTAAAATATCATTGTGTGAAGACTATATGTCCTAACCCTTTTTTTTTTTTAACCCTTCTTCAAGAAATAGGAGGGTGTACGAAGTCAAATCAGTACTTCTATTTGGACTGAGACACAGGTGGTAATCAAAGAAAATTGCAATCTCATCTAATTGTAATAAAAAAAACAAAACAGACAAAACAACTCTATCCCAAATCAAGAAGTTTTCAGTTTCTTTTGCTAAGATTGAACTAGTGACTCCCATCACCTTCTAACAGTATAATAGGAACTAGAAAGGTAAGATTTTGATAAGTAATGTGATCAATAATGAGTGCTACCCAGCTGCTGCTAGTAGCTTGTTGAAACCTTAAATAAAGAATTCCCGATTTGGTTTTTGTCTAAACATTGCATTTGCATGTACAAGTAAACTTGTTCTTTATTTCTTGTTTGTGTTGTACGGCATTCGTACAAGAAATCATTTATATTATAAGCATGCCATAGAAAGACAATTCAATAAAATTGCAGCAAAGCAAAAATTGGGTGGGGTGGGTTGGTGGGTGGGGGGTTTCCATATTTCTTGATTGGAATTAATTTATATTAGTACCGAAGTGGTGGTGGACTTTGCTTGTTCATCTTCTTCGAGTCTTCTCGACAGCCTGTTCTCCAATTCCCGTCTTCAAAAGAGAAGATACACTACATTTGCAAAAGATCTTTATCATCATGGGGGCTGTGGGGTTGGGTTTATTAATTTAATTTTAAGTCCAAAAACTTGACTTTTTAACCAATGTAAAGCTTTAGTTGACTATCCTTGTCGTTGAGGAGTGTCTTTGAAGTTTTTGTCCCACTAGGCATTTAACAAACATTGAAAAATAAATTTACACAGACTCTCTCTCTCTCTCTCTCTCTCTCTCTCTCTCTCTCTCTCTCTATTTGACTTTCGCTCACATGGGCTTATTTATGGATATGCCATCAACCTTGTTGGTTTACTTTTCTTCTTCTTCTTTCTTTTTCTTTTTTTCTCTTTTTTCTATCTATTGGAAAAAATTCCTATCGCCGCATGCATATTAATTTTGAGCTAAATTGTTCATTTCTGTTGTGATGTGATTTTAGACAAAATTATATATAACAGACCCCCTCCCCCCTTTGATCAAGATTTTGTCTCTACCGTGCATTGAGCTAACGATAAGGATTTATTTGTATTTGTATTTTTCTTTTTTTTTTTAAATTTTTATTGACTAACAACAATTGAATCGGTGTTCAGCAAACACATATCTCATTAATGAATTCTTATCATATATTTTTGAAATAGAAATTTATAATGCTGACATTTATGAAGGAAAAATCAAAAGGATGTCTTGTAAACACCATTAATTATCAGTTAAAAAATATTTTATTATTACTTTCTAAAGATTATTGTTAGTAAATAAATATGATAAATAATTAGTTATGTTGTTAAAACTAAACTTACAATACAAGTGTTTATCAAACACTTTTGTTTTGTATCTTGACTTTTGTGTCATAATAACAAGTAGAAACAAACGGTGGAAACCTTGCAACATCACTTTGTTTATAGATATTTCGACCATTCAATGAATGAAAGCGGTATCGTTTGGTTTTAACAAACAAAATAAACAAGAGAAATTTTAACCTAAAAGAGGATCTAGTTGATTTTGAATAAAATTGACAGGAAAATTATTCACGTGTCCCCGTGGAAAACGCGTGC
Source organism: Citrus medica (assembly GCA_002013955.2). NCBI lineage: Eukaryota > Viridiplantae > Streptophyta > Magnoliopsida > Sapindales > Rutaceae > Citrus > Citrus medica. The sequence goes on from MKYO02025882.1 coordinate 76,035, forward strand.
ATTTGTTTGTTTTATTTTATTAAACTAAAAATTGTTAAACGCGTACAACTGCTCTCATTACTTAAAAACTCTTTGACCGCAACGAATTGAGAAGCAAGCAACCGCAACAACATTAGTCATGGACCCAGTCCCAGTTGCCACTAAATCTTAGCATATTTTATTTTCTCAATCTGACCTCAATTACAAATAAGCATGAAATGAGCATCTTACAATATCCGGAAATGAATTCTTGTGACATCATGGTTTCCATTGTGACAAAAGAACCTTTCTGATTGTGAACCTAGGAGTTAGGTAAGGAACATTAATCTATACAAGAATAACCTACTACTCTCTTACAAATACAATTTGGTGTTGGCTCCAATCACCACCGTTCCTTCTAATCAAAGAGATCATCTTCGTCTCAGTCAGACCCACCATTTTATCGTTAACATAATCATTAAGAAAATAATAATAACAATAATAAATGCAATCGCTCTCAGAGCTGCAATGCCAAATCTGGTTGAGTTGAATCTACTCTGCTAGAATTAGGAGATCCTGGAGAACGAAACCTGACATTCAAGTCGGGGGGAACTGCATCTGGTTTTTGTTGTGGTGTCAACCCAAGATCTGGTTTTGGATGTGGGGATACTTGCCAAGTTGGCTGATGATTCCCGGGTAAAGAAGGTGCCGACCCCTGGGATTCCAAGTTTTGTAGTGATCTACTGCAATCTAACTTGGGATCATCTGAGTTCAGGCTGCTGGCGGTAACTGGGTGCACAAAGTTAGTATCGGTTCTAGAGATCCTATCGACCATCTGAGGTGACTGAAAACTGAAGCCAGCAGGCCCAGCTGCCCCAATTAGTTTCCCCATTTGAGATGCAATGTTAAACCCATATGTTCCGTTAAATCCATTCATCCCTGGACGAATTACAGAGTTCTGATGAATCTGAAAGGGAGGCCTTGTATTTATTGCTCCCATACTGCTGTTTACTAGATTGCGTTGCGATTTTAATCCCTCGATTATCTCTGCTTTTTCCTTGGCGGGTTCTGAAAATCTATTTACAACTAAGAGGGAAGAAGTGTTGGGCTTTTTAAAATGGCCATCCGAGGAAGACTGTGTTGAGGGTCCAGGCTTCTCTGATGAATCCTCTGCTTCTGGTCTTTCTGTTAATTTATCTCCTTTTAATTCGATGGTAGAATGTGTGGAAGCAGAAGACAAATTCTCAGGAATCAAAGAGGGCTGTGATAATGACGGCAAACCTACAGTGGCTGAAGACAGCAATAGTGGCCTCTGTGGTGCAAGGTCATTTTCTACAACCCATCCGGGGCCAAACCTCACTCCGGCTGGCAAACACCTTTCTATTCTTCTTGCAGCAATTTTCCAGGCAACTGGTCCAAGATTTGCAGCAAAACGAGCAAGACTTCTTGTGTATCCATGCTCTGAATGAAGCCCTACCATTTTTTTTTAAATTTTTATTGACTAACAACAATTGAATCGGTGTTCAGCAAACACATATCTCATTAATGAATTCTTATCATATATTTTTGAAATAGAAATTTATAATGCTGACATTTATGAAGGAAAAATCAAAAGGATGTCTTGTAAACACCATTAATTATCAGTTAAAAAATATTTTATTATTACTTTCTAAAGATTATTGTTAGTAAATAAATATGATAAATAATTAGTTATGTTGTTAAAACTAAACTTACAATACAAGTGTTTATCAAACACTTTTGTTTTGTATCTTGACTTTTGTGTCATAATAACAAGTAGAAACAAACGGTGGAAACCTTGCAACATCACTTTGTTTATAGATATTTCGACCATTCAATGAATGAAAGCGGTATCGTTTGGTTTTAACAAACAAAATAAACAAGAGAAATTTTAACCTAAAAGAGGATCTAGTTGATTTTGAATAAAATTGACAGGAAAATTATTCACGTGTCCCCGTGGAAAACGCGTGCATTTGTTTGTTTTATTTTATTAAACTAAAAATTGTTAAACGCGTACAACTGCTCTCATTACTTAAAAACTCTTTGACCGCAACGAATTGAGAAGCAAGCAACCGCAACAACATTAGTCATGGACCCAGTCCCAGTTGCCACTAAATCTTAGCATATTTTATTTTCTCAATCTGACCTCAATTACAAATAAGCATGAAATGAGCATCTTACAATATCCGGAAATGAATTCTTGTGACATCATGGTTTCCATTGTGACAAAAGAACCTTTCTGATTGTGAACCTAGGAGTTAGGTAAGGAACATTAATCTATACAAGAATAACCTACTACTCTCTTACAAATACAATTTGGTGTTGGCTCCAATCACCACCGTTCCTTCTAATCAAAGAGATCATCTTCGTCTCAGTCAGACCCACCATTTTATCGTTAACATAATCATTAAGAAAATAATAATAACAATAATAAATGCAATCGCTCTCAGAGCTGCAATGCCAAATCTGGTTGAGTTGAATCTACTCTGCTAGAATTAGGAGATCCTGGAGAACGAAACCTGACATTCAAGTCGGGGGGAACTGCATCTGGTTTTTGTTGTGGTGTCAACCCAAGATCTGGTTTTGGATGTGGGGATACTTGCCAAGTTGGCTGATGATTCCCGGGTAAAGAAGGTGCCGACCCCTGGGATTCCAAGTTTTGTAGTGATCTACTGCAATCTAACTTGGGATCATCTGAGTTCAGGCTGCTGGCGGTAACTGGGTGCACAAAGTTAGTATCGGTTCTAGAGATCCTATCGACCATCTGAGGTGACTGAAAACTGAAGCCAGCAGGCCCAGCTGCCCCAATTAGTTTCCCCATTTGAGATGCAATGTTAAACCCATATGTTCCGTTAAATCCATTCATCCCTGGACGAATTACAGAGTTCTGATGAATCTGAAAGGGAGGCCTTGTATTTATTGCTCCCATACTGCTGTTTACTAGATTGCGTTGCGATTTTAATCCCTCGATTATCTCTGCTTTTTCCTTGGCGGGTTCTGAAAATCTATTTACAACTAAGAGGGAAGAAGTGTTGGGCTTTTTAAAATGGCCATCCGAGGAAGACTGTGTTGAGGGTCCAGGCTTCTCTGATGAATCCTCTGCTTCTGGTCTTTCTGTTAATTTATCTCCTTTTAATTCGATGGTAGAATGTGTGGAAGCAGAAGACAAATTCTCAGGAATCAAAGAGGGCTGTGATAATGACGGCAAACCTACAGTGGCTGAAGACAGCAATAGTGGCCTCTGTGGTGCAAGGTCATTTTCTACAACCCATCCGGGGCCAAACCTCACTCCGGCTGGCAAACACCTTTCTATTCTTCTTGCAGCAATTTTCCAGGCAACTGGTCCAAGATTTGCAGCAAAACGAGCAAGACTTCTTGTGTATCCATGCTCTGAATGAAGCCCTACCTGATCCATACAAAACCAAGTCAATTATCTAACCAAATAAAGGGCATATATAACACATGAAAATGATCCACCAACGAGAGGGCCAGCACATGCATGGACCCCACGCATGGCAGCTGTGCACAGTTTAAAAAATTTGCCCCAAGGTTATCATTCAACTCCAATCTGACTAATTTATTTTATTTCTTTTGGTGTTGTCAGTCATAGGGACACATATTCAAGGATAAGTTTTGAAAAGCCTGAAGGAATAATCTGAATGGACTAGGATAAGTTTTGAAAAGCCTCAAAGAATCATCTGAATGGACCCACTACATGGATGTCAGCCATGAGCCCTCTTCAAAGAGTTTATCAGATAATTGGGTAGAGCAAGAAACATACAGTCATTAGCTGCTTCTTATCCGCATCAAAAGTAGTTAAAACAGATGACTCCCGCAGTGACTGATGAAATTGCTTGTACGTGTTGCGCCTGTTCTCATCAAGTACAACCTGCTTTTTACCATGCTTCATTGAGTAGCCCTTTGACAATGAAACTGTGAGGAAAGATGAAATCTTCAGCATCCCCTAAAAAACATGGCATTCATAACAAAACCGGAAAAGCAAAGTTGAAGCAAAAGAAAATGGCCAGCCAAACTAAAAATAAACCAGCACCTTCATCATTCCTCTCAAGTTTGGTCTCAGCTAGACATCCAGTGTATAAATCATTCCAAGACCCAGAAAATCGTCTAGATGAATCCGTAAAGCCAGACTTTTCCAAATGAGGAGTGCCATTTCCCAAATCACGATTGGTCAAGGCAGTATTTTCGGCTCCAGAAGCAAGAGTGACATCTGAGGAGAAATCTGAACGAGCGCGCTCCAAGGAGGGCCGGCCCAATGGCTTTTTAAAATTCTTCGTCGGTGGTCTCCCTCTCCTTACTACTTTAGTTTCAGGCTCGTTATCATCACTGTCCTGCCTTAAATTCTCAAAATTCTTTTTTGCCAGCTCATGTATAGATCTTGCCTAGAAGCAAAAACAAAAATCTAAGAAAACCAAATAAAAGATGTACTGAAAATCCCAAACTCAGAGTTGAAAGCAGACCATACCTGTCGAAAATATATGGTATCGGGTGCATTATACTGCATTGCATTGGAGCATATCAAGAAAACATCTTTCTGCGTAAGAATGCAACCAAACATCAGTTCTCAATAACTGCAAATCCAGTTTCTAACACATATATGGCTTAAAGAGATATTATTCATTACTTAGTACGTAAATTCAAAGGCTAACAAATCAAGATTAATAACTACTCTAGCCATACCAAATAAGAAAGCACATCCATTCAATCTTGAGCAGAAAAGGATTTCAGCAAATCCTAGATTTGTTATTCAGCATTAAGATGAAAGCAAATCACTTAGGCAGATTCAAAACTTAAAAACTATCCTTGGCCAACCCCTTATGCCCACGAGAAGCCAATCACTAGCACTAAATTAGCTAACAGTAAATCCTTTTAATCGTCCTAAATCTTAAAGGAAAAATAAATTGCATCTCAGAATTGTGACAAAAAGAATATAAAGGGGTAAATGAATCAGAGGAAGCAAGTTAATATCTATGACAACATTATGCACAAAATATGTCAAGGCCAATCATTTATCTTTTCTCATGCGCAGTTAAGTACACTGAGGCCAAATCACAGATGAAGATGGGGCTACGGAGTAAAGTAGTAGAAGATTGCTATTCCATGTTGGATTATGTGACTTACTCCCGCTGATCAAAGAAACAGTACTTCCTAAAACATGATACACAATTACCAAATGGAGACACAGTAACCTCAATAAAAAAAGCCAGGTAGTGAGCTGTCATGTTGAAATGGGGCTTCTAGGATCTTACACGAAAACCGACATAAAATGTCGTTATTCTACCATTTGAATATCTCCAATGCATATTAAAAAAATACAACTACAAATAGCATCGGCATTCATGAGGGATTGGCAAACCAAAAGCAAAGAGTTCACAGCAGTTAAGCTTTTATCAGGAAATTCCGGAACATCATATTAGCTTGTAGATACATAAGCCATTAGCAATAAAGGATAAAATCAGAAGAATCATTGGCACAACAAACCATGGGAATCAGAGTAGATTATTTCAATTAACTTAAGCAAGAAATAGTTCCACCTAAATGCAGGTGGCATGAACTAATATTTAAGAATTGTACAAATCTATGAATAATCTAGCAGGACCTTGCTCGCTAATAGTATGCACAACATCAAACTTTCATCAAGAAGAAGAAAATCTAACTTCAAACAGGAAAACAGCCAATGCTTTGTTCCAATACATACTGCATTTGGAAAGCAAAGTACAAACTGTATTCCAAATAAATATCAAAACAGTAAAGAACAAACTGACAGAGGGAGAGGGAGAAAATATCAGGTTTTTGAAAGATATAATCACAAGCATGTGAACCAACCTCAAACTGCTCCAGGGTGGCATAAGCTCCGTTAGCTAGTTTGTTCCTCACCGTCCCAAAATCCATGGGATGCTCAATGACCTCACAGTAATCTGGAAGCTGCAGAAGAATATCAATATAAAAATATGATAATATTATTAAAAACATTCACAAAACTCCTCAAGTTAATATGTCTCAAACTAAATGAACTTGCCTCTTCTGGGTCCACTGGCTCAGAAAACACCCCATAAGTATCCTTCCTGAAATGAACATAAAATTTTTTGCAGAAACAAAACTCAATGAACTTGAAAAACAAAAGCCATATGAAAGAAATCAAATAAAAAACACAGAAACAAATAGACACACTTTTGAAGTCTATCGAGGATGAACAGCAATAGCTTTTTATCTGGTAAAGGCGTTGAGGGTCCCAATTCCAACTGAGCCCCTGCAAGTTATCAACCATAATAGCACCAAAAAGATCAAACCCAAAAAAAAAAAAAAAGTCTTTTTAGCATATGGGTATTTTAGATCACTAGCAACAAGTTCCCAAAAATCTCCTTTTAAGTCTAGTATAAGATTTCATTAGCAGACCTTGGTTGTTATTTGTTGGATTCGCACCAGAAATAGTCTTCTCTCCCTGAAAACAAAACCCATTAAAAATTACGAAATATATAAAGCAACAAAATTCTTACCAACAACCAAATCTCTTTGTCACTAAAATAGGTTCAGAAGCACAGAGCAGAGTAGCACAGCATTCAAAATTCCAAAACGGGAAAAAAATCACAGTTAATTGAAAAAATAAAAATATAAAAGAATAACCATGAACCAATAATTCAAAAGAAAAGACAAATTTCAACTTTTTTTATCAGATTTGACAGTCAAAATCATTATTATTATTATCATCATCTTTTTTATTTAAATAAAGTGATATTAACAGCTACAAACAGCAACAACAAAATTCAAAATAAAATTCAAAAGTGTCCGAATTTCAAAACACAAAAACCAAGTCAACCGAAGTTTCTAGAATTTTCAAAAGCACGGTTTTTTTGCGCTCTTTCAAAACGGCCCGAAGTTCAAGGTACTTCCAAAAACGCTGTCCTAACATTAATTTCCGCGGAAAAAATATTTGGCGCTTTAATTTCAAATAAAATTACTCAAAACTCCAAAAAAAAAAAAAGTTACGTATTTTTTTCCAATAAAGTAACCCGAAAAGTCTAAATTTTGCTAATTCAAGCACCTTTTCACAGTCAGCACTGCCAGATCCACCACCGATTGCATTGATCTTCCGCTTCTTGTGCGCGTTTTCGTCCGAATCGGAGGCGTTCGAATTGGATATTTGATACTTGAGCACAAGCTTCAGGTCCTTCTCGCGCCGGGTACCCTCGGATTCATCGTCTTCCCCTTCGGAAACCTTCTCGGGCGAGGGATTAGGATTCCGCCGCGAAGATCGCCGAAGGGCGGTGGCAGCGGCGGAATTGTAATTAGGGGTAAGAATAGGGGCAGAGTTGTAATTATTGCCATCCTTGAGGCCTTTCTTCTTCTTCTTTTTCAGCTGCAGCTGTTGTTGTTGTTGTTGTTGCTGCTCCCTGAGATTACGCTTTTGAAGATCTAACAGAGACGGCCTCCCTTTCTTCTTCTTCTTCTTCTCCACTCCCTTACCCATTTTTCCCTCTTCACTCTCCTTTTCTTCTCTCTCTTTCTCTCTCTTTTTGTTTTAACAAACAAACAAGGTTGTTTTTTTTAAAAAAAAAAATACACACACTTATTGTTATTATTGTTATTATTATTATTATTATTATTTTATTCAAGTGATTAATTCTTTATTATTTTTTTATTCATTTGCTGTTGTTATTACGTTTATTTATTAGAATATGAACTTTTGCTTATAAATTTCAGGGAAAGAAGGCTATTAATGCACGTAATTGTCGCACGTGTTACGAATGAGACTTTGACACGTGACAACTCGATTCAAATTTGTTTTTAGTTGTGATGGCTCGTACGTGGCAGCTGGTCAAAATGTATGATAATGGGTTTATTTTCTAAAAGAAAATACCAAAAATATATAAGTAACTAAAACTTTTTGAGAAAATGTTTAGTGTAAAATAAAATCACTTTAGATAATTTCGTGCATCGTCTATTTATAAGAAAATGCATAAATCACTGGTTTCTTTCTTGCTTTTTTTTTTTAACATTCAGGTTGTCTTGTTATGAGTCACTTCACATTATAGTTGGGCTAATACAAATCTCACCAATTTATTATTATTATTAATTGTGTCAATAATAAGAAAGTACTATCTTGAATTATTTATTAAATGTGCTATACATATTTGTTTCATTTCATACATTTCTAGTGTCATATATGGGGTCTTACTATGTTTTTATATTAGCTGTAATTTATAATAATTTAAAAATATTTTTTTTATATTTTTAAGTTATTGATTGTGAGAAATTAATTTTAGATCAATTGTAAGTTATAATTAATTTAACTTAATAATTATATATATATATATACACACGCACACGCACATAAACACATATATGTTTTTGATATATTTTCTAAAATGTCTTGTCGTAATTTGATGTAAATATGATGAAATAATTTTAAAAAATATGGTAAATATAATAAAATATAGAGTGTCATTTCTATTGGAGTAAAAACGAAGTGAAAGATATAATTAATTATGAGTTTACGAAAGTAATTAAATGCTCGTACCTAGAAATTGAAAAGCTCGAAGCATATAATAAAATTAATAACAGAATTGCAGATGATATAAATTCAACACTTTTTTTTTTTGGTTAATGAGTAATGGGTGTGTTTAGTTGTAGCATTAAAAGGGTATTAAATCATTATTTATATTAAGTTAATATCAATACTATGTTTGGGAAAACATCAAGTGAGATAAAGATACTGTAGCTGCCGCATTAGCTTACCTTTTTTTTTTCTTTTCCTTCTTTGGCAGCTTGCATTTCTTTTTTTTTTCCTTCTTCTTTCTTTTCCAATTGATTTTTATTTTAACTTTTGTTTTTTTTTATAATAATAATAAAAAATAAAGATAACTTTTTAATTTAATATAATATTATATAATATTTTTATTTTTAAATTATAATTTAATATAAATTAATAAATATATAGTTTTTTATTCAATAATATTATATTATATTTTTATTTTTATATTATAATTTATTAATAAATTTATAATATAATATAACTAATAATAAATATTTAAATATGAATAAAATTTAAATAATATTAATTTAAAATTAATAAGAATAAGAATATTAATATTAATATAATAAAATATAAAATTTAAATTAATTACAAAAAATTAATACATAAGAGTGTAGTGCCAAATATTATACAGTATTATTATAATACAATGTTAATATAATACAGCATAATATAATACATCAATATTAAAATAATGTAATACAACATAATATAATACAGTGTATCAAACACATCTAATATATATTATTATTATTAATAGCAGTAGTAGTTATGGTCAAACCCAAGTTCCAACTTACCATACTTCTTGTTGTCTAGACGAGTTGTGTTGCACTACCAATAATCCTACCCACCTGAACTAAAAGATTAGGTGGGGCCCGGTAGTTGGGTCCGGACGAATGAGGTGGAAAAAATTTAAAAAAATTTGAAAAAAAAAAATTGGGAACTTTGCAAAGAGGGTGGTCCATCGTATATGAATGGCAACCAAACTAAACCAAACCAACAGGAGACAGAAAGAGTCAGAATAAAGTGATAGCTTTCGAGGAGAAATTTTTTTCTCTTTGAAATTGATCATTAAAATGAGGGTGTTTTGTGGAGAAAACTACGGTGCAACGGTAGTATGTTATTATTATTGTACTCAGTCATTGGATTTCATTGAATTCATTTATCTATGTGGATCCAACGGTTGAATGTAACAGTGATAGCGTATCACTATTGTACTGTAGTCGGACCCGTGTTTTGTTTGGTTTATGATAATTTTTAAGATAATTGCGTCTTTTCTTTTCGAGAGTTGTATTAAGATTTTAAATTTGTACCAACTTATTTGTATTAGACTATTAGTATCGTCATTGTTCTATTTGATGTCAAATCACCGCTAATGACACTCATACAAAATCTAAGATGATCTTAACAGTTTAAAATTTTCATAGAGTATTAACGTTAGGGTTATTTTTATCTTACATGCATGTAAAATATATTCTTCTCACATAAATAGTATATATGTGGAAAAAAAATGTATTCCTCTCATATAAATAATATATGTGTGAGATTCATATACTATTTATGTAAAAAGAATATATCTTATATATATAAAAAATAGAATACATATAAGACAAAGGATCTTAAAATCTGAGATGATTTTAACAATTTAAAATTTTCATGAAATATTAAAGTTAAGGTTATTTTTATCTTACATAAAATATATTCTTCTTACATAAATAATATATGTGTGGAAAAAATATATTTCTCTTATATAAATAATATATGTATCTCACACATATATTATTTATATGAGAAAAATATATATTCCATGCATGTAAGACAGAGGTTCATGCATATAGAGGTTCCTAAAGTCAGATACTTGGGGAGCGAATTGCCTAGATTTCACTAGAAGCCCATCGAAGCCATGTGTATAGCTGTGTTTATGTGGCAAGCTCACCCACTTTACCCATTTCTGTTATTATTCAACAGAGATGAATATCACAGCCGGTTAGCATTCTTTTTTATTTTTTTCCCCGGTTTCTGACATCGTTTTATCAGTTGTTTTGGGGATATAATTTGTAGGTTGTGTTGAATTTTGATTGATTCTTTTGTTGCTGCAAGGCCTACAAAGCCACTGGGATGGTGGGAAGGAGCAGAGATTTTGGGAGGAAGAGACGAGAAGGCCGGCGGCACATGGCTGGCTTCTACAACAGATGGTAAAATTGCTTTCCTTACCAATTTTAGGGAAGTCCAGTCAATTCCTCAAGCTAAGAGCAGAGGTGAATTACCCGTTCGTTTCTTGCAGGTGATTTTATGTCCCCATAATCTATTCTGCTTTTCAGAGTTTTATTGTTATATTTGGTTTGTAATTGTTTAGAGAGTGGATTTGACAATTGGTTTGATTGGAGTTTTGGGAGAGTTCAAATTCTCATGCTTTTGGTGATCCAATAAACAAAGTGTAACTACTAATGGCGGTTTGTTAAAAGCCTTTGATTTGCAAGTGCAAGAAGACAAGTTCCAAGTTAATAAATGATCGGACTGCATCTGGACTAGCCCTCCCCAGACCATCAGGCATGACAAATATTGATTTCTTCTCTGACCTTAGGTGATGAATAGTTTGCCGACTTGCTCTACAGAAAGGAGTGATCTGCATATTACAAATGTAGCTTGAGTGATAATGTCGGGAGCCTTACGTAGCGCGAAATACTTCATAAGTAATAACCATATGCCATGGACTGGATTTTTTTTTGCAATACAGAGTGGTCAGTGACTCAGATCAGATCATTGGGCATGTTTTAGATGGTTGTCAAATTCAAACCTGTGTTTTGGAATAAGACAGGCAATTGAGTTGCTACTCGCTAGCATAGGTAACTGTTTTATCATATCTTGATTTCAGAGGCGTTCAAAGAGGCATCTTAGGGAGTAGAAGTGACCGTTCCATGGAATTGCTTGCCTTTTCTCTTCATGGCTTTGCAGATTGATGAATATTGCCACATTTCATGGGATATTCTCACTTTTTTACCTCCAATGTAGTATGTTTGGACTCAGGGTAAAACATTTTGCTTTTGCTATGATTCAATGTGATGTTCCAATCATTTTTGTCTGAACTTCTAAGAGTAAACGAGGCTGCATTATCATTAATCAAAATTGTCAACGGAGGATGTTCTTAAAAATTGCTGTCAGGTCATTTGCTTGATATGTGTTCGCTGTGGTTTTATGAGATTTTTTCTTTTGCTGAAGAGAATTGCTTCAAAAAACTTAACACGATCATGCTAATTCTGCTTTGCCACAGAGCAAGAAGAAGCCCTTGGATTTTGCGGAAGAGATTTTGACAGAAGCGCATCAGTACAATGGATTTAACCTGGTAATAGCTGATATTCATTCCAAATCCATGGTCCATGTAACCAACAGGTCAGAAGGAGGTAAAAGTAAAGCCACAGAGGTTTCACCCGGCATCCATGTGTTAACGAATGCACTACTGGACTCTCCATGGCCCAAGGTAATGTCTTAGAAGTTCAAAGTTGTAATGTGTTGCTTGTCACAGTTTATTTTCCAGGTAAAGCGAGTAGTTTTTTTTCCATTTTCAGGCTCAGCGTCTAGGCCATGCTTTCAAAGAGCTGATGGACAAATATGGTGAAGGAGAACTTCAAATGAAAGAAATGGCCGACGAGCTAATGATGGACACAACTAAAGATGATGAAAGCTTGCTGCCTCACATTTATCCTCCTGAGACAGAATCCCACTTGAGTTCAATATTCATTGACACAGAGCGTCCTTTGGTAAGTCCTTACATCCTTTGTTTCACCCAGCACAAAAGAAAATGAATCTTTGGCGATCGTGAACGTGCAGGGACGTTATGGCACCAGAAGCACTTCTTCATTGTATGTGAAATCAAGTGGGGAAGTGTACTTTTATGAAAGGCATCTTGAGAAGGACTTGTGGAAAGAGCAGACTGTGGCTTATCAGATTGAGAAGTAGATGGTCGGCAGCTACCTCATTAGAGATTACATTGTTGGCAGGTCTTGTTGAAACAATATGCAATACATACTTCTACAATTCAATGCTCTCTGAATTCTTTAACTACCTGGTCATAAAGATAACGCATTGTATACATACATTTTATAATTACTATTAGTTTGTTAACGTCAAATTTCTGATTCGAGTCACATGGAAAATTAAAAACAAGGTAAGCTCAAACAGTTGTTTGCGAGGTTGATGAAGCTTCCCATTTACAAAACTCAGAGTCCGTTTGGGAGTGGCAGCCCTGCAACTGAAGTGTTTGGTAATACTTGTAGTTGGGCTTTGCCAACTTAATAAATTTATTTTTCAAACTTCTACTCCACATTTAAATAGTTAGGCTTTGCCAACTTAATAAATTTATTTTTCAAACTTCTACTCCACATTTATCATTTTTACTTCATCACAACTGCAGTTTAAAAATTACAGCATCTCGCTCCCAAATATACTCTCAGTTTTATTAGTTTATTCAACTATATACACATACTCTCACACAAGCATATAATTAAAGCAAATACATATTGTTGGCAGCACTTGAAAGAAATTTAAGTTAGATTGGTAATTATTCTGAAAATATATGGCTGCTGAAGCTACCCATCAACTTCAACTTAAGATCAGGCATTACAAGTGGGGCATGTGCAAGCAGTGCCGCAACTACAACGAGCCTTGCCGGTTTTATTAGCTTGAATCTTACTGCATGTGCAACGATTGCAGCTGCAATGCCCCCCACATGAGCAACACTGGTGATTGTACTCGCTATCGGCTACAGTTGAGCACCTGCAAAGCATTCAAGAACATTTAAATTAATACAGAGAGAAAAATTAAACTCGGAACAAATCAATTAAAGAACATTATACGTATCACTGACCTGCACGCAGCACCTCCGGGACAAGGCACAGGGCAGCCGCAGGTGTCGTTGCAGTGAACTATACCTGACCTCAATACATCTGTCATTAATTTTTGCCCGGTTGAACCTTTTGCCTCAATATATCAATATAATTTTTTAGTGTTTATTAAATATTTAGTTTTATAACTTTTAAGTTATAATTGTCTAATCTCAATTTTAAACGCATCCTACCTGGTGGTGGACATCATATCAGATTCAGATGGAATCGATATGAATTCGGATCAGATTCGGAATTGACATTATATCCAATCGGATATTGTAGTAATCAATTTTCTTTTCAACTTCACAAGATTAACCACTGCCCAAGATCTGTTAATCAAATCTAATGAAGTTGCACAATCACAAGATTGTCCTCTGAACTCACAACTCAATTGACTGACAAAATTTACTCAATAAACAATAAAAAGATCGAGATAAAAACAATAAAAAAAAACACTAAAATTTTAATGTGGTTTAGTTGAACAAAAATACTCAACCTACATCCACAGAAGGAACTATTAAATGAGTTTTATTGATGAATCAATGGAGAATTTTACAAAGCTTTGTACAAGAAATATAAAAAAACATGCAAGAACTTTCTCTCTCTCCTAATTCTCAACACAACGCTCTAAAATGATCTCTCTAATTGTCTGAGAAACCAACTAATATAATCAGCACCAGTAACATAGCAGTTCCTAGATTGCACAAAAACTCGACACGTAGCATAACAGATTTAACGAATTTGCTTAAGCTTCAGCACATGCCTCACACGTGAGTTACATAAGTATTGGTTCAAAACATACAAAGAATATGTCGTTTTTAACCACTTCGTTTTCTATTATAAACATATGACAAACATGTGAATACTTAAAACATTTCCAAGTCCCTTTTCGGGAAAAAACAAAAACAATTCCAAGTCCAAAAGAAGCCCAGGCTTGATTCACAAGCTGTTTTCACAGTTCTCCATCTTGAATCAAACATTTTCCTCAATCTGACTCTTTAAGCTATGTCTAGATAAGGTCTGAACTCAGCTACGAGAACTACCTTAGTGAGGGCATCTGCAAGGTTCTCATCAGTGTGTATTTTAACCATCTTCACAGTACCTTTTTGCACCTTCATTTCTGGCAAAATATTGTCTTATATCTATATGCTTGGTCTTCTCTTGATGTGTCGGGTTCTTGCACAAGTGAATTGCACTTGAGCTATCACAGTAGATTGGTACTGACTTCTCATTCAACCCTAACACTCTCATAAATCCTTTGAACGAAAGTGCTTTTTTAACAACTTCTGTAGCAGTTACATACTCCGCTTCAATTTTTTCCAATCCTTACCAAACCTACCTCTAACTAGCGCAAAACCTTCCCCTCTTTCATCTGCGAAAAACACATCTCCAGAAGAACATCCTTGCCAAATTCATGCTCCTCAAAACTACTCACTGACGCCAATTGGTGTATCTGATAAATGGTGGATGCTTGGAACTTTGAGAGTTGAATCCGATACTGTACGCATAAACTATGCATAAACGTTTAAAGAAATGACAGTTATTATATAGAACATACCTTGATTAAGAGTTTTGAGTACCCATTTTACTACCGAGTATGATTCACTTTGAACCAAAAAAAAAGACCATACAAGCAGATGGACTGAGACCCGGTCTAATTATTATTTCTCTAATTGCACCGTACAAGTACATACATACACACGTGTATACTTATATTAGCTGGCTGCAATAAAGTTGGCCGAAGCATGTATAGACTAGACTGATTGGTTATAGCGAATTAATAACTACAACTTAAGCTTTACGAAATTGATTATACACTATTATACATATATAAACTAGGCAAGGCAACCGTGCATGTATCTTGTCTCGTAATGATTAATTGCTCTTGCATGCATCATGCAGTGCAAGTGGAGCCTACGGAAGGGCTTGTATGCTCCAGAGGATTGAGCCTTGACACAGGAGCAGGGGTTGCAGCTGCGATGTTCCCCACAAGAGCACTTCTTGTGGTCATACTCGCTCGCCGTTTTGCTTGAGCACCTGCTCCATTTCAACATATATGTATATTTTATTAATTAATAATAATCGCGTGCGTACCTACCTACCTTTTATATATATTGGGAAAAATGTTTCAATTTTAAATTTTAAAATACGGAAATGTTCGAAAATATGCATAAATTGTACGATTTAAACGCTTTAAATTTTAAAATTTTAAAATCTCGCAATTTTAAAATTTTTTCATACACTTACCGCATTTTCAGAAAATTATTATATATATATATATCATTAATCCTAATATTACAGCCAACAAATAAATTAAAATTCCTAGGAAATTAAAGAAGATAATTAATGTCGATGGATATGCAGTGTCTGCAGCACTGACTTGCATGCAAGGCCGCCGGAACAGCCACACTTTTCATTGCATTGGACTCCGCCGCCCCTCAACACGTCCGCCATTTAACTCCGGTCTCTCTCGTAATTAGGTAATTTGGGAAAACGGCCACTTGCAAATTGTGCACGCGCTTGCTTTGTGTGTGTGTGTGTGTGTGTATATAGGAACAAAGTTAATAAATATCAGAGTCCCGTCGTACGTATACGATCGTGTTCGGCATATTGTTTTCTTTTTTTCCTCCCCTCCTCTAAATAAGCGGCGCATCATCCGACTGACACATAAACCGCGACGTGGCAGCTACACGACGATTGACGAAGAATTTTAGTACACTTCGAATGTCAGAGACAACGCAATTCCCAAAGAATTTTAGAAATTCTAATTAGAATACAAGGCAATGGAACATATGATAATTTTCCAATACAACCACTAAATACACGTTTAATTTTTTAAAACACCCACCTGTCATAACATCCATGACACATGTATTCTAGACGCACTGCATACAAATTTTTTTTTATTTATTTACCCGTAAAACTAGCATTCGATCGGTTCTTTGATTAAGGGTGTGTTTGAGATTGAGGTGCTGTATCTTTTAAGCTACAGTTGTTGTGAAAAAAAGCTTTAATTATAAAGTAAAAGTTAATAATATATAGTAAATATAAATTTTAAATAATAATTTTATCAAAATTGTTAAATATATAATAAATTTTATATTATACAAGTGAAAATTTATATCAACATAGGTTAAAAGTTACAGCAGTTAATGTTTACCAAACACTTTAGTGCTGTAACTTTTAAGCTATAGCTGCCCAACTTCAATCCCAAACGCATCCTAATTCCTACCAAAATTATAAGTTCAACTGCCAATTTGTTTCTTATAATTAAGTTCGGGTACTTAGGTCAATGAAATTAGAGGGAAATGCAATTGCCAATTGGTATTTTATCTTATAATCTAATTCACTGCTTTTTAAGTCGATGAAATTAATTTATGCGTTCGTTCCCCTTTATTTTAGTGAACCAAGCAAGCAGCCGTATATTGCCTCACACAAACTTGATTCGTGCTTAATTTCTCTTACTGCCACCCACATTTATTTTCCACAACAAAAGTAATGGTTAGTAATTTACCTTGCATTACAACTTCAACTTGGACGATAAAAATATAATAAATTTCACATACAGCTCTCAATTTAATTTATTTATCTAGACATACAAACACGCACACACGCAATGGCCAATACATTTA
This sequence comes from Citrus medica, assembly GCA_002013955.2. Taxonomy (NCBI): domain Eukaryota; kingdom Viridiplantae; phylum Streptophyta; class Magnoliopsida; order Sapindales; family Rutaceae; genus Citrus; species Citrus medica. The sequence goes on from MKYO02025882.1 coordinate 93,077, forward strand.
TAGATACAAGATCACTGTGCTAACTTAAGCGTACGGTATGAATACTTCAAGCAGCGGAATTGCAAGTGGGGCAATCACAGGCAGTGCCGCACTTGCAAAAGGCCTTGCCCGTTTCAGCAGCATCAGTTTTAGTGCATGTGCAGGGATTGCAGCCGCAGTGCTCCCCACACGAGCATCTCCTGTGCTCCATCTCAGTACTCCCGCCTTTGCTTGCACACCTATTATCATAACTAATTATTCGAACGGGTATGCACATGTATATTACTAATTAATTGGCAAAATTTTAATTAATTACCTGCAAGTGGTGCCGCCGGGGCAAGGCGTGGGGCAGCCACACCGATCACTGCAAGCGACAGCGCTTCCTCTTACATCAGCCATATCTTCTTCTACTTGGATGGTATTGATTGCAATTTCAATGGAATTGTATATATATATATATTTATGCCGCTAGAGGCGAAGCTTTGTATTTATATACGTATGCCTTTGTGTTTATATATCCATGCACGTCTTAATTAAACAAGTGTCATAAAGAGCTTTTAATAGATTAACATGTGGCCGATAGGTGGCATGAACTGTTTATGCAGCACAAGTCATGTTCAATGAGATCTGATTGGGCAACTTGGAAGAAATTTCATCTAAACGTACCATATATAGTAGTTTCTACTCTCTTACATGCATCATCCTCGGTTTCATGAGTCAAAAACGTGGTAACGCTGTGGTTTCATTACACCTTTTCGTACATGGGACTGGGAGTCTGGGACTGATCAGCTCACCACTTCAATTAGATTCTTCCGGAAGAATTTATTAGTCACCTGATGACAATATCATATTATTGTTTATAAGTGTTAAGGAAGCACACATCAGTAGCATAGACTGTAAAGCAGAGGATAGCAACAGCTCCAGCTTACAATTAAGAGTTGATGACATGGCTTGCCAGCTGGCACCTGGTGGTTATGTAATCACTTGTTCACGTGATAATTAGTTGAAATTGTTATAGCTAGATAGAATTAGTTTTGTAATTAGTTAACTAATTGAGCTGAGCATCAGGTGTATATAAGCAATCTCTGTGTACAATTTCATTAATCAGTTTTGATGAATAATATCGTGTGAGCTAAAAGCTTTCAATTCTTAAATTTTCTCAGCTTCCAAAACATCCTTATTCTGATTTCTTACTATAAGCAACTCTTTGCAACCTTCCCGTTATCTTAAATATTTTATTATAAATCAAATGGTCGTGGCTCAATTGACAACGCAGACTAAGTTTATGGGAAGAGTTTTTAAGTTCGATCCCCATTAAACATACTATTTGGGAGGAGTAAAGAGTTTTAACTGTGACTACACCTCAAATTTAAATTAGTCGAAACCCAATACGGTCACAAGACACCAGATGATTTACAAAAAAAAAAAATTATTATATGTGTCGGTTTTGATTCAGTATTAAGTCATATCAAACTTAATTATTAAGGGGCCGGTCAAGGCATACTAGCTGCCAAGTTTGGACGGCCAAAACGTAAATGAATTAAAGTTTTAATTAGGCTAATTTTCAATACTGGTTACCAAAAAAAAAAAAAAAAGAATTGATTAGGAGGGTATTTTCAAAACAAACCAACCAATCGATTTAACCAGAACTAGCCTTAAAATATTGGCAGATTTTGGTGATGGCATCAAAACTCGTGGCCGGCCTACAAAAGAAAGTAAGGTGATGATACGGTATTTTGCATGCATTTGCACGTATACGACATATTTACAGTTATTATTCCAAGATTTTCATAGTACATACGATCTTTCTTTACTTGATTTACTCGGGGCAAAATGAAAAAGAAAATTGTCATCTTCTTATTAGCTTCCGTATACAGAGAGGGAAAACAATAGAGAAAAACCAAACCGACGTTTTAAAACTTGTAACTATTATCGTGGCCACATGGTGCTTTGGTAATTCATTTAGCCCCACAGATGATATATTGGCTTATCTTCATATATATATATATATATATATTCTCATCAGCTTCAGCTGGGACAAACATTCTTGTTTGATTATCACACGTACACTGATCACTTTAGACCAATGCCAACAACACGGATCATGCTTTCTCTTGGATTGCATGCATGCAAATCCATTTCTGCCTGTTGAATTAAATAAAAATCCGCGCCTAACCTCATACGAGTCAGTACGGATGCCTGAGATGTTGTCTTCCCGACTTAAAATCTACGTTGATTATGGATATATGTGGTTCAATTTGAGCGTAGAAATGGCTTAAAATTTGGTGCAGATATTCTAATTAACATGATTCAGACCAAGTTTCAGTAGGGTTATGTTATGATACTATCAATTTGGTTTACGGTGAATCTTGACTCGTAAGATTGCAAAAATCTTGTGCACTTATCATCATTATCCTTGCAAACAGCAAAGCTCAAATTAATTGTGAATCGTGGGGTTCGGTTACTACTTGTTCCGATGGGTAATATTGCATGTGGATCTCCTCCAACTCAGAGATTGTGACAAATTTTTAGAGGGCCTGTGGGTGGATTCAAATCAACAGTTTGCCAGAATTCATCGTGTTATTGATATAAACTCCTTTCCGTTCTACTTTTTCTTTCCCTCTTCAATTCACCAAAATGCAATCAAGCATGATTCATGAGGCACCATAAAATGTTATGGGATCACCAAGAAACCTGTTTTCTTCCCACAAATATGCACCGTTTTTTTTTTTTTCCTCTAACCTTCCAAATTTTGATTCCTAACAAAAAAAATGAGAGGCATTTTGTAAGAAGTTAGACTGGTATAGGAATGAGCGGTGCGGTCCCACCAATATCAGACTCTATTTTGATTTTTTTTCTTTAATTTATTCTGACTGATGTTTTGGATTGGGCCCATTTAAGACTTGTGTCAAACTGTAAATTAATATAAGCAATAGAAGGATAATATGGCACATGGATGATATCTTATCTTCAAACTCCCAGATCTCATTGGAGCCAAACATGACACTAATTATTTGATTAAAAGTTAAACCACTAATTACATGAGCATGAATTGTGCAATATTAGCACTTCTTTAGGGGGGGGGNGTAAGGGTTGATGACATGGCTTATCAGCTGGAACCTGGTGGTTATGTAATCACTTGTTCACGTGATAATTAGTTGAAGTTGTTATAGCTAGCTAGAATTAGTTTTATAATTAGTTAACTAATTGAACTGAGCATCAGCTGTGTATATAAGCAATCTCTGTGTACAATTTCATTAATCAATTTTGATGAATAATATCATGTGAGCTAAAAGCTTTCAATTCTTAAATTTTCTCAACTTCCAAAACATCTTTATTCTGATTTCTTACTATAAGCAACTCTTTGCAACCTTCCCGTTAACTTAAATATTTTATTATAAATCAAATGGTTGTGGTTTAATTCACAGCGCAGACTAAGTTTATGGGAAGAATTTTTAAGTTCAATTCTTATTAAATACACTATTTAAAAGGGATAAAAAGTCTTAACTGTGACTACACCCTAAATTTAAATTAGTCAAAATCCAATGCAGTCAAAAGACACCCTATGATTAAAAATATATATATATTATATGTGTCGGTTTTGATTCAGCATTAAGTCATATCAAACTTAATTATTAAGGGGCCGGTCAAGGCATACTAGCTGCCAAGTTTGGACGGCCAAAACGTAAATGAATTAAAGTTCTAATTAGGCTAATTTTCAATACTGGTTACCAAAAAAAAAAAAAAAGAATTGATTAGGAGGGTATTTTCAAAACAAACCAACCAATCGATTTAACCAGAACTAGCCTTAAAATATTGGCAGATTTTGGTGATGGCATCAAAACTCGTGGCCGGCCTACAAAAGAAAGTAAGGTGATGATACGGTATTTTGCATGCATTTGCACGTATACGACATATTTACAGTTATTATTCCAAGATTTTCATAGTACATACGATCTTTCTTTACTTGATTTACTCGGGGCAAAATGAAAAAGAAAATTGTCATCTTCTTATTAGCTTCCGTATACAGAGAGGGAAAACAATAGAGAAAAACCAAACCGACGTTTTAAAACTTGTAACTATTATCGTGGCCACATGGTGCTTTGGTAATTCATTTAGCCCCACAGATGATATATTGGCTTATCTTCATATATATATATATATATATATTCTCATCAGCTTCAGCTGGGACAAACATTCTTGTTTGATTATCACACGTACACTGATCACTTTAGACCAATGCCAACAACACGGATCATGCTTTCTCTTGGATTGCATGCATGCAAATCCATTTCTGCCTGTTGAATTAAATAAAAATCCGCGCCTAACCTCATACGAGTCAGTACGGATGCCTGAGATGTTGTCTTCCCGACTTAAAATCTACGTTGATTAGGGATATATGTGGTTCAATTTGAGCGTAGAAATGGCTTAAAATTTGGTGCAGATATTCTAATTAACATGATTCAGACCAAGTTTGAGTAGGGTTATGTTATGATACTATCAATTTGGTTTACGGTGAATCTTGACTCGTAAGATTGCAAAAATCTTGTGCACTTGTCATCATTATCCTTGCAAACAGCAAAGCTCAAATTAATTGTGAATCGTGGGGTTCGGTTACTACTTGTTCCGATGGGTAATATTGCATGTGGATCTCCTCCAACTCAGAGATTGTGACAAATTTTTAGAGGGCCTGTGGGTGGATTCAAATCAACAGTTTGCCAGAATTCATCGTGTTATTGATATAAACTCCTTTCCGTTCTACTTTTTCTTTCCCTCTTCAATTCACCAAAATGCAATCAAGCATGATTCATGAGGCACCATAAAATGTTATGGGATCACCAAGAAACCTGTTTTCTTCCCACAAATATGCACCGTTTTTTTTTTTTTCCTCTAACCTTCCAAATTTTGATTCCTAACAAAAAAAATGAGAGGCATTTTGTAAGAAGTTAGACTGGTATAGGAATGAGCGGTGCGGTCCCACCAATATCAGACTCTATTTTGATTTTTTTTCTTTAATTTATTCTGACTGATGTTTTGGATTGGGCC